>OLMO02000294.1:7987064-8021999 GCA_900291935.2 Cassiopea xamachana | reverse complement strand
TCATTTTTTACTGAAGTTAACTTGCCTCTTGATTATATTCTGAGTATCAACTCCTAAGTTTGCTTTGTAGCTCTGCTCTTCAAACACCACAAACTATTTCCGATGCCAATGCGAGAGGGCATTCTGGTGATCCACCTGGTGAAATAAAGATTGCTATCAATAAGCATGAATAAAATAGGTAAAATGATGCTGATCATGAACTTTGCAGCTGTCTGATCACTGAACAAACTTTACTCAGGATCAAATATGAAAACAGTTGAAATATCTTTCACTAAATTGTTGAATATATTCTTTTTGACTCTGAGAAAAGTTTATTCAGTAAGTACACAGCTACAAAGTTCACTTGGAAAGCAACAAAGTTTTGTCAAAGTCAGAAGCGACTCCCACAAGCTCCATGCAGATTCTGTTGTTCTTCACAAACTTCTCTCAGACGATTTGATAGCTATATGTTTATAAAAATCATATTAAATTTTCTGTTGTGTTACCGTACACGTTTTATATAAAAAATTTTTTTTCGGCCCAGTACTCAACCTTTCCAGCTTTTTCTCGATGATTCCAGTATCAAAACTTTCATACGATTTTCTAAGGGCCTGCTTACGTGTCACCTTTTGTTCCGATAGTCGGAATATCTCGTTCTTCCCCACCTCCTCTCCGTATTGAGGTCGCTGCGCATTGCACAGCTTATTTCCTTCTGACTAGAGATATGATCCTATTGGCTGTTCCAGCACGCTCTTGACAATACTGCATGCTATGGCGTAGTCTAAAATTTTAATTTCTTGCTGTCAAGAGTGTGCTGGAACAGCCAATAGGATCATGTCTCTAGTCAGAAGGAAATAAGCTGTGCAATGCGCAGCGACCTCGCTGCTACGAGGAGGCAAGGAGAACTCAAATCGGAGTTCGTCGAGTCTCCACCAATTAGGATGTACTCGGGATGTCTCGGCTTGTCCTATGCTCGTATGAAAATTGAGCTTTGATATTTCACATGATTTTGATAGATGTAATAAAGAAAACTATAATAATAAGTTATAAGTAAAGCATTCTTAACAAGCATGGACTTAATTTTGAACACTCTCGCATTTGCTTGATTTAACATCTTCTTTAACATTGGCAACATTCTTAACATTGGCACCATTCTTAACATTGGCACCATTCTTAACATTGGCACCATTCTTAACATCTGACACTCTTTTTGAAACGATTCACTGCTTACTACTCTTCGCATGTAGTACCGGGCTGTGAAGTTGCCCCAGCTACCGAGATATCCCGACTACCGGGACAAAAGGTGACACGTAATCAGGTCCTTAGAAAACATTTTTGAATTCCAATGTGCATTCACATGCACATTAGTTGAATATGAAATGCACCATGCACACTTGAAGTGATTATAAATCGTAGTAAAAGCAGAAATTGAACTGTTAGAAAGCAATGAACATCACACACATGATATTTTGTACACAAGCAAATCGAATTTTAAATACATACACACTTATACACTTTATTAGTTCTCAAAAACTTTCTTACTTTAAACAACGTGTATTGGCCAATGGCAGTTGTCAACAGGCATGTTGAAAAAGAACGTAGGAATATAAAAATCATGGGTAATTAATTGTTGGTAAGCCCAGTGGCATAACAGAGACACATATGCCCTTAGGAATTCAGTAAGACAAGGCTCATCTTCTTAGAATTTCTGAGAGGCACCCTGAGTGCCTCAGAAGCTTGGGGCCCCGTAGGAGTTATCCTAACTCAACCTACGTCGGTTACGCCGCTGAGTAATGAGGGTCGTTTAGAGGAGGTACATGTTACCTGTTCCCTGCTAAATTCCCGCTTGTTCCCCTGTTTTCCTGATAAAATCTCCTGTTCCCTTAAGTTTTGCAAGCATATTTTGCAGACTGATGGTCAACATTTTAATCAGCATATTTTCGAAGCTTTGCTAGCAGCAGAGGAGCATGAAAGGTGAGAGTTGAAGGTCTTCAAGCAAACATTGGTCAAACTATTTCTAGAGGCGAGATTTAACTACTTTCGTTGAGCGTGGCAAATCAGCAAGACTGAATGAGCCACCATCTTAAAATAAAGTTAATGCGTGTATCTATGCTTTGGTTAGGTGTGGCACACCAACCAACACAACCTGAGAGTTGGGAACTTCAGCTAACAATGCTGTATGATTACCAAACTCTTTAATAGCCACACCTATTTTACTGCAAGTAAGTGACTATCCTACTGCTTCAGTGAAACAGTGCGTATGGATGCAAAAAGGGACGCGAAAAGTTGTGATGAAAATCAATTGAAGGAAGGTGGGTAGAGCTAACAGGACACTTGAGCAAAAAGGGCTGAATAGACATGCAAGAGAAATGAAAGGTAATGGGGGTCTGGGGCTTGCCCCAGGAACTTTCTGGTGGCACGCCCTCTATTGTATCGGAAAATGCTTCTTTGCAATATAGGATGAAAGTACATTCACCATAAATACTTTCACCGAGAAGGAACAATTAATCCTGCAATCCAGCTTCATAGAATCGTAAAGACTAAGAACGAGAATCAGCATTCTACAAGCCATGATATAAAAGCACTCGGTGGCCTGTACTTGAAAATGTTTCCTGGAGGAGACCCAATTTTCCCTTGTTCCTTTTTGACTTTTGTCGTGCCCCCGTGTTTCCTTGACAGACCTTGCATGTTCCCCTGTTCCCTGGAACCCCCGTAAGCCTCTTACAGAGCTTGTAAATGAACATCAACCGCTGCTGGTCTATATCTCGGTTGACTTAGAATAGACGAGTCTAGAAGTTAAAAAATCTACTTTGAACTGTAATGGACCAACAATATTTGAAAAAAGCCGTTGAAAAAAGAAACTTTTTCTCATAAATAAGTCATTTAATTTCACCGCATCCTGAAAGTTAGCTAATTTTTTTAACACTCTGCACTTAACTAATTATGGATAATTCATCTGTGACTTGCAGAAGTCATTTTCAATACTGTTGTACTGAATAGTAAGTACTTCTTTGACAATTACTTTCCATGATTGAAAAAGAATTTTAGTACATTGCAGTGGTGGCTTTTTAACGAAAATCAGAGGGGCAGGGGTGCTAAATTTGCCGGCTATTCTAGAAGTAGTCGAGTATTTGTCGAGTATGGATCGATTTTGTGTTTTTCATAAGAAAAAAGCTCCCTAGGAAATTTATACTTACTATCCTACTACTTTTGCCTAGAATTTGCCGACTCGATGGCAGCTGGGAGCACTTTGCCCCCTTGCCCCCTTAATATCCGCTACTGGTACATTTTAATTACTCACTACAGTGGTGCCGCCCTAGAATTGTAACAAGAGGGGCTGTGATGTGGGGATACATGGGCTACGCCCTTGAATACATGACAATGATTTACTTGTCGCTGCTGTGAATGTGAAAGTTGAAAACGGAGAAAGCCAACGTATGACCTTAGCATTCATCTTCTATTAATAGAAACGTATTTGTCCTCTCTCCTCTCCTTCAGAAAATGCATAGTTAAGAGCTTATCCAGCCTAACATGTGTTTGGTAAAGGAGGGCTGAGCCCTCAAAAATCCTTATAATTCTAAGAAGGGAGACTGAGTCCCCCTTAGCCCTCTTCCATGACACGCCTGATTCACTATCAATTGCTACCAATCAAGTATTGGCCATGATTCGTGATCCTTTAGCAGGCACTTGTAATATGGATAGACGAGTATTTGCACTCTACATAATTGGCATTAAATTTTCCTTTGCTTGAGGATTTATCATTGTATTTTACATGCTATTTAGTCTTGTTTTCACCTTTAAAAATATTCAAACACCAGCAGTTGTATCTTGCTGCAAACATAATGGTAAGGGCAGTGGCTAGAAATTTTATAGGTACAATTGGTCCTGCAGCAATTTTAATGGGAGGTGTCTGCTCCTTTTCTGTAGAGTTACGACATTTTGTATTATGATGTTGCTATCTGCAGGGAACGTGCTTTCAAAACTGACCTTTGCAAACCAGCTCCTTTCCTTTCCTGCAATTTTGCTATGACAATGATAAAACGCCCTGTCATTCTAAACCAGTACACTTGAAGAAAATACTTGGAAAGTGTCCGCAAAAACCTAATTTGCATACAGTTTGGAGGAACTAGGGGCCTTTGCCCTGCGAATTTGAGTATTGGAAAAATTTAGTAAGAGCACGCCCTCCTGAGTGTCGGAAAACGCCCTTTTCCAAATCAACGTCAAGTTTGAGCGTTAGTAAAATTCCTAACCAAACTCATTATTATTCCCAAGCAAGCGACATAAGCTCAAACAATTGGGCGATAAGCCTTGAATTTATTACATTTTCTGGGCCAGAGAGGGTCTACTGGCCAGTGGTGGCCTGGGTATATCTTAGAGGAGTAGCCAACAATTTGCTAGAGTCCCCTTCACAATGAACTAAAATGTTGCCAACATTTTAGTTCTTCCACAGGTACTAAGAGTACTATGGCTGAAACAACATCATTGACCATTGAAGGTCATGTAACAATGCAAAAATGAAAGTACTTAAATATATTAGCGGTAGGTAATGGCTAAGCTTCTTTTAAGTGCGTGTAAAAGTTTTGGCTCACGCAACTTGCGTGAGCCAAAAGTTTAGGCCAGTAGTTCTCAACCTTTTGGAGCCACCACCCTCTTCAAGGTTCCACGTCGATCGACCGTCCGCACTTTCAAATAAATCAATTTCTCGAGTATAAAAAAATTTCTTATTCACCGAATCAATTCACCAGTCAAATTTAAATATAACTGAAAGTTTACTATCATCAGGCTCGATGTGGTGCCTGAGCTTGGAGTTTCGCCACCAAAAGTTAGATCTAGGGCTTCATATCAGTCAGTAGAAGTTTCACATTGCCTTTCTTGGTTATGTCCAAACAATTACGTTTTTTTGTCAGGAGCTGCAGCACAGCGTTGAACCCTCTCTTGCCTTTTTAAAGAAATTTTTCAGCAAAAGCGATCCTTGGAAAAGGGAATATGTTAGATCAAGAATAAAAGAAGGATTTTGGGAATTTGGCGAACTTTCGCGTGTAATTTAAGCACACTTCAAAGATGCCCTAAAAGATTTTCGTTTTCTAACTAGAAGCTCATATGTGTTATGAAGCAAATGCGTTTAAATCAGAGCGTTAGCAAAAGTCATTCATCAGCTTCAGTGGCAATTTGTGTAATGTGTCTAATTGCTGCAACATGCTAAAGAAAGGGGATTTGGGGGCATTGCTCCCAGGAAAATTTATGATAGAGTACCTACTACTTTGGTTTTAATTGAATCTTCTACTATTACGTTTTCCATTAGCAATAAGCACCTTCAACAGTTCTGTTACATCTGTTTTACAAAAAAGCATCCTTCAATTTGGCTCAGAATGCATCCTCAGATTCCATGGCATTTTCCTCTCGAGTTTCTCTGTTAGAGAGTTTTGCTGTCTTGATAAAGTACAAAGTCAGAAATTCAGTGATGAAAGTATCTGCTCCTTTCCAGAGGGAAGGTAAGTTTGATAATTGACAATTTGCTCATTTGACAATTCACAGAATTTTAATTTTAATAACTCCGTTACAATAATCAAATGCACAAAATTTCCACGGAAGCTTGCATAACAACTTGCATGACGTATTGACTTAGAGCTTTCTAACGTCCCCTTCAATCTCAAAAGCGCCCCCAGAGGGTGCTACCGCCCCTGTAGAGAACCACTGGTTTAGGGCATAGTTTACAAAAGAGGTAAAACCTAAACACGCGAGAGGAGCAAGCAAAAACTTTTGAGTTCACGCCCTCTAGAACGTCGGAAAACGCCCTTTTGGAAAGTGGGACAAACACTATGTTCATCATTGATCCCTAGCCAGAGAAGGAATACGTGTTATCATCGGCATCTTTTATGGATTGGGTGTTTCAATTTGACCTATGCTTTTTCATCATTAGGAACTTCGCCAAAGATACCTCATATATGGTCATCAGTTGTGTCATTGACAGGTTTTGGAATTCAAACCAAATTGAAAGAGGGTTTGTCATTAATGATTTGCTAGAAACAAGATCGATTACAGGACCAAGGGCTTCAGCGCCCTTTTTTCTGGCCCCACTCACAACACTTCACTGCGAGGTCATAGCCCCCCGGCCTCTGCCAGGTCGTCACACCCTCTCCCCTGTAGCCACAGCCCTGATACTGGTAGACATTTATGATTTCAAATCGAACTGAAAACAGAGGGACTAAATGGATTGCTGCTATCAATTCTCCAAGTGTAAGTAGGAAGGTACCTTCAGCAAATCTTAAAGCTAAGAATAGCTTCTCATGAAAGTTCTCAATACCCATCTTTATACTGAAGGTATCTTTATGATTCGTTGACACCTGTTAAGAGTTCTATTGCTTTGTGGGCAAAAATGGTTGCAAAGAAATAAGTGCTCAAAACTTTTCCCCTACAAGACCATATTCAACAGCATCATATTACATTGTAGGGTCACCAATAATACCTTTATTCTATCATCTGAGCTGCTTCAGATACAGTGGTCCATACTGTCACAACTATCCCTTAGTTGATTCAACAAAACTAAGCAAAGAATGGCGATTACAAGACTCTTTTTCTCTTCGCACCATAAACTCAACAACTCAACTAAAGTTTACAAGCTCAACCCTAGAAGCGTGCTCACAGCATACTTGGAGAGGCACTTAGTACGCCTCTTTTCTAGGGTTCCTTATAAAAATCCATACATTAAATAGATAAATGTTCACAATATATCGATCGATTATTATTTTCAAACTTCTCACTTCAGCATTAACTAATTGGGGGTTGAGATAAATGGAGGAGAGTTAGAAAATTCCCGGAAACGTAGTAATTAGGGGAATTGGACAAGTAGAATCCATGAATATTGAGATGAGCTGCTCTCAAACAAGCATTGGTACGTTAACGAGAAGTCTGAAGAAGAGAATTCAAAACGTGTTGGTTTTACATTTTACTGAATAAACTGCAGACAAACTTAAATTCACGTCCCCCATCAATGTATTTCACCAATCCTTAGAGAACTCAAAGTGGGTGAGGGCAGGGGAGCTTGCAAATGTGGAAGCCTATTATATTCCAAGAGAAAAGAGTTAAAATGATAAGCCTACTTGCACGAACATGGCATAGACATTTTGCGGGGGACCATCTCTGACCATAAATGTCGCCTGTTTTCACCATACCAATAAAGGGTCAATTATTGTGCGTTGCAAGTCTCCGCAGAAAAGCCATTTTGTCTTAGACGCAAAGTTTGTTTAATTGAATAATATTATGCATGTGTGTGCTGAACTACAACTCCATCTAAGTGGAAGCCAAACTTAATTTATAATAAAGCACATGCGATCAGATATCAATATGGCCTTAACCGAAAGAAAAATGAATTATTTTTAATTAATTCACTCTTTAAGATATCTTGTCGTTGAACCAAAGACTTATGGCCAAAGTGTATCAACGCAAGAACTTCCACTTCGTTTGGCTGGCTTTAGTTTCTAATAAAGCTACCATTTCGGTGATATTGCAAGCTGTTGCCAGTTTTTTAAAAAACGCATGAATGTAATGATCGTAGTTGTTTAGGTGAATATCCTGGAGCTGTTGAAATTGCAAGTGAAAATATGATACTTGAGAGCGATGGAGCTTAGGAGCAGGAATATTAGAGGTTGGAAGTAGTACATACATATGTTATGCTTTTATGCAACTCTGTAACTCATCTCATTTTACTAGCATTAGTATAGAACCTATATGGCAGTCTCTTTCTCGAAAACCTATATGGCAGGTCTCAAGCCGAATATAATGGATTGGTAGAGGGGGTATTTAAGCAACTGTAAATACCACGCTTTTTCTATGCATTTTTGCACACACTTGCACTCGACTTACAAGCAAAACTATTAACGTACCCATATTCTACTCTTTTGCTAAATCAATTGTAATATATACATATTTTGTATATAAGAATAAAGTTTATAAGAACATCAAGGCTCAGAATGACTGAAACTTAGGAAACGTTTAGGAATAATGCAATGCTATAGCTGCATCAAGACTTAAAATTTTTGTGTTTCGAGTTATAGTACTACTAGTAGATTAACTTTCGCATTAAAGGAATCAAATTATTCGGCGTGTTGGAAAGCACACTTGCTTAATTTTAGAGCAATGAATGTTCTCAATAGCAACGAATATAACACGTTATAAGAAATAAGTTTTCTGCCTTCAGCCTGTACGTGTCCAAACATTTTGTCATCTTCAGAGGCGCCTGCACGTACAAAAAAGTAGGGGGGGGGGGATCAGAGCTTCTACTGAGGGGACATCTATGTGTTGTGATTTGTATTGAGTGTTGGGTTTTATCTTCATATAGTAGAGTTAATTTCGTCGTAGACACCACAGAGATAGGTGTTTTATTTTATTTCTTGTTTGTAGAAACTTTTCAGCGTCCCCACGCTGACTATCTGCTGGTTCAGGGATTTAGTTGTTAAAGTGCCAAGAGAACTCTCAGAGAGACACCAATTTGTATCCAGTTACTCTTTATGACATTATTCTCTAAAGCTGTCTACTTGAAGCCAACGTTACCATTTCTCTCTCTCTAATTTTGTCTCTCTCTTGATTCCTATCAAATCTGGTTTGTTTTCTCTCTCTACTCCAATCTCTCTTTTCTCCTCTTTTTCTTCTCTTCTCTTCTTACCCTCAATCCTCACTCTCTCTTTTTTATAGGTAACTTACATAGAATCTATAACTTGCTACCAATCAAATTTAAGAATAACAGGATACGGAATTTACGTAAATATGGTTAAAAAACAACTTGGAACAACAACTCTTAAACGTAAACATGACTAATGTAAGGCTATACTTGAATTAAACATAATAAACAACGATATTAGTGCATATCACAACCACTACTCATGCATGATGTGCGTCAGCTGTGTGTGAATGGTTAGTGAATGAATGAAAGAAGAAAAAGAGCGCTGCGAAGGCGTCCGCAAATCACGCAACGTATATGGAAAACCCCGACATTGTTCAATGACAAATTGCCTTGCATGAACAGTTTTTTCAGCCTACCTATGCTTCTGAAATGTTTCTTATTTTTGCCTGTCATGAAGAGCCCATGTAATTTTTTGCTAAAGACTTTGGAAAGTTGTTGTGAGACTGTGGGGTCCCTGGCACAGGTAAGCTAAGGCCCATTTACATGGGAACAGTTCCAAGTGGAGCCGTACCTGTACGGCACGAATAGGTCTAGTGTTTACACGGGAACGGATGGAACCATTATATACAGAACTGCTAGTCGTACCAGAACGGGTCCAGCTAGAAAGTAGGTCCCACATGGAACCGAATTAAAAAGTTCTTGTGTAAACACCCAGAATCGATCTCGTCAGGTACGCTTAGAAACGAAGCAAAAGGAAATAAGACTGACGATAACAGAAAAATTTATCGCGAAGAAAATTTTGGGTAAGGCTTCGAAGAACAAGTGAATGGTGGAAAAACGCTTTCAAGCATTGTTCTTGTTCCTGATGAATGGAGAGAGGCTGTCATTTATAACTGTTCATGCGTGAATACGAAGGGAACGGTTCTGCAAAGAACAGTTCCAAGGCATCGTGTAAACGAGAAGTCTATCCGTACCGACGCGGAACGGTTCCATACAGAACCGTTCCAAAGTTCAGGCGTAAAACGCAGCCTAAAGATGCCTGCTGAAAATCATACGTCACTCTACAAATGTGTTACGTACTTGCCTCGAAACTTCTGGCGGAGTTTTCGCACGTATAAGGTACGGTATCATTCATATCATTCTCTTCACACTGATTGGCTCTCTTCGAATAGCGGGATCACCAGACAAAGTTGTGAAGTCACAGTATAGCTCCATCAAACAACATGATTGGCTGCCACTTAGTTCACGCTGTTGCAGAAAAGGGGATACCCAGAGTAAATATACAAACTGTGTTCATGAAAATGCACTAGTTCGTTAACGCGTGTTAACCGAAGGTACAGAAAAAGAAAGGTATGTCATCATATGTATTGTTTTTTGAAATTTTATAATTAATTGACCCGATTTCTTCTTAGTGTAGACTTCGTAACATTTTCACCTACTTATGCAGCAACAAATAATATTAGAAACGAGTTAGGAAGAGGCAGAGGAAATAGGAAAAGTATTTGTTAATACATACACACTTTTAAAATAGGAATACCCAATTTCTTTCTGAGCCTCAATATTCTTATAATTTTCGGTTTTAAACTTTGCATTGATCTTAAATTATCTTGAATAGCGAAGGTGTAACTACCTCTAATAATCAAAGGATTATATTCAAATCTTTACTGATGTCTTTCTTTATCGTAAAAAAGAATAAATTGGAGCAGGTTAGCAAATATTGTATCAATAGTGAAAAAGTTAATCTACAAGTAGTACTACAGCTGCAATACACAAAAATTCGAAGTCTTGATGAAACTTGAGCCTTGCATTATTCTGAAATTGTTCTTAAATTTCAGTGATTCTGAGCCTGAATATTCTTATAAACTTTATCCTTATAAAATTAGTGTGTAATAGGGGCTTTCATTCTCAGTGGCAGCAGTGGTGCAGTCGTAAAATTCTCGGCAGTACAACGCAGAAGTATAGAATAAACGCTGAGTTTCACAGCTTTGCCTTCGCTACGAAGTTGTAACCAATTTCCCAAAATTTGTTTCAGCAATGCTTATGACCAAACATTTTAGAAAGTATAGCGGGGTTATCTCGCGTTTCCCCTTGACTATACCACTGACTGATAGTCACTGAGTGCAGCTCTCCTTGGAATACTCTCATGTCTTTTCACGGTATTGGTCTATGTCCATATATTTTGTTCCAACAGTCAAAAATTAGTGGTCGTTGTCAGTACACTCTAGTCACACATGTTTTTTTAAATAAGAAACCTAGCTCACAGCCTAGCACGAAAAGTTTCTTACTTTTTGGCTACATTTTAGTTCTAAAAGTTTCTTGAAAGTTTCTTAATTTAGCGAACTAAATTGCTGTGAAAGCGTTTGCAGAACGTGAATGTAACAAACTATTTGTCATGTAACAAACAGAATGCGTCAGTACGAGTTAGCATCTAAAGCAATGTCATATTCACTTTGTTTTGGTACAACTTTACGTTGAACCAGGTTACAATTTCAATGTGCTATTGTTCTAAAGTTTCTTAGCTCTTTCCTTGCAGTTCTAAGAGTTTCTTAAATTTTAGGCTGTCTAGTACTAGGTTGCTTATAAAATGGTTTCTTATAGCAAATCGTGTAGCACTGAGAATAATGGAACGGATGTTCTCATATGCGACCATTTCTCATTTAAATAAGTACCATTCACTCGTTACTAAATATTTCTAACAGGGAGTTCTAAAATAGTAGAATTGGGTTCCATAACAGGTGAGAAGCCCCATGGTAGTTTTAGAGTTTCATGAGTTACATCTTTCATGAGGCTGAGGTTAAACTGCATAGAAACAGATAAAAAAAAACTACTTTTTCAGTAAGGTAAAAAGAACCGTTTATCACTTGACAGCCTTTTTACTGTATACAGTACTTTTGTCGTACCATGTAAACAAGAAAATCTGCAAACTTAATCAATCATGATACTATTCGGTATAACACCGAAGGTCAAGAAAAAGTAAATCAAAATATATCACCGGTTGTCTCAATATATTGTTTGTTTCAGACACTTTGTCTATCGAGGAACTGAGAAATAAATAAACTTATGCGATGAAAAAGTATCAAATGTTAAACTTATTAACGAATGATGCCAACGGTATAAGTAAATGGGAGTTGAAAAATGTTACAGTGTAAGGTTTTTAAGGAAAGTGACAATGATTTATAGGGCCTCTGTGCCTTACCAATAGGTTGTAACAAGGAATTGTCCGTAGCAGTTTGTTTCGTCCAAAAAACATTCATTCATGGATTTCATTCACCTGTAGAAACAAGATCTTCGCATTCATAGCACGATCGCTAAATCGCATGCATGCATTCTATCAGTGGAACGAAACTGACGTATGAATGTGACGCATTTGTTTAGACTGTGATAATGTAATATGTTGTTGTTTACTACTTCACCTATGTCCCAGCTAATCTCAGCTAAAGGAGGCTGACGTATGACTGTGACGTATTGCCACTCTAATATGGAGAGCATATAGTTTTTAGTTCGCGATCATTATTTACTCTATGCAACCCAGGCAAGGATCCCGACAATAACAACAGTAATAATAATAAGACAGTTTATTTAGAGTTGGGTTGAAGAATAGCTAAACCTAATGAATGGCAACTCTGCTCGTGCTTACGATGTCTGAAAAACTAAGGCCTCCGACAAACACTCTTGACTTCTCACTAGACATTGCTCGATAAATGTCGAGCATTGTTGAGTTTTTTCGAGAGAGGGTGGCGAAACGCTCTCGACTTCTCATTCCACTGATGCATTGTTTGAATGCGTAAAACTTCTGCTTTTCACCGCTTCTTCTTTTGTAGAATCCTCTTTCACTAATTAAAGAATTCTAACTGCACATGCGTATGCTCGACAACGCTCGACAACTTTGAGCTTGACCAAACTTCACTCAACAGAAAATGGCACTCTCAACTCCACTCAATAAGGAAGCCAAACGCTCTCAACTTTTCACTCAATATGCATGGCGAGCGTTGTATAGTGAAAAGACGAGAGCGTTTGGCTGGCCTTAAAAGAACATTTCAAAATGGAGATGCGGCAGTTGCATTCAAATCCCTTTCAACTTCTGATTTTCATTTTGAATTCATTATCGGTTTTCACAGTTTTATATTGATTTGGAAGTTGATTCGAAATAACGATTCCCCTAAATGAAAGCGAGATCATGGTTGCCAATTTCGCAATTTAGTTGCCAAATTTGACATTTCTGGCACTTTTCTGTGCCTGTTGGCAACCAAATATTGAGATTTGGCAACTCTACAAGACTGCATTCTTTGTAGTGCGCGGGAAATATATTCCCCCACTCCATTTTCACTGCTTCCACCCGCACACGCGCCAAAATCTGATGACGTTTCCCCGCGCCAAAATCAAAGAGTACAAACTGGTAACTCTCTAGATGCTGAAAAATTTTTGGCACTTATAGAAATTTTTCAGATAAAATCTCCTTTATGCGCACTTGTCTAAAACTTTGCCAGTATTCCTTTATAAATAACCTTTCTGTGTCACACTAATCTTGCACAGTTGCTACCGAT
Organism: Cassiopea xamachana; assembly: GCA_900291935.2. Lineage (NCBI taxonomy): Eukaryota > Metazoa > Cnidaria > Scyphozoa > Rhizostomeae > Cassiopeidae > Cassiopea > Cassiopea xamachana. The sequence continues at coordinate 8,008,856 of OLMO02000294.1, read as the reverse complement.
AATAAAAATAGTACAATTACGAATGTTTATAGGCCTAATGTTGCCATTTTTGTGAACAAATCTGATTGGATGGCATTGAATTACGTAAATTCGATACTTCATGCTGAGTGCTGTCAAAGTGCGCATGCGTTGTATAAAAGTTATGCCGTCATTAATAGGATAATGTTCTGGCGACAATTGGCCTGGCCACTTTTCATACTTAGTGTGGCAGCTTTCTTCCAATTCTATTTGGCAACCCTGAGTGAGATAGTGCAGCTTTTTCTTATGTTGGGGAGTCACAAATGCTACGTCCAAAAATGTCAATGAATTTGAATCATTTCATTTCAATGAAAGCGACAGCCTTAGCATTAGGAGTCTTGTCTTGTAGTACACGTTTTTTTAAAAGAAAAAGTTTATAAGAAAATGAGGCTCAAATGTTCAAAATCTTAAGAAAATCTCAAGAAAATCACGAGGCTCAATTTCCAAATTTTAGTGTTTTTATTGGTCAAAAATCGATATTTCGTCGTTATTGCATTCAAAATGTTAAAGATGGAATTTAAATTCAAGTATACAATATTAATAACGAAAGTGTAAACCATTTTAGCCAGTTTATTTTAGTAAAAGTTGAGAAAAATTTAAGAAAGTCTCAGGCTCAAGCTCAGGCAAAATGACAGTTTTCTTATAAAAAACACATTTATATCTTTATTGATAAAGAATCACGCAAATCCATCTTCTCTCCCTCTACTATGGTACCTACTGTCTCATTTTGCTAACTCGTTGATCAAAAGAAAGATGGCTTAAACATAAACGCAAAGATCATGTTTCAGTACTATGCAGTCAAGGCAACCGCGGATAGCGTGACGTTACATTAAGGATAGGTGAGGACTTTGATTCAGAAGCAAAGTTGGTCGGTAATTAGGGATTTGTGAAAGCAATTAGGACATATGTACAAGTCATTATATTGTTTGATTTTTGTTTAGAGAAGATTGTAGCTTTGAATTATGATTTGCTCGGGCTAGTTCGTGACGATCAGCGTCAGGCACGCCGGAGAGGGGGGCAGAGGGGAGCTATCGCCCCTCCTGCCTTTCATTTAGGGGAGCAGGAGGTGCCCATACGAGTCGGTGCCCTTTTGCTCCTGTTGGCCCCCTTGCCCCACTATCATTCCAGCGTGCCTGATCAGGGTGTTCTTCCATCCAAAATGTTTACTACTTGACTTCAAAAATAGGTGATGGAACTGCACTCAAATAGTTTTGACGTAATTATTATTGGGTCTGCCTCTTCCTTTCATTCCTGAATTGCGACCAGTGAGGTATAGGTGCAGCAATTTCTACTTTGGTTTTAACTACACTCTTTTTTATAAGAACAATTTTATAAGAACACGAGCCTGAAATTTGGTGGAAAATTAAGAGCAAGTTAAGGACAACCCTGAGGCTGAAGCAATATAGCAACATTCATTCTTGAACAAGATGCATCAGCTTTCCACTGACATATGGACATGAAATGTCCCTTCCTTGCTAGCCTGAGGAGAAGTGGCTATCTTGTCACTTCTCCTCTTTGATTTTCATGAATTAGTTACCCTTTGCAAGACTAGATACTGTGCTAGAACTCTCTGTTTATAAAAGCTTATAAACTTTTTCAATAAAAAAACATTGAAGTGCAAGAGAGATCATCTTGGATGTACCATGTGGCCAATGAGCTATGAATCAATCAAAGCTTCCAATGTTGTCTTGTAGATTGTCCAATTTTTAGACTGCCTAATTTTTACCTTACTAATTTAAGAACAAATTATGAAAATTCAGCCTCAAAATTTGGGAAACTTAAGAATAGCTAGTCTGAACGTCAATTTTATTGGTTCTTATAAAAGAAAGAGTGTAACGAGATTCTTTTTTTCGTTTTGCTCAGCATGAATGGGGGTTTTCATAGTTAGAGACGGACAATTAACAAAGTACCGAGAGAACAGGTGATCATAGAAAGAGACTCAGGGGGAGCGAGCCCCTTTGTTAACATCATAAGAACTTTTTGGGGGCTCAGCCCCTCTTAATCAAACATTTGCTAGGCTGGAAAAGTTTCTAACTATGCACTTGCGAAAGGAGGAGAGAGGAAAGGTAGGCTCCTATCAAGGAAGACGAATTCTACATTCCTTTGCTGGCTTTCTCCTTCGAGTAATACTTTCACATGTACAGCGGTAGTAAACAAATTATTGCCATAATTTCAAAAATGGGCATGGCATTTGGCATGGTCGATGTATTTCCTACAACAAAGCTTCCCTTCTTACAGTTTTGGGACGGGAAAACTTCGGGGAAGGTACTAAAAACTTGCAGAATGAGAAAAGCCAGAAGATTTGCTGCAATAAACTATTCAGAGAAAAAATTGTTTGCCCAAATACTTTCATTTTCAATTCGTTTATATTTGAAGGAAGAATTGTTTGCAAAACATGATTATTTTAACAAATTGTTTGCTACTAGGAGAGCACGGAGAAAATATTGTTTCTGTCTCAAAAAGCTATACCTCTGTCAATTCGTTAGTGGTTCATTCCTTAGTTGCAGGGGCGTATCAAAGTAGCGGGTTTGGAGATGTTACACCCCCCAATTTTTGTCAGTAAAAGCTTGCTTTGTGATCATAGCCTGTCAGTAATCGATCATCATTTTTCGGTATTTCTGTGACATTTTGTAGCCTGTCGTTTAATCTCTGTTGCTACACCCTCCCCCAATCTTTTGGCACGCTGCTGTTTAATTGTTGTGGTGATTTCTAGAGGATCTCAGTAGAGTCAAGCCACCCTTGCTTAGTTGCTCTTAAATTGAAGGGGAGCTCAGCTCTTCTAAGTGTGCTGCATTCACAGGCGTAGCCATTAGTGGGGTGTCACACCCACAGCTTTTGGTGAACTTTCCGGTAGATTTTCATCCAATGATTTTCGTCTGTAGATGACTGCATGCTTTATCAAAAGAATGTTCAAAATGCTTTTCTAGCATCAAATCTTCCTATAAAAAGGAGCTCTTGCTAACAAACAACTTCTTTTGATAAATTCATTGTTCTAACGTAACTTAACACGCCCCTTCCCCCCAGAAAAGGAGGCCAGGCGACGCCGTTCCTTGCATTGACTTTGCCTTTAACAATTTCCCCGCTTTTCATTAGAGGTTCAAGACGTATTTCAAATTCCTTGAGGCGCAGTGGACATCAACCATTATGTCCCTGACTCCTGGCACCTTTCGTGAATACATTTTAACTGATCAGCATTGCCAAGTGCAAAGACTAATGCCCTTTATTTCACCATATTTACATGTACCTGTAATTCTTTTTCACATTTGTCTCGTGATTCTATTTGGAACTCGTCAGTTGCAGCTGATATCTGTTCTTTCTCTTTAGGATTTACACAGATGAGTCCAAGAAAGAAATTGCTCACTATATTTACTGAAATAGTATGAAGGAGAAAAATATGAGAGATTTGGCGGTCGGCGAAACTTATCATGTAGGTACAAATCGTGTTTCAAGACAAGTATTTATTTCTGCTTATTTTTAAGTTGAATCAAACATCACCTTAAGGTTAGTAGCAGTTATTTCAAAACGACTTGATGTTGAATGTAAAAGATTGACTGAAGCGCCCCTTGCAGCATCAGTTTGTTGACTGATATATAATAGTTGTGAAGATTCGGGTGATTCTGATCATCTCTTCAGCAGTTTAATTACAAAGTTTATAAAGTATTCTTACTTTGCAAAATAATGACGGGAGCGAATAGATGGAGAGATAAGCATAGGAGGACTTCATACTTAGGGCGCCGCAAACCTCCCCAAAAGAGCAAAGAGATTTGAGAATCAATCAGAAATCTGCTTTTGCTCCCTCAGAAAAAACTGCCCGAATGAAATAGGTTTCTGTCCGAAACTGGGGGGCAGGGGGCGTAGCTAGCGGGGGTGTGGGGGCTACAGTCCACTAGTCACACGTTTCTATAACCAATGAATGGAGAGTGGAACTCGTAGAACAATTGGATTACAAATACTATCGAACGGAAGGCAGGGATGGGTACAGTGGACTCCGTATTGTATTCGTTAATTACAAATGGTCTACAGAGAAATCCATGTTTAGTTATTTGAATTCATTTACTGTCTGTTATTTTCTACTTCTTTAAACATTAAAAAATGAATGGTATGAAAGAAGTGAGATTAATGGCATGAAAAAACTCATCCCGGGATAATTATTATAAATCGAAGGCCAATGCTACTTCCAATAAGACTAATTCCTAGCCGTATCATGTTCCATTTTGGCTATATGCAGAAACACAGTCTCGATGTGAGCGAATCAAATATAGAACATTTTGCACACACAAGTTTATTTATAAGAAACTATTTTATAAGAAACTAGTACTAGGCCGGTCAAAAAATACTAGTGGAAGAAACTCTAGTACTTTGTTTTAGAAAAATTAAGAAACTGCAAAATATCAATTTATCTAAAAAAGAGCACATTGGCTTGTTTCTACTCGTTAATTTGTACGATTGTCGTTTTGAAAAGATTGTAACTTGTTATTTTGATCTGCTTGGACATTTTTCGTGACGTTGAGTGGCTGTATCCACCAAGAAGTGTTCAAATTTCAAGCACTACGGTGAGTTTCGATCTCGAAAATAAGAAGCTAGTTAAGAAACTTTTAGTACTAGAAAACCAAAATTTTTACGTCAAATTAAGAAACTGACAGTACTAGCTGCCGATCCAAGTTTCTTATAAAAAAACGTGTAGTAGAATCTCGATATAGCGAACCCCCGATAAAGCGAACATCTCAATTTTACGAACCGAAGTCCATTCCCCTTATTTTACTCTAACATAAGCCTTGTAAATTATTTCTATACAACGAGCTTTCGGCATAGCGAACTCTCAGTCTTACGAACCAACTTTTCTTTCCCGTCAGCCCATATACCCCGATATAACAAGCTCAAAGCGCTGAACATCACAGAAAACAAGTTAAAAATTTCAAAGTTCAAATGGTGTACAAAGTAATTTTCGAGCGCAATGACTTTGAACTTAAAGTAAAGTCTATAGCATTGAAGGTATAATTTGTTTTCAGTGTTTGCAGAATTATATCCGTAGTTTGCTTTACTGTCTTTCAAAGACAGTAAAACAAGCGATGTATATATAACTACTGACTTTACAAAGCAACTCTTAGAATAAATATTAAGAAACTCTACGAAATAAGCAGTCTCTTGCTACCGACTTCATTAAATTGTACGCCTGAGATTTGAACATACCACAAAAACTACTGCAAGTTAAAGCTTTGTTTTTCTTCGCGTTCAGAAACGCCATGGTTGCTAAAAGGCTCTTTGAGACGAAATGAAAAATGTCCTATCGCAAATTTTTGGCTAACTAGTTGAAAAAATTATATATTAGCGACTAACTTTCAGATAGTATTTAGTATTTGAGCAAAAACCTTCCAAATTGTTCCACTTGTCGATTTAATGATCTCTCGCTATAGCGAGCTATTTTCGTCTCTCTTCAAAGTTCGTTGGAGAGTGGTCATTTTTAATTGTGGGTACAGAGTTGGAAAACTTTTTAGAGGGGTGTCAAATTTTTAGTATTTTGTTATTCGGCTGTCAAGTCGTTTTGCCAGTTCATGATGGGTATCAAATTGTCGATTGTCGTTGACTACCAATGGATGAATAGCCGATTGCGTGAAAGTGGTTCGAGCTAACATTTCCTTCCAAAAAACATTCTTCTCTTTATTAGGCTGCATAATCTCAGGTCTTAAAAAAACCAATCAGCATAACACTCGATTACACAGTTATTGTTAAACAAGATAAGGCAGATTAGATTCCATTTTCTAGGTTCAGAAAACCGGGCATGATTTATGACTTTGAGCCTTGATCTTTCAGACTGTTGCCTATAGCCTAGCGCACACAGCACGATTTTTGTCGCTGGCAACAGAGATCTTGTCTTCTGTCGTCAGCGACGAAAAAGAATTTCTAGTATATTTCATATTGAAGATCGTCGTCAGCGATAAAAATCTTTTATATGTGTTTCCCGCACACAGCAAGTTTTCGTCGCCAGCGACAAAAATCTTCGTCCTCAGCGACAAAATCTTAAACCTCAGCGACAAAAATCGTGCTGTGTGCGCTAGGTTTATGGTACACACTTTCTTATTAGATAACTTAATTTTTCGCCGAGCCTCAACACTCTTGAACTTTTTCGGTTTTTGAGCCTTCGATGATTCCTCAATTATTCTTAAATATCGAAGGTGCAACTACATCTGAAAATCAAAGGACTATATCAAAATCTTTAATGATGTCTTACCTTACCATAAATGAAATTAACCGTGGAGCAGAATAATCAATCTTGTATCAATAGTGAAAAAGTTAATCTACAAACAGTACTGTAACTCAGATACACAAAAATTCTAATTCTTGACGAAGCTTGAGCCTTGAATTAATTTGAAATTATTTTTAAGTCTCAGCGATTCTGAGCCTGAATATTCTTATAAACTTTGTTCTTATAACAGATAAATGTGTAGCTAGAAATACTCAAAACGTAGGAGTACATGCTTGCAATCCTGGTTACTTGTAATACTCTTTCTTTGTTGGGTAGCATATTTGCAAGAGACCACTCCCACTACACAAGACACATCCTTCAGCCTCCATTTATGTGAACCAATATAAAATGATTTAGTATACGCATTTTTTAAATAAGAAACAAACTTTTTGCCGTCAGCCTGGATGCTTCTTATTATTTTGTCAAATTCAGCCTTGAGTGTTTCTTGATTGTTTCTTAAATTATAAAGACTTCTAATGACAATAACAACCCAGATTAGGCAACTGTGACGTAAGAAATAGGATGTTCAGGTTTTGTAAGGCATGTAATGGGTGCTGTTTCTATTTTCTTTCTCGTTTGATCAAAATTTGTTTCGTGAGAACTGTCCTTGTTTACATCTGAAACTCAGCCTGCCCACGTTTCTTAAATGTTTTATTAGCTTTTGCCTAATTTCAGCCTCGTGTTTCTTATACACATGTTTCTTATAAGAATAAACACGTGTGTACCAAAAAGCAAAAATTGAATGAAATATACAGCATCAAATTGAGAAATACGTCATGGTATAGAATGATTCAACACAATTTGACAGTCATCTCGATGCCCCTGTATAACCTAGATATATCGATAAGGTCTTGACCCAAAAGTATAGGACTTACGTCCCCATATGCTATGACACTGAGTGCTCCTTGGCTTATCGAGTATTCTGTAGATAAACCATCACTAAAGAGGACGGCAACAGCCACCAGAGAGAGAGCTCTACTTTCATGTCAAGCCGTGTCCGCCTTCCGCGGTTTTAGCTCAATTCACCATTTTTTGAAACCATTGAATGAATTTTGGGATAATTGAAAATGTCCAAAACAACTGAGGCGTTGCAAAATGTAGATAGTTTGATACAAGAATGGAGTGTGCGGAAGCACTTTCGTTCTGTGAGAGCATCATACGTTTGCCGCCAGAGAAGCCAAAATTGAATGAAGGATAGCTGACTTATTGATAGGAAAGCTAAAATCACTGTTGAAGAAATTCGTTCAAATTTGATTATGTTCTATAGATGAGATTCTCTAGTTACAGGACATCTTGTAATATTGTCACTTGTGGGCCAACCTGCAGCCGGTAGGGAGACCCCGGGGGGAGGACTCGAACATACTTGCACACACCCAACAATATCAAATAAAGTATTTTGATGAGATCTTTTCAAAATAGTGTATTTGAGTGGAACAAGTTGCTATCATGTGCCACCAATGGAAACCCCCCAAAAATATCGGATCACAACTCGAATCCTCACCCAAAAATATCGGATGGAACCCCCTGTTAAAATTAGCAATAATCTCCCTCTGCACAGCAACGAAGAGATAAAACCAAAAGAAATAACTCCAAATTGCTTTTTGTCAAATGTAAACGTGAGAATCAAAACAGCAAGCCTTACAGAAAAACCAGACACTAAAGTTGAAAAACCAGACAGATAAAACAAAACAAAACACTCCCTAATAGATCAAGTTCTAGACAGCAAAACAGTAAAGTCAGACAACAATTGATGTCAATCAAATGTTGTCAAAGTCCATTCTCAAAGAGCGCTGCTTACTTTCATTGGTATTCAACACCCCCGTACATAGAAGGCTCAAGTGATACCCTGGGAGGGAAGCAGTGCCTACTGCAGTATAAGTTTGCTGAGGCACGTAGTAGCGGGGACTGTAATGCCTCCAAATAAAGATTTTGGCGTGCTTTTCCCGCCGAAGAGAAATATAGTTCTGGGGTGATAAGATTCTTGCCCTCACCATGAGGGATCGAAACTGAGGCTTCTGTGCTAGGCGATAACGAGGCTCCTTCCCGGGTTTTTTCTTTAACACAGCACGTGTTCTCGTTGCGTTAGTTCGCGGGAAGTCAAAGTTGATGTTCAATTAATCTTGTCAAAAATAAGAGAGGAGTGGTTGAATTGGCAAAATGGTGAAAGATTTGTTTATAACTGGTTGTATGGGACCTCCATCCCAACAAGACTGTGTCGAAGAAAGGAGCTCAAGCAGTGTTGAGGTTAGACAAAACTAAACATTTGGCTCACTCATGTATTTTGCCGCCGCCTTTTAATAGGGTATTAAATACCAAATGTTAGACGGCCTCTGGTTCAGTTAGCTTGTACCACTACGAGAGCGGTATAATACAAACTGATTTGACGATCCATGAATTTTGATGAAGTAGCTAAACTTTTACAAACATAGGAATGGGACAGAATTCATTTTACAAAAGCAGCATAATCTATTCAGCACATGTAGTAGCTACTCGTTATTGTAATTTCCATTTTGATTTATCATATATTTGTTGTACGGTCTCTGCTGGAATTGATTGAGGCCATTTTTGTGTTGAAATGTGTACTTACTTTTGAAAATAGTTGTGATGACTCCAGGTTGGAATCCACCCAAACCTCACGCGGGAGGTTCGTTCAATTAGGCCATTTCGCGCCAACTCATGATTTCCTCCTTGCATTGCGTCAGCACGCCAAGGTAATACTCAAGTGTGCACCGGAGATATCTGACGTAATTACATGGACCCCACCTTGGATCTGGCAATTTTTTAATTGAAGAGTGAAACAGTAGAGCAGAATTAGGAAAATATTGAAGATCAAATCATCATGATCATGATCATCACATCGCCACCATCACCACCACCATTATCATTATCACCATCATAATGATTGCCACCATCATCATCACCATTATCATTATCATCAACAACAACACCATTATCATCATCAACAACATCATCATCAACATCATCTTGTCTTGTCTTTCCCATTTTGACCCCAAAGGGGGCCTAGGACTGACCCCGGGGTCAGTTTTTGCCTGTCATTTGTTTATATGAGGTAATTGAGTCAGCTACACTCAATCCACTCTGTAACCCCAACAGTTACTAGGCAGAGCTGTAGCATGAGCCATTGGTCTGCTTTTCACTGAAGGGGCCTGGTTGGACAGTTTGCCACAGGTCATCAACATCTGATTCTGAATCTCTGCAACATAAACCATAATCAACTTCAGAACAGCTGTCTTTCTGTGCCCGCTTGCCACCACCTGGAGGTCTCCAACGATGGGCAAGCCATCATCACCATTGTCATCATCATCATCTTCAGATTATTAGATAGGCTTGTGAACACACTTGGTGTTTTCATTATATAGAAAGAGTGTATTTTGTTTTCTATGCCAATGTAATGTTCTATGTAATTTGTATACTGTATCAGTTGATGTTAAGGAATGAGGGGATAGGCAATTCCCATGTGTAGAAGGAGATTGCACATGTGAAATTGTAGAGAAAGTTCATTCTGAGTCACTCTATAATTCAGTGTCTTCCTAGCTTTTTATTCCCATATGCTATACCTTTGCTCTCATATAGGGCAAATAGAAACTACCCTCTTTGGAGGTCAACCCTTGACATGGCTCATCCAGTATTATCTCTTGGTAATCTCAGGTGCCAAATAAATGCCTCCCCCGCTTATAATTTTTTTGATTTTTTTCCAACCCCCTGGACCTTATTATGACCCTCTGTTTATTAATTTTAAGGAAATGGAGCTTTTTACAAAGCTATCATTTCATTTCCTTTCTCTGTTGGTACTATTTACGCCCAATTTGGTTTTATGCTTTATGACAACCTGTTTTTTTTTCTTTCTGTGCTTGTACAATCATGATAAGTCGTTGCTCAAATTCTGACCCCCTATTTATTAGGACCCCCCATTTATTTGGCACTTGAGACTAGGGGTAAAAATATTTGGCAAGGCCAAATGCAGAAGAATAAGCAAACAACCATCATACACTCACTTGAAAAATTTCAATAGCATTGCACTCGATAGGAAAAATGATGGTTTGTTAGTTAGTTAGTTAGTTAGTTAGTTAGTTAGTTAGTTAGTTAGTTAGTTAGTTAGTTAGTTAGTTAGTTAGTTAGTTAGTTAGTTAGTTAGTTAGTTACTTAGTTAGTGTTCATTTGTTAATGCAGACTGAGGTTTGAGGCAGCTATGAAGCTGATGTGGACCTACTGCACAAGGTATTTGTCATCAGGTTTTATCTGGGTACTCTTTTACAAAACATTCTTTTAAATTGGAAAAAGTATATAATATACATGCATCTACCATGTGCAACTATCTTTTCAGAGTTTGATGTGTGGCACTAAAAACTGGATGNGGTGGGCTGTGTTTGGCCTATGGGTTGTAGTTTATGCATTTGTGAGTGTTTTGTTTGCTGGTACCTTGTAGCATTTTTGTTTTTAGTGATTAGGTAGTACAATATAGAGTTGGTAGAATATTCTTTCACAGGCAGTGGAATAAAACGGATATAGTGATATGATAGGTCTATATCACAGTACTTTTTAAAACTCCATGGCAATATGAAATTGCAATTGTACACATTGGTGGTGATTTCTGGTATTTATTACAAAGGGCTTTAGGTGCAGTGCCATAAAACATAGGTATGGCATTTGTAGATGTGGAAACATTTGCACATATGCAAATGCCACACCTGTGTTTTCTGAATAGTTTTAATAAGCAGAAAAGATTCAGTGAATTAAGGTTAGAGTAAAAGCACTAAACAAGAAAGCAAACAGAATAATAGCTGAAAACCAGGTCTAGACACTTTGTGTAATCTGATAAGGAAATAGGTATTTTTCTATGCAAAATAAAGCTGGGGGATAACATATAAGTAAGTAGCACCAATACATTCTAGAGTTTTTGAAGTTGCAAATGTGGCCATATACTAAGCTAGGTAGATGCTTACTTGTATACACTTTGTTTATGATCTCACCTTGCTGAACTCGCCCAGTCAACCAATCTGGGCCTTCTCCATGTATACAGGCCCTAATTGACTCGTTTGCATAAATAACACCCAGATCATAGTAATGTTAGCAGTACTAATCAAGGATGGTGCTACCAGGGAGGCTTTAGCCCCCCACCCCATGATTTCATTGAGCCACTGTCAGCACCTAAACTTCTATGCACTGTTGGTACTTTCATAATATCCTTGACCTTATTGCTTTTTAGTGTTTTTAGCCAATACAATAGGTGTTGTCCTTTAAAATTCTTTGACATCACTCACTGTTGGCAGTTTGGCAGCACTAGCCCCCAGCATTTTTTCTTTGGTGCCAACACTGGTACTGATGTTAATTCATATATTCAAGGCTATTGGGTAACCTAGTTTATAAGAACTTATTAGAAGCCAACTCTCTAATTACAAATGAGTATATTCATAAATAGTACATAAACATATATTCTCTTGTAATATTTTAAACTTGTTTCACATTTTAAGGGTCATCACTTTCTTATTTTCTCAATTTTTTTCTTGCCTAGCACCTTCTGTGTCAGCTGTAAAATTGTATCTTTTACACATATAAGATACTTAGTTTATGAAATACAATCCTTGTTTTTGATAGAGAAATTTTCCTTTCTGCATAGTGTGCAATTTTCCTTTCTACGTAGTGCAAGATAATTCTTGATAAATTTAACCACATATCTTAGGTCCTGTTCGTTTTGGATTACATTGTAGAATTATACCACACATCGTTAGTTATCTTGTTGTAAGACATAATTCAGAGCCCTTGAGGAACCTTCCATTGCCATCCTTTAATATTTTTTGGTGAATAAATAATGCCAATGTCCAGGGGTGCCAGAACAGGTGGAAACGGGGCACTTGCTCTTCCTGCCCTGGTGGAAGAGGAGCAAAGGTGGCAAGAGCTCCCTCTTCCGTCAAATGGTTTTTTCGAAAAGCGTAGATCAAAGAATATTTCAAAGTACACTCTTGCCATCAAAATATCATAACACTTTTGAGTTTGTTGATGGTTATCGTACAGTGTTTATTTAACTTCAAATGCCTCAAAATTTAATAATTGTTATATGACTTTAGATACATTTCTTACAGATGATCACTTTTGATTACGATATCAGTAAATCCAACTGTTAAAAACGCCTTTGTAGTTATATTCTAAAATGTCCAGCAAACAATTGCTATAGGTTGCAGCCAATGAGGGGCGTGGTCATTAGAAAGACGTAGTATGGTGCCCCACAGGAGAAAGCTGCCCCCTTGCCCTGATGTGCTTCCAGCACACCTGTCAATGCCAAATAGGAACATGTTTATTACCTATTTGTACAAAAACTTCCTAAGTTTGATTGTTACTTCAGTATTGAGAGCATTTTCGTATTTGCCATTGCTGGTAGGTTTTTGCCAATAAGCATAATGTATACAATTCGCCATGATTACTATTCAACGCAGCGTAATTTCATTGAATCCCCAATATATAATGAGATATTCAAGGGATAATTTTCGATGTAACCCTCTAGATATTAGTCATATAAGGCAGGGATCCAGTGTGTTGCCAGTATTCCCTCTTGCACGACACCGCAGTCCTTTCTTGATCTGCTACATTAACTTTCGGGATGATATTACGTGACTATGATTTAATTGAGATTTCTCAAACTTGTTATGTTGCGTTTCAGCAAGCTCGGAGTCAGGCTCGAAGTGGCAAAATTGTCCTCGAGGAACCACCTGGTGCAAAATCTGAGTGCTTGTTTCATACTTTATGCTATCACAATCAAACGGATAATATGTGTGCAAAAAGAGATTGAAGAGTTTTTAGTATACATAAGCGTAGGAGGCGGGGGGTAGGGGGAGCTGAAGCCCCCCAAGTTGGGCAGAAATCCGTTTCACTCGGGCAAATTGTCCGAAAGAATAATAGGAAATTCGCACAGAAAGTGTACAGACAGTTTACAACCCCCCTAAATTTGACATCCTCCTACGCCCATGATAGTGTTACAAGGATCAAGGTTGAACTCAGCCAAAACTTTAGGAGATCTCTCCAGCTATAAAAATGAAGCAACAATACAAAATTGCAGAAAAATTCCCAGAGATAGCAAAAAGCTGGTATCCTGTTGCCAAGAAGTGGTATTTCCCACCTCATGGCTACGGGCCTAGGTTTCAGAGGTAGTTGTTAAATTGTTTCATTTTGTCTGCTGTGACCCAATAGTTGTTTTAAACGTTTGCCCAAAAAGAGGATGCTCCCCTACTTAATTCGTAGGCACTCTCCACACAACAGTGATTCGTATTCCTCGCAATGGTCAGCTGCAGTTTTCTAGCGCTGTGTTGCAAAGGCAAAGTTAGTGGGCTCATTTTTTGTCGATGAGGAATGAGCTCCTTGATGTAATCTTTTTCTAACTGTCAGGGGTCAGTTGCGACCTGGTTATTTCTGACAGGGGGGCCAAAAACCTGTTGGCGCCCCCCACGAGGAACTAAAATGTTTAATCGGTAATCGCCTCATAGCAACTATGGGTACTATGGCTGAAAAAATATGATGAAAAAAGCAAGAATGAAAGTACCCAAATTATTAAATTATTATTATAGCTGTCCTTTTCACTGGCTGGCTGGAATACGTTGTTGACTTCCAGGATTCAACTAATTGTTCTTTATTTGCACATTTATTTATACTTTATTTGCACTTTTGTTTGCATCAGCATCCCCTTTCTCTTCTTCAGCGCCCCTTCAAAACGCTTTTCTGGGGGGCACGCCCCCTACCAGGCTACCACTGTTGGGGAAGGATCCAGATCTGGACTTTAGGGCGAGGGCACACTGGGAAGGCATCTGATTCATTTTATTGTATTTTTCAAGTCTTTTTCACGGATTTTGTCTGCGACCTTCACCAGTTAAAAGTATCGCTTTTGTGGAGAGCGTATTTTTAATAACTGTGTTTGGATTTGACATTGAAGTCATTTCTACAGGTAGTGGCATTATTCTAACTTTCAATTGACATTTGAATTACGACGAATTGTAAGAAAAGTTTCATTCAAAGCCTATTTTAAGTTATCTCTTATGTTTAGTACAAAGAGTTTTTCTTAGCAACAAGTAGACCATGAAGTGCCTTCGCAGATTCGAGAGAGTGTAGTAGATTTAGACGGAATGGCACATAAAAAGCCGATAGATATCGATCGTGAAGTAGACTGGTTGTGGCCTGTTAAGGTAAAGTACTAAACTTTCGGCCTGGAGAGTATCATAGATTTGTATAATTCTCTGCGTCTGTTAGACCGGCCTAGTGCATAAAATATTTTCAAAGATATGTATCGAATCGTCGCATGCGCCGGGTTACTGTGACGTGCAATCCGGCAAAAGTATTGATTTGAAACCGAAGGGAAGTGAATGAACGTTAGGGTTATGGCCTGCAGTAACTATTGGTAGGGACAGTGAAACTAACAGCCAAGAATTGGAGGGTTTTATGAACTAGGCCTATTAAAGGATTGAATCCAATTTGTCCTTTCTTTTGTAGCAAAATGTTATTCAAACGGACATCAGCAGTAACTGTTGGAAAGTTTAAGATGAATCTTATCTAGTTTCTATATTCATCGGATTTAGGATATCTTTAAACACCACTACGAGTATATTTCATACAATTTGCGCGCAATATTTAGGCTCAGAGACTGAACTAAAAATTGGTATGGTTTTCCTTATGTTGCATAATATTGTTCTTTAATTTATATTCCCAAGCAGAAAAATATCTAAGTATCATAGTCCAGAAAAATATTTATAAACGGTTGGTTGCGTTTCAATTGCCTAACAGCCTACATGGACAATAGAAGCAACGTGGGAGGATCGAGAAAACCAAGAGAGAGAAGGATTGGTAGTCTTGAGCTGCGTAGGAGCAGTTTATTAGTGGATTGGTAGTAAAATAGAAGGGTGAACAAAGCTGTATATTGCGTTAGAAAGATGTTATTAATTATAAGCGTTGAACTTCTCCTTTTTATTAATAACTTTAGCAGACAAAGTGCATTTAATGTTTGTGAATCACTTTTTAAATTCGGTTTATAGTAGAGTTTTAACTTAACTGAAGTTGAAAAATTACGTTATAAACAAACTCTGATAAAAGTTTGGCAGCGTAAATTTGGCTTAGAGAGCGTATGAAAATATGCCTTTTTTGTTAGAAACCTAGCTCAAGGCCTAGTACTATAAGTTTATTAATTTTTGGCCACATTTTCTAAAAATTTCTTAAAGGTTTCATAATTCAGAGAGCTAAATTGTAGTGAAAACGTGCGCAAAACATGAATCTGGCAAACTATTTGTCTTGTTGCAAGCAAAGTGCGACAGCGCAAGTTAAATTTTATAGCAATTTCATAGTCACATGTTTTTGGTGCAGCTTTACGTTGAACCGGGTACCGATATCAATGTGCTATTTGTCTAAAGTTTCTCAGCTCTTTACTTGTAGTTCTAGAAGTTTCTTAAATTTTAGGCTGTCTAGTAGCACATTGCTTATAAAGTAGTTTCTTATACAAAGCATGTACTATGTAATACGAAAGCTGAAATTATGATATTTTTAATGATGCTTTTCTATAATGAAGATATTTGTACTGGTTTACTTGGCCAGCTACTATGAATCAAGGGACTGTCATTTCGTCAGAGATGTTTGATTCCGATTGTTTACAATCCAGTATAGATGAATCATAATATGAGGTTGATATACATAGAATTAAATGATTAGTTGAGTCCATTGCTAGGCCCATTTTCTGTTTTTATTTATTGAACCGCGTGCTATGATAATTTGATTTTTAGCTATTTGCGCGCATTGGGCATTTCCTTTGCAATAGCGTATTTTCACATTTCGTAGCCTCCCCACCCTTCAATTGCGGTGCAAAAGTGGGTGTGACAACATAATCGTGTTGCAATTTTGGAGCATGACGCCCAGGTCTCTCTCAGTCTGTTATGGCTGGCACCGCTTTTGCCACCCCTTGCCAGTGGCGTAACTGACGTAGGCTGGGGTTAGGACAGGTCTTAAGGGCCCCCGAGCTTTTGAGGCACAAAGGGGGCCCCTCAGCGATATTCAGGAAACATATATTTGTGTATTGTTTGAGGTGAACAAAAGGACAAGATCCACATTTTGTGAATCCCTAAGAGCCCCGAGTGTCACTGTTACGCCACTGCTCCTTCTCTCTTTAAGTAGATCTTCTAGTGTTGCTTTGGTTTTGAATTGGTTGTTGTGTTTGTCAACGCGATAGGAGAGTAGCAAGTTTTAGCCGTTTCTGTGGATTGTAGAGAATAGGACCCTTATCTCTGGTTGATTCTGTGGCAATATTGGGTAAACCATGCTGGCCATTGACATTGCAAATGAATGAACTATACTCTTGTCGGTCTCTGTTAAATCTCTCCCGCAATTACTTGAGGATGATTCTCGTATTGTGTTTGATTGATATGTTATACTGCTAATGGGCCTAAGTTTACATATAATTCCGAAGTATCTTAAAAAGGGTGTATATACTCATTTGTGTATGTGTAAATACTTTTGCCTTGAACGTAAGCAACTTTACGTTACACTCTAATCCAATTCCATGGATTTTGCGAAGCATAGGAACTATTTCCTATTTGGTTCTTTAAGTTACAACAACACAATGTTTTTGCTTTATATAGAGCATTTCATACAGCGACATCTACCCAAGCGTACTTTGCTCTCAGTTATTAACTACAGCCTGTGGAGTTCCACAAAGATTTCTGAAATGGTTTTTCCTTCGATATTGTTTCTAGTATTGACAAGATACGAGTAGCTTTGCATAAAGTCATATAGTTTTGTAAAAATTACGTAGCAAGTATCTACGCATACTAGGGATGGAAAATTTGAATGAAAGATGTTATGAGGTGCGATGAATGAAATGCTAGACACAATTTTCTGGTCATACTACTTCATTGATAACGGTATCAAGGTTTATTGGTTCGGTCATAGTGTTATTCAGAAATGGCTTACAGATTCATGTTTTTTCTTCAGGTGCAACTGAGAGATATCACAGATGACAATGCAGATGCCAAATTAGAAGGAGACAGAGAGAAGTTGAGTAATGAATTATTGTATTCAATAGATGAGACACCACCATGGTACATAGCTATTGGCTTGGGATTTCAGGTTAGTTATGTTCTTTAAAACGTCGCCATGTAGATTGAACTCGCTGTTTCATAACACTAATGTCTTTGAATAGGGTTTGGAAGACAGCACTCATTTTGTCCTCTCTAATTTCGTAATCCTTCTCAGGGTTGCCGAGAGAATTCAGATGCCCCAGGGGAAAAGAGAAAGACTAGAAAATTGTCAGGGTCTTGAAATTAAATTTAGAAAATTACTGCTGGTTCACTTTATGAGGCCCCCAGACCTTGAAGCATTGAGTGTTATGAGGACGCTTGGACCCAGCTGCCTGACTCCCTCTCAGTGGCTCTGACCCTTGCTAGTGTAAGCCATTGTTCTAGTTAAAGCTGGTGTATTTATTTTTGCTAGAAATCTTCCCTACTAAGACGGCTACATTTCGTTGTGTGTATTTTTAAGACTTAATTTCAGTTGCCAAAGTTTGAAGTAGCATTTCAGTAGCAACTACACATTAGTAATTTTGTGTTGTTGTATCTACGCTAACTTCACATGAAAAGCGAAAAATCTTACAACAGATTTGTGTATCTGTTGCAGCATTGCCGTTTTAAATCGTTATTTCCCCAGAGTATGAGAAAGTATGACTCCATAAGACATTTGCCAGTTGTGTTCTTTTAGTTTATTGTACCTCATGAGCTTATTCTCACTGGTACCTGACATTTGTTTCTTTTTATTCCAAAAGCACTATCTTACAATGTTTGGAGCAACGTTCGCGATGCCATTTGTCCTGTCCGTTCCACTTTGCTTCGCGCACGATCCTGTTGTAATCAGCAATGTCATTAATACCATATTTTTTGCATCTGGGCTAGCTACATTGCTGCAATCAACACTTGGTGTCAGGTACGTTTTGGTTGGATATGTTGAAGAAGTATTTCTCTAACGATTTTTATGACAAATGTCCTTGCTCTTGTAAATGGGTAGCATGTTTCCCGTAAAAAGTTTTGTATGGAAATGGAGAACTACTCATGCATACTAAATATCTTCGGCAATTATTGACTGGGTGATTATAATTTACTATTTATTGCTTTAACAGCAGATTAACATATAACGTATGAATATTTAAATCCTTCAGGACATTTGATCAATGCTAATATTATTTGCATTGTGTAGCCTTCATCTGACGATGATACACAGTCAACCTCATATTAATTGAGCCCTAAACTTAGGCCTAGTCAAAAATCTCACTATTGAAGTGACCCTGATGCGTTCACTTTTCATGCAAACTGAAGATCGAGCTACACACAATGTACTAGCACTGAGAGCACCATTACGTTACATATTCTTCAACAATTCAGCTAGAAGACTCAAATGAAGATAGGAAGTGTGTCTTACCTCTAATACCAGGCTGCTTTATGCGATTCTATTCGGCTTTTTGGATTTAATAAACATCTTCTAATGCACCATTTTTTGATTTTGAGATCTCTTTCTTTTGTGGAGTATTGGAAAGCTATCGTGAAACTTCACCAGTTTTTATGATCTAATCGTTGATTTTCAGGTTGCCAATAGTTCAAGGAGGCACATACACATTTGTCGCACCAACTATCGCCATCATGTCTGTCAGAGGCGATTGCCCTTCAGTTGGCAAATCTGCTACACCTGCAGGTGAGAATAAGTAAAAGATCGAGGGTGTCATCTTGTCCAGTTCCACCATAATATGAAATGTTTTGAAAGGAAATTGAAACTCAGTTTTGTATCGTTTATGCCTGGGTGTATAACAGTTATTTGATTACTCGTAGCACCGACAACATCTATATTTTCCAAATAGGTTTTATATCCATATGAATGATTAGTGTTGCTTTGTCGGCATTTATCAAAGTTATGAAAATATTCTAAGCTTTTTCTCCGATCATGAATGTACGGTTCTAAATTGGATTTCCTTATTCCTACAGGGAGCACATCAAACTTTACAAGCACAATAGCAAGTCTAGTCACAACAGGTTGGTTCCAACCCAATGAAATTTTCATTTTGACTAGTGTAGACTTGTTTTGTTGAGTATCGAATTCGATTTTGAGAGCCACATCTAATAGCATTGAGAGAACGAAACCCAGAAGGAGCCATCAGGGTCTAATTTTGGCTCATAAGAGTCTACTCGATGTGGCTCCCAAACTCAAATTTTTTATTGAACTAAGCTTTCTGACTAGTAAGCATCAATTTCCTCACTACTCGTTCATCTTGATAGATGTTGGAATGAATTTTATACATGTTCTTTTAAGTTTACCACAGCACAAAAAAGCGGCAACATTCTTTTCACATGCTAAAAGCTTTTTTCGTCCGACACTCATCAGAGTATGAAAAACGTCGGATAGTGACCTAAAGGTTAACCGAAATATATGTCCAGATGCGGTTAATGTGATAGGATGCGTCTAATTGGCCCCAAGTGTGACCAATTAGGACCTATTACCATTGTTTACTTGAAGAGTCCCAATGAGAAAACAAACTCTTTTTGTCTACACAAGACTGGGCTTTGAGTCTTGATATAAACAGATTCCAAAACGCTTAAATGAAAAGACGATCTTGCTTGTACCAACAGACTATTTACGTTCTTTTAAGTATGAAAACTACTTCTTTGTCTGAACCTTAGATATTCTTGATATTTTCTTATCTTTTTTTGAAATAAACTGTCTAGCATGGGTTACTCTGTCTTGTCTTTCTAATCTTCAAAACTCGAATTTATAATCTATCTGTATATTTTGAATGTAAGAGTGAGGTATTATCGATATTTCACTAGTACAAAAACTGAGTTTTGGAGCTTGAGACTTGTGATTTTCCGAAAATTTTCTTAATGTTTTGGCATTTTGAGTCTAAGTTTCATATATACTTTTCTTATATAAGGAAAAAACATATTTGTAAGTGGATGACTTAGATGTGATTGGTATGGAACGGTTTAGGAGCCGAACTAACAGTGAACACATGACATTCCATTTAAAAACGCAAGAAAATTTGATACTTTAGTAGAAAGTAAGACGTTAATGAGTGTTTTGCTTCATTTAGCGAGTCTGCAGGCTACTGCCACCGCATCTCCTAATGCTGCAGGCGCTGATGAGGAATGGAAGATACGCATGCGTGAGGTATGTGTCTATTTCATAGTCAATTTTTTTCTTGACTCCAAACTTAACAGGGGGTCCTAATAAGGTCTGGGGGTTGGAAAAAATCGAATAATTAATTAGCGGGGGGAAACGTTTATTTGGCACCTGAGAGTAGGTCATCTGTAGAGAAATATTTCCCGGCTTTTTTTCCATTGTATATTGAAAGCTTGTTGTCACCCTAAAACCTACTCCAACATTTATATCGAATAGGCTTTATTTCCTTTAGTGCGTATACATGCACATACATATGTACGTATGTATGTTTATGTATGTATGTATGTACATATTATATACATACGTATACATGTAAGTTTTAATGTTGAAAGCACTTTGTGTTTTTTCATTAATCTAAATAAGCAAAAGTACCAAACTTAATAAAAGAAGATCCAAGTATTCGTGCGATGTAGAGCAAAAATGTTGAAAGCTAAAGTTTTATATGAAATGAAATACGTCCTTGCTTTGGACCGTGGAACGATGAACTCGTATCATATAGTTAGAGTTGACAAAATTTGGTAGACTTTCGTACCTTGAAATAGTTAATTAGGCCTAGCAAGCATATCAAGTTACTGCACCACAAGTTACGTTCTCATCATAGGTAGGATATAAATGCTATTAGAGTGTAACATACCACATTTTTTGCCAATTTAGGCCATCTACACTAGCGGTCGAGAATGAAGCGTTGAGCTAGGGCATGACCTGGAAGTGTCCTTGAAGCTCTCGTGTTTTTCCACGCTCCAAATTTAGTTAAAGTTCAAGCAGCTTCTGTGAAGGCTTAAAAACCGTAACTACATTCTCCAGAATCAGAAAATGTTAACATTAAACTGTGAAAGATTCTTGCTAAGTGTATGTTGTTTTTCTAAGATGCCTTCGCTATGTTCACAGATCCAAGGAGCCATTATGGTTGCAGCACTGGTTCAAGTTTTCATTGGTTTTAGTGGCCTCATGGGATTGATACTAAAATTTATCGGACCCTTGACAATTGTGCCAACAATAGCACTGGTTGGACTGCCATTGTTTGAAACAGCCTATTACTTTGCAAGTAAGTCATCTATCTGCTAATTTCGTGTGTTGTATGTCCTCAACAACAGATATATCATGGTCGTGTGATTCCAAAGTCTCATTGAGGTGTGCAGCCACTTGGGTCAATCAGACCATGTGGCCATACACATAGTTCTTGTGCACAAAGAAAGAGATGCAGTTTACAGAACAATGTTTTTCCGTCAAATTTTTCCCAAAAATTGGTAAGTTTGCGTGTGAATGGAAAATAATTTCTAAGAAAATTTTTAGGTTCGTGCTATGTAAGTCTCCCCTATAAAAAGCCTGCT
>OLMO02000294.1:7957222-7967363 GCA_900291935.2 Cassiopea xamachana | reverse complement strand
TCTAGGTCTGTGCTATCTCCTGCCTTGCCAGTGCCTTCGTCTGTGGACTTTGACGTTTCTTTTTCAGGCAAGATTCTATATCTTTCGGTAGAATACTCAATTCCGGTTCTGTCTTGCAAAGTGTCTTTTAGCGGCCAAATATTAGGAATTTCTAATTCCTCTTGAACGACATCTAATGATAGAAACTCTCTTACTTCCAAAATCTGCTCGACAAATTCTCCGTACAATCGTCTACATCGTTCAACATCCCTCTTTAGTAGCAAACCAGTTTCTTCAAACCGGCTTTCTAAAGCTTCGATTTTCTCTTCCATGTTGTCTGAATGGGTCTTCACAATTCAGTAAAATAAGTAATCAAAACACAAGTACTGATCATGACATTTTACCATCCTCCTCGGCTGTTTGAAAATAATTACCGCGCAANAACTATTAACCGTTACTGGTTCCCAAGTCTCGCGTGCTAAAGAATGTTTTACATGAAGTAAAGGCACTGCCTTCGTAGTTACCGGTCTTATCAGTTCAATACAATATCCTATCTTGGACTTTGACCGTAGTGATTTAATGATGCTGAAGATAAAACCTAATTTGATCGGTGTAAAGTCTTTGATAAATGCATCAAAACTAACACCTTCTTTGGCTAATAAAGTACATGTATGTTTAAACAAGGTATCACAATAAACGTTTTATGAGTTTAGTACTACAATGTTCCGCTAAATGTGTTTTACTACAGCAGGCCTAGGCCAGGGATTCCGAGCTGCCTGCTACAGTAGCATAATGAAGAAATCAGGCCTGCATTTACATCTAGCGAAGCCCATAGGTCCAAACTTTGTTGAGGCCTCTTAAAATACACAAAAAAATTTCGTTGCGTGCATAGTATTTGGTACCCAACTAGCATGATTTGTTATGAACAGAAATGCAAGATTCATTCAAAGCAAAACTTGATATTAGACCCTTAATACAATCATTAGTTTATCGTCCCTTTTCGAAAACTATTAGGTGCGGGCGGGCACTTCTTTTTTTATTTTTGTATTCTTTGCATAAGCGTAAGAGGCAGGGGGCTGGAACCCCCCAGGTTGAGCAGAGATCCTTTTCACTCAAACAAATTTTCTGAAAGAACAATAATTTGATATTTCGGGCAGAAAATTTACAGTCTCCTTAAATTTGACGTCCTCCTACACTCATGAGTCTCTGTATAAAGGAGTGCAGTCTGGTATGCCTTGAGTGATGGTGTTATTCCTCATCAAAGTTATTACATTATATATTTGGACTACAAATACAGTTGTGAGGATGATATGCTTTTAAGATGCAATAGAAAAAAATTGCACCTTACGAAAAACGCTGTATCGGAGGACCAGATACCATAATGTGATATGTGATAATTTCTTGGGTAAGGGGAGTGTTTCAATTCATGCAAAAAATGTTTAATTGCAAATGCAGTATCATTAATTCTCAATGATGCAATATTTGTCAAGACACAATTGAATAAAAGTTTGAAAAATAAAAAATTTGATGTGGTAAGAGAAAATGATGCATGCCAGGATGTTAAACTAATGTTTTTCAAGGAGTCTTAGCTAAATAGGTTGTTTGGTAAAAGTTCCAGAATCTGCTTGTGGCCCATAAATGTAAGAAATTTTGGCCTAGTTAGCCGATAGGAAACTGCTGCATTTTAGGAATGCTAGTGTACTTTGTTGTAGCTGTTGAGTAGGGTTGAATGTATAGGCCTTGTTAGAATTGGGGGCTAAATGTCTGGTGGTATGGAGTTGTGCAGCACCCTCCCCCCCAATGTGCAAGACTGAGGGCTTTGTTGGGCGGTGTTTTTGGTTGCCCATATATTAACCCTACTGGAAAGTATGTTTGTTGCATGGGCAATTTCATTTTTAAGAATTCATGGTGCACATCTGAGGTAAATTACCAGAATTTTTGTGGGGAGCTTATTTCACAATTTTTGCAAATAATCTTAAGTGTTTTACTTTTTACCTCCTCAAATGTGTGGCCAGAAAGCCACTAGATTGATTGTGCACATTCAATATTGTAAGGTGCTGCCCTCAGAGACTGTATTATACATATTGGATTATGCACACCATTCAATAGGTCTTAATGTTTATATTCATATTACCTTGAAAAATGCACATTTGGTTTGGCAAGATGTACATATGAAACAGCTTGCTTGAAATTCAATCACTGGCACAATATCATTGTAAAATGGAAGCCCTAACTCAAACTGTCTATCAAAATTCAAGCCCATCTGGCTCAACACTCAAATGAGAAATTTGAAAGTGTAGAATCTTATTATCTATTCTTCATGGTGCAAGCTTGAAGTGCACTATTTTAATTAGCATGCCTATAATTTTTGTTTTGTACATCCAAGTTATTGGCATAATGTGCCATGCTCTGTATTCTGCATATGTTGCCTTGTTTTACCCCATGGGGTAGGTGGTAGTAAGAACTAGGTTATGGGGCACTATTGCAGATTTATATCCCTTGGGTGTCTAAAAACGGCATACCAGTTTTGGCTTTCATTGGAACAAGACATCAGATTTCCAACGCACCTGTGCATTCTAACTCCCCATATTATTTCCCATTTTGAGTGCCTGATGACATAGGTTGGATTTGTTCAATGAGACCTCAAGGATGCACGGGTAGATGCCATGTGTGCAATTTTGCACTTAGTTTCAAGTGTGAGTTTGCATTTGATTTTTTGACTTGCAATGTAAAACCTGTTTATTAGTTTCTGTTTCACTATAAAGCTCAAATTAAGCACATACACCACACCACCATGCCCTTCAGTACCCTGTCATGCCTTTTCCAGGTATGCAGTATCCTTTGAGACAAAATGTCTTAAGAGTGCACTTGCCAAACTCTGCATTCATGCTTAAGTGTAAGTTGACATAAGCAATCTCTGTCTTGAATATGTATCTTAGACTAGGGGTCTCAAACTCTGTTTAGCTGGAGTCAGTTCCTATATGTAGTTGAGCTATGTAAGGGATTTTACAAAAAACCATTTAAATTATCTCCAAATATCCTTTTAAATAGTTTTTATCATTTCTTCTCAACATGAAGTGCTGACTGATATCTCAAAATTGTTGAGTGCATGAAGCTAGTTTACTGAAGCCATGTACTAATGAAAGCAAAGGGTAGGAGCAGGCTGAGAGGGCTTACTCCTCTTGTGGGCAACACTGGTATCACATTTTCTATCAATGTGGTGGCCACAAAGTATTGCTTTGTGGGTTACAAGTTTGAGACCCCTTTCTTAGACAATTGCTTACTTGAGACTGAGAATAAAGCAGTCTTCACCAGTAGCACAAGCATACATACATAAAAAAGATTGGTTTACATCTCTTTTTTCAGTTTCAAATGTCATCTAGCACTTCTGATGCAAGTTTGCTGAGGGAAGCAAGTGTGCCCAATGAAACATGGACAGAGAAAACAAAAAAGCTTTACAATGAC
Source organism: Cassiopea xamachana (assembly GCA_900291935.2). Lineage (NCBI taxonomy): Eukaryota > Metazoa > Cnidaria > Scyphozoa > Rhizostomeae > Cassiopeidae > Cassiopea > Cassiopea xamachana. The sequence continues at coordinate 7,963,919 of OLMO02000294.1, read as the reverse complement.
TTAATGGACCTTTGCAAGGATGGGAAATGGGAAAAGGTGACATCATTTCAAAATTTTACAGCTGATGAAAGGTTGTTTGTACGTGCAGTTGAAGAGAAGGGGAAAATGTTTGAATATGCAATGTTTTTGAACAGAGAAGAAGAGCGAATGAGGGCTGTGGTACAATTTGGGCCTTGGTTGCAAGGGCCAAAAGGGTAAAATGTTGCCTACATTCATAGTATCATGCAAATAGATTGTTGAATTGGCATATTCAATATTTTTGGTTTGTTGATCTGCTTGCTATCCCATGCATATAATTGGTAACAGAACAGGCAATAAGGAAGGTGTTGAATACAACAGTGTTGGCCAATGACCTTGCTGGAAAATTTTTATTTAGCCTGGAAATGTCTGGTTTTCTGAACTTATTTTGTATTTGGAAGCTTCATACATCCTTTGCTTATTTGTTGTAGCAAGACACATATCTTAGTAAATTCTTTTTCTATAATCCACCCCAGAAAAAGCATTTCTTGTAAGTATGTCTTGTGGTAAATAGCTTTTACTCTTCTTTTCCCTACTACTGCATTATAAACAACATTATCTCATTTTTATGTACTTTCTATCGCAACTGTAATGACATTGTGTGCAACAGCTTGAGAATTGCATGCTATTGGTAGCCTGTTTAATTTATTAACTGATTTCTTTCCTGTATCTATGGTAATTTAAGTGTTACTCTTCTCTAGAGCTGTACATGGAGGTGCTATTGCAACAGTGTTTGATTCAGTAGGTGGTGTGCTCACATATCAGTTAGGATACAGATGCGTTACAGTTAACTTAAATGTTAATTTCCATGGGTAAGTGATTGAGAGCAATATAGATAACATGCCAATGATTTTTTTGCAATAACCATCATAATTTTCTTTAACTTCAGTTTTGTTATTATTACACCATTACCATTAAAGCTGTTTTACATATCAGCTTTGCTCACACCCCTCAAAGAGATACAAACACATGCACCTTAGACCCTGAAATTGAGAGATACTTGATCAAGAGCAAGGCCTTGCCCATCACCAATTGAACTAGTGCAATACTCCTGCAATTTCTTCACTGGGAGGAATAGTAAAAGTTAAATTACATACCTGCAAATAGAAGTAAAGTATTTCATGTCCTTTCCATGCAAGAAAGGACATGAAATACTTTACTAACATATCTACTGATATTCGATGTAACAGCCAACCCCTCTGAAGCTGGTGAAAAATAGCTTTTGAATGGTGCACTATTATGCAGGATTGAAAGTATCGTAAAGGTCTTTGATAAGTCTAATGAATGAGCCAGTGGTATAAGGTATGAGGTAAGATATACATATATTAACCAACAAAGCAAAAAGTCAATAGAAATAGTCATTGTAGATTAATGCAACTGCTACAATGTTTGTATACTGTATTTTGTTGAATAGAAGTTGCCCCCAATAGAAGCCATCCTTGAATAAAAGCTCCAGTTTTTGAAGAAAAAAATATAAAAACCCACCATCAAATAGAAGCTGCATTTAGGAACAATAATGGAGTGGCCACCCTCATCACTTTCTTAACACATTCTTTTGCCAGTTTCTGCCATTGCAACAACACCAAAAAGTTTCAAAAACCAGCAAATTTCAATTTCAAATACTTTACTCAGTTTTAAGCAAATTCAAATGCAATATAGTGGGTTAATGAATGCACTGCAATGACTGAAAAAATGAATAAAGCCACCCTCGAATACAAGCCACACTCAAATTGAAGCCGCAATTTTACAAAGAGAAAGCTAATAGAAGCTGCAGCTTCTAATTGAGAAAATATGGTAGCTCTGTACATCTGAGATGCTGTATTGTTTGCATTCACACTATCTGGTACAGTCATATTTGCAGCTACATTTTATCAACTCCCAACATGACTTGGCCGTTTCTGTAATTGTCATCCAGTTGGGACAGATTGTTGTTTCAGTCACAATCCAGCCCCAATCATGTGGTTCAAGGTCCAAAGTATTAAGTAATGACCCACATCATATCAAGCTAAACACAAAAGAGAGTATTCTCACTCTCATGAAATTAAGCAACCATAACAAAAGAGGTTATGCAGAACAGATGGTTCAAAAGAAAGTAAGCATCCTGTCCTACATCCGAGCAATAAAGAGAAGGGAAATAGTATTATATTAAGCTGTGTTCAATATGGTCTAAAATTAATTTGCTATATTGGTGTTTAACTTTAGCAAGCATTACCTGTTGAACTCTGGAGTGCTCCATCAAAGACTTTGTTCAAATTAAAATGGAAAATCTATTTTTTGAGTAAGGTTAGAATGTAGAAGTAAACCTAGCCTATTCCAATTGTGCAGTGTCTACCAATCTATGTGATTTATGGATGATCATTCACTACTACCCACTAATTTCTTAATCCCTTAGAATAGGAAGGGGGCACTCTCTCCTCTATTGGTTTATCTATTGATAGAGCTCCCCCTTAAACTAATTCCCGGCATGCTGTTTGTTTATTTAATTCTGTTTTTATATCTGTATTTGTACCATCACTGAATTTTCTTTCTATTTCATTGGATTATTTTTGTATGAGTTGCATGTATTAGAATTATGATGATAAGAAACTGAACTACACTGAATCAAAGGCATCTCAGATGTACAGAGCTATACGAGCATTGTGGCAGTAGCAATAATCTACAATGACTATTTCTATTGACTTCTTACTTTGCTAGTTAATATTTGTATATCTTACCTCATGCCTTATATCAATGGCTCACTTGTTAAACTTGTCTAAAACATTTATGATATTTCAATCGTGCATAATAGCACACCATTATAAAAACCATTTTTTCATTAGCTTCAGGGGGGTTGGCGTTGCATTGAAAGTCAGTAAATATGTTTGCATAATTTTTGTCTTGCATGGAAAGGACATGAAATACTTTATTTTCCATTTGCAGGTACATACTATAACTTTTACTCTTCCTCCCAGCAAAGAAATTGCAGGAGTATTGTAATATTTGTGTAAATATTTTCAAATGCCTACCCACTGATTGTGAAACATTGAATCCCCCATATCTTTTGAATGGTACATTTCAAGGACATGGTTCTTTAGCAAACTTTAATCAGCATTAAAAGAGCTTTAATGATCAAGATTATAGTAAAAAAATTTATTGCCTACCATACAATGGTGACATTGCTGTAGGGGCTTGGGGGCAGTTTTGAGCTAGGTTTCTCATTGTTTATTTGACATTTGGGTCATGGTCTACCAGTGCCAGGTTTCATGCTGGTCTCATCATGTGCATAGTTGTTTCAATTTTCCCCCTCATTAGTGCCTGTACACCACTGGAAATAGTGGCCCTGCCTTTTTGCTCAATACCAAAGCTTAGATGTAGTCAGTTATTGCTTCCTGTGAACCATATTAATGTACCTTTGTCAAATTTTGCAAATCTGAAATTTTTGATGGCAGCTGTCCCTATTGCCTCCCTCAGTCCACCACTGTTGTGGAGTATGGATATTGTGTCCAGAAGGATTCCCTGTTGCGTTTCTTCCTGAAACACTGACCAATCATAACAAAGTCTGCTATATAGACAAAGGACTACTGTGAAACATTGCTTGCTATTATATTCATAGAAAACCATGATTGCAAACATCGTTTTGGGCCTGATCTTGCCCTGATAAGTGGGGCACAAATTTATGCAAAAAGAGCACTTCTGGATTTAGAAGGAGAACTTTTGTGTCTTCTGGAAGGGGCACTTTGGGTTTTGAAAAGGGCATTTTTGCATAGTTTGCTAAAAGTTGGACAGGGTCATGGCCCCTCTGGCACCCCGGTTCCTATATCCCTGCAATTTCTGTTCTATTATGTATAAATTCCTTCATTTGTCTATTAATTTGCTCTATTATCTATTATCAGTTTGTTCTGATATTTGTAAGTTAATTTGACCTTTAGCATTGTTTTTGAGAAAAAGAATGTATGTGCCCTAGAGAATCTTCTCAGAATTGTTAGTCTCACTTCCCTGAAAGGACCAAAATAATCTAGGAGCTTGATGAAGTGCCAAAATGAATTAAGGAAGGAGATTGGCCATTGAAGTACCTAATGTTTGCTCATTTCAGGACCTGATGCACACATATGCACTATTGTGATTCTTGATTCTGGATGCTCCTTTTTTCTTTAAATATCCTTTGGGCTTCAGCAAAATTTGATAAGTTATTATGAATGTACTTTAATCAAGTCTCAAATAAGCTTTCTATGAAGAAAAGAAGCTGTAACAAAAAAGCTGATTGTAATATCTTCAACTTTCATGGAAGCACTTGCTTCCGCAGTTGTGGTCTAATTTATTTTACTACATTTGTAGCTTTCAAGAATTATATGTTAATATCATTAACTACTGTAAAATTTTTGCAGTTTTTTGCCACTATATACAACTGCAGAATGTACAGCCTGGGTAACAAAAAAAGAGGGGAGAAAAGTATTTGTTGAATCAGAGTTGAAGAGTGTTGATGGAAAAACGGTTTTTGACAAATGCTCTGCACTTTGGTTAAGAATGGGTGCTCCTGAAAGTGAAACTTCAAAAGAATAGATGATCTTCACTAATGTGAGACATTTTTTTTACATGAAAAGTTTCTTTTTAGATCTTAGATTAGGAAAGTACATATCTATCCAACCAAAGGCTAGTGTTTTCTATATTAGAACATACTTTATGCTAAGTTTAATAGATAGATGAGGAATATGGTCTATTTAGTTATTATGTGTGTGATAGCATACCTGTGAATGAATAGCAGTTTGATTTTTATGAACATGTAGTGCTTTGGACCAAACAACAATCACCTCCTATATGCTGAAGATATCCTCTGAGTAAATATATAAACTACACTTGTTTTCTATGCTTTATAGAAATTGTTGGTCAATTGCTCACATGCTTCAAAGCAGTTTATATCCCATATTTTTATTTTGTATTGGTTGCAGCTACTATTAGCACAATGTAGATCAGTGCTTCCCCATTCATTTTCACCGCCACACCCCCTGAGACTGACGAGGGCAATCTCGCACCCCCTTGTTTTGAATGAAACAAAAAAGGCTTAAAAACATAATGAAAAGCGGACATTCAGTTGCCTGATGTTTTCTGAATATATATGCATGTAATTTATTGAAAGGGCATTTAAAGAACAGTCTGACGTTATGAAAAGTTATGAAAAAATATCTTAACTGATATTCTTTGCGACGAAAAAATATATTTACTTTGTCTTTAACAATTGATTCTTGCACTCCTGTGAACCACAGCTCGCACCCCCTATCGGGAAGCACTGATGTAGATTGTCCTATAGCTAGAATAGCTGTAGGGGGATGCCTGCACTAGAGAGTGCAAGGGGTGATATATGCTGCAGAGTACTGAAATTGTGATTTTGTTACCACACCATGTATAAGTCTTTATATGGCAAGTTTCTTCCCTCAAAAGGGTATACATTGCCCCTTCAGCTGAGGAAAAGTGCTATTGCCCCCACTGCCCCATTGTGGCATGCATCCTTGGCTCGGTGCAGTATCTGATCTATTTGGCTAGAGTGTAATGAAATTTACACTTTCAGGTCCCAAAAAAGTGTCCCCCTGCTTACTTTTGTCAAAAACATTCTTACTCCTCTGCTCTTCTGAGGCCCCCCACTTATTAGACTTTCAATGTTTCTAGGAGAAACTTGCAAAAAAGATAGTGCTGTGGTTGAGTTACCCAAACAATGAATAAGATATGAACAGCAAGACTCCAAAAAGTAATTGCTTACAGTGGTGTTTATTGGGGTTTTTTTGTATTTACACTGATTGATGCACTGTTATCAAAACTTCTACCCCCAACTTATCTTGTTGTTAAGTGACTGACCCCCTGTGTAGTAGGAGCCCCTGCTAATTTGGGACCTAAGAGGAAATCCTAAATACTGAGCATTTAAATTTTGGGTTGCCTGACAATTTCAGAGTTACATTTTTAATGAAACAAGTTCACTTGTAAACTGGGAACTTATAGCCCCAAGGCAAATGGAATAGACCAGGTTGCAGGCTTAGATCTCAGTTTTGATTGAGTTTCTCGTAAGCTTCTTTGGCTGATATATTGCTTTAATCATGCTAGGAGTGCCGTGTATGTAATGCAGACAACATTGATAGTTTGTTGTTTCTTTTCCAGCATACTGCCATTACTTGAAACAGCAATTTGTGAAGCATGGATTGCAAAGAAAGAGGGAAGGAAAATTTTTGTTGAAGCTGAACTTCGAAGTGTTGATGGACAAACTATATATGATACATGCAGTTTGCTGTGGCTTGACATGAGTGCAACTATCATGCACAGAACTCTGAATGAGAAAATTGAATCAAAATATTAGCAAGGAATGCCAAGTGAACTTAAGGCTGGTCTCATTTTTTGAAACCCCTCCCCATAGCTACTTTCATATCTATGAATTAGGTATCTCATTCATATAGTTCTAATCAGGCTACACAGACATAATTTGTTATCCAATATAGTGATATTTTCTTAGATACATTTCTTAAATACAGGGGGGGGGGAATTCCACCCAGATTGGAAAACATTGACATAGTAAACGTTTTTTTTATAAGAACGGCATCAGTTTACCTGAGCCTCAATTTTCTTAACTTTTCTTTAAAATGAGCACGAAATTTTCTTAACATTTTCTTAATTCTCACTGAAATCAACTGACTAGAATGGGTTACCCTTTCTTTGTTAA
>OLMO02000294.1:7922600-7939189 GCA_900291935.2 Cassiopea xamachana | reverse complement strand
GGCTGACAGAGAGTCTATGCTACTCATGAGTAGGCTACCTCAATTGGAAATTATTTTTATGCCCCGGCTGTGGTGAAAGCCCTAGCAAAGAATGATCTTAGTAAACATTGAATTTTCTATTGTGCCTCTGTGGCGCAGTAGGATAGTCACTGATTCTCTGGGCATTCTACTGGGGTTCGAATACTTGCTGGAGCATAAAAATTTGCCAATTATATAAATGTTTATTTTTTATTTAACATATATATATATATATATATATATATATATATATATATATATATATATATATATATATATATATATATATATATATATATATATATATATATATATATATATATATATATATATATATATATATATATGTATGTATGTATGTATGTATATTCCAAATATGCATGTATAGTCTATATATGAATACATATTTAATATATGTATGTGGGCATACAATTAAGCAGAAATGTATACGTGCATAAATGAATTCAACTGTAATCTTTATCGACATTAGCTAAGATACACTGAATTATTGATTCTCATCTCAGTAACTACTTCCTAAGAATATAAACAAGGTAGGGCTGGACCATCGCAGAATTAGTAGTATTCACAAGGATCAATTATTAAACAGGTATGTTGTGCAATGCATAAGATAACCTGTCTTATTCAAGATGAGTTCAGGAATAGTAAATGGGAACTTAAGGTTCTATAGACTTTTCTGATTGATGCTGATTTTCAATGACGTGTTGGCATCCAATTAAAGCTTTAGGTGACTGCTTCATAAACCAGATTTAATAATTCATCATCATTCATCATTACGTTTACCAACGTCGTTGTCAATGATATTATTATAACTTAATTCGGCCAATGCTTACCCTTTTATTTGGAGTTTGAACAGAGATAGCGTTTGGTACAACAAAGGCTGTCTTTTCTCGTTTAATCTCTACTATTCGATTCATCTCAATTTTCACCTGCCAAAAAAAAGTAGACCCTTACACTTTTCAACGAAGATTATATCATGAAAGATCCAGAAGCATCCTATAGATCGTCATTATTATATTAGTGAAAGGTCATCTGCAATTATATCAAATATGCTGATAGGAAAATTTATTGACACGTTAATAATGAAAAATTCAGATCAAGAAACTACTTTTAAAACTTTGTATTGTCCCTAATATCTGCATCTGCATTTGACATCTCCATTTGCAAAGGATGCATTTATCAAAAGGAAATCAAGTTAAAGGCATTTAGTTGAGTGTCAGAATCTCAAACTACGCTAGTAAAAGCTATACACCCAAAAATACTGGTAAATAAATACCTTTGTTTCGTATCCAAATATATTTGAGTAAAAACAAATCCAGTTTTGTGAGACAAACATTTTGCCTTGCAACAGTATATCTTTGCTCAATGCACATGTGTATACTATGATTTTTAAAGAAAGAAATTTAGTGCCATCAATGACACACTAATAGAATGAGGTACATAGACGCATAGAAAAAGGTGATTTTAAAAATATAATGGAGCCTCCAAGGAATCAGGTGCTATCTTATGGTAAACTATAGAATGTGAAAGAAACTTGATATTCACCAAAACATACAGCAAAACGAATATATTAATGAATGGATAAATAGATCAATCAATCAATCAAGCAGAAATTTGGACTATAATGGTTTAGCTTTTTCAACACGCTGCAAATATATAGAATATAACATATTCTATTCTATTCTATTTAAAGCAGATAAAAGCTTTTGCTACGTGATACAGGGCTGGTTCACTTACTTTTTTAGACATCTATACGGCCTAGACCTAACATACACTTTTAGCTTGATATTAACGATGATTGTGCTTATGAATACCTCAGTTCGTAAGGGCACTCGCAGTGGAGGCGGGAGAGTCTCTATGATAACAACTGTTTTCATGCTGAGCACTTAACATTGATGAGGAATAAAACAATCAAAATGAGGCATGCCATTGAGAGGGAACTCTTCATGAGGCAGGGCTGGAAAGTGACGATGAAACTCTTCAAATGGATTTCGACCCAATATCAGCACCTGCAAGATAAAATACAAATTTATCATCAAAATATCTATAGCCACACTTTAGCTGGAACAATGGGCGGACCTTGCAAATGCTATATAAAATTTCCCCATGCTCCAAGAATGTGAATACATGCAGCTCTGGGAGACATTGTAATGGAGAAGTCCAACTGGCTGTAGGCAGGGTTATCCTAGTGTCTTGTAGTTTCCTACTGCTAGTAAAGAATAAACACTTCATGTTGTTTTAGCACTATCAGTCAGAGCTGCCGAGAGGAGGGGACATATGAGGCGTAAATTGCCCCCACGACATCAAGATCTCAGGAACCTCATAAGCACTAGGCATCAAGGTCTAGGGACCTCGTAAATGACAAGCAGTAGCGATTCTCCGCGGTTGCTTCCTAGACCCTCACTTTCCTGCTCGCTTCGCTCGCAGTGGGGGGCGGGGAGTGCGGATGAAGGATGCCCTATTGCTTCTTTTTTGCCTCTGGGCCTCTGAAATCTCTTACTTGCCATGCTAGCAGTGGAAAAATCACGTGGTATCTTCAGCTTTTTCAAATAAAGACATACGACTTTGGCAAAAATGCAATCATAATACATAATTTAGCTGAGGCATTAAATGTTAGACTTTAAGACCTGGAATATAGAATTACTTCCATAACATATCTATATTCACTACTTCCAGAAGCTGAGAGCAAGCAAGTTCTGAGTGAATGAAGTACATAAGCACAAATACAAGCAGCTAACAGTGCAAATTTTTCAATTTTCTAGTGAAAATAAATGCCTTTTGAAAATGAGAGGCGCACCTATTTAAAGAATAAATACAAACTAAAATAAACGGGTAACACAATATTTATTGTTAAGGAAACGATTTCCACAGGAAGTTTCTCCAATTCACAAACTTCAGTCATAGCAAACCAAATAAATGGCGGCAAGAAGATGATGTCTAGTTAATTAAGAGAAAATTACACCATGGAAACCAATAGTCAGCATTGCGGGGTAATATATTTCATTTCACAGGAAAATTTCTCCCAAGCTTTATAAAAGTTCAATCACAAAATTAATAAATTCAGGACATTTCAATACTTTTGAAAATGTCTTTAGTGCGAAGCTATGACACAAATGCTTTCATAGGCATCTTCTGAGAGTACACGTATTTTTTACAAGAAAAAAGTGTATAAGAAAATGAGGCTCAAATGGTCAAATCTTCAGAAAATCGTAAGAACATCACGAGGCTCATTTTCCAAAATTAAGTATTTTTATAGGCAAAAAATCGATATTTCGTCGTTATTGCATTCAAAATGTTAAAGATGGAATCAAATTCAAGTATACAATATTATTAACGATAGTGTAAATCACTCTAGCCAGTTTATTTCAGTAAAAGTTAAGAAAAATTTAAGAAAATCTCAGGTTCAATTTCGGGAAAAGTTAAGAAAATTGAGGCTCTGGCAAAATAATGATTTTCTTATAAAAAAATACGTGCATTGCAATTCAATATGTTCAACATCAAAAAACTGGACACGTGGTCTACAAATTTCAGCACTAGCTACACAAGAACATTACATAAAAACAACACCAAGTTCACTGCAGTGCCTATTTTCGTGGGTCTTGGCCATACTTCGAGGCCACGGAATTCTAGACTATAATTTTCTACTATCGTCTTCGATCCCTAAGAAATGTTGTCGAATTTTGAATTTGAATGTAATCATCAGCTTTCCTGAGATAAATGTTTGTTCATAAATGTTTTTCAGCTCCTTTTGAACATTATCCTATGCCTAGACTACCTGTATGTTGCGCTTCACTGTAGAACTTTACGGAAAAACAATTACGGTCAACGGGCGTGGACGCTAAAGAAGTTTGTGAAGGGCGTGGCCAGTGTCCGACAAAATTTTTGCAGCCTGCGGACGCGGCATTTCCTGCCTCCACCTGCCTGCACAGATAAACTGACTGGCTTTCTTTATCTCTGTTATATTGTAACATATTTATATATTTCAACTTTTGCTTACGTATGCTGATAGGAAATAATAGGCAAATCTTTGTCACCCCTGGGCGTGGTCAACAAAGGTGATCATAGCACAACATGTTCTTTAAAATATTCCCGAAAATACATAGGCATTGGCTCACAGTGATAGACATAAAAACATTCCATACAGAATGAGGATAGTCCTTTACATGGAATGCGGTTATTATATATATATATATATAGGCTCTATTCAAATATAAGATCTCTAGCGTAATTTGGGACAAAAAAAGAACTGCACCTAATACTAACATAAATACAGCCTAAAATAGGAGACACAAGAAGCAATGAAAGAAACAAATTGCAGCTTCTGCTAAAGAAAAAGCAGAGGAAACTCAAGATATCCCATTTGAAATTCAGGTTCAGCATACCTTTGATAAAAAGGACTTCATATCTACAAATCACCAAGTAATATTATAAATCCTATGCAAGAATGCTAAGTCGGCAAAAGATCCAAGCTTCCAAACGTGGCCACTCGATTCTGCCCATTATAAGCCAACTAACAGAAATCATGGAAAAGCAATTGTTGCGTCAAAATAAGTATGGCCAAGGCATCCTTGCAATAAAACTATGTGACGGGGGTACGTACAACATGCACCTATCTCAAATATGAATTGTACCACTGTATGCAAAATGCAGGCACAACAACAACATTTCGGCGGGAAAATGTGGCAAAATTTGCTGACGCCATTCTTGACGAAATCAAACAAAGCAGAATTGGGTAATATGATTTCTAAGTTTACGTTATGAGTAAAGGCAAAAATATCAGAATCAAGTTTTGAACGACTAGCAGCTCTATCTTCCCCATGAAATCGAAAAATATATCTGTAATGGCGAAAAGTTTCCACAAAGACAACTGACAGAGCCTTTAAACACAAGGAAGCAAGTCTCGAAGTATTGAAGCCATTTTGGATAAAGAGGCGCAATAACTAGCTAAGGCAAGTTGTCGTTCATGTACTTCCCTATAAACAGTTTTCCTTGACTTTTCGTAGAAATGGCCTATTTTCCATATTTTCCACGAGATTTTAGCAAGCATGAAATTGGGAGAATGTAGCATGTAATTACAAAAATTCTAGAATAGTCATGAAACTTTCTATAATATTTATCCAAGTCAGTGAAAGTCAAGGAAAAAAAATTTTCTAGTCCACATATCACTTTCATTCACTCTTTTCATGGTTGTTTGTAAAACGGTTACAGATTCTCTTTTATAAAAAACATGTCTATATGGAACATGAGGCTGAAACTGGGCAAAAAATAAGCAACATCTAAGAAACAAAGGCAGGCTGAATTTCAAATAATAACTTGCAAAAACTGCTTTTACTAGTATATTTTTTATCAGACTTACATGAAAATAGAATGAACATCCATTACATGCATCACAAAACCTGAGCAGCCTTTTCCTTGCATCACAATCGTTAATCTGGGTTGTTATTGTTATTGGAAATCTTTAAATTTAAGAAACATTTAAGGCTTGATTTGGGGAAATAATAAGAAACGTCCAGGCTGAAACCAGAGAGTTTGTTTCTTATAAAAAACGTGTATTCTATTTGTTGTCAGTACACGTGAACGTTATCCTTTTGCATTGTACTATAGCAAATATACGTAAATCACCTATCTACTAAGCTCATTCCTTACCTATGTTTGTAAATATGTGAAACTGGGATCAGGGAAAAAGTGGGTGTTTTTCACTATCAATCAGGGAAACCTTGTGGACACATCAGATAAAAATAGATCCGCGTGGGCATAAACCCTATTGTATTGAAAGAAAGGGTCATAGATTAGGAGAACGTAACAGAATACAAACCACATGAATTAAAATCTACCAATAAGAAATCTATCTGAGCCCTCAAAGGAAACTGTGACTATTGTATGACATCAAATACTTAGATCCACTTCAAATTTTATTGTCTCCAAGTTCCTATTGCACTTCTTAGAAGTTCTTTTTCACTACTTTTGGCTACTGTATACAAATACACAACGTAGAGATGGAGTAGCAAACACGCATACCCCGCCTACACGGGATCAGATCCAAATCTATCCGGATAGATAAGGGTATGGATAGGTCTTGCGTTTACATGGGACAGGGTGATCTCAATCCGACCAATTTGCAAGGGATCGGATAGAAAACTAACCGGATAGTATTGGATCCAATCCCATGTAAGAGGTTTTAAACGTGTTCATGGCCAAATTCAGGTTCCTGATGTCAAGGCGGGCTGTATCCAACTTTCAAGAACGTGAATAGTAAACAGAATACACTCTTGTTTACTACAGCACGAAAAAAAAGCGGCAAAATTCTTTTGACATACTGAAAGCTTTTTTCGTCTGACACTCGTCAGAATATGAAACGTCGGATAGAGACCGAAAGGTTAACCTAAATATATAGCCAGATGCGGTTACATGTGATAGGATGCGTCTAATTGGCCCAATTCTCGGATCATTGGGCAAGCATGCTCGTCCTTCCAATTAAGTATTTTGGAATCTGTTTACATATAGACTCAAAACCCAGTCTTGTGCAGACAAAAACAGTTCGTTTTTTCATTAGGGCTCTTCAAGTAAACAATGGTTAACAGGTGCTAATTGGCCACTCTTGGGCCAATTAGACGCATCCTATCACATGTAACCGCATCTGGATATATATATGTCGGTTAACCTTTAGGTCGCTATCCGACGTTTTCATACTTTGATGAATGTCGGACGAAAAAAGCTTTCAGAAAGTCAAAAGAATGTTGCCGCTTTTTCGCGCTGTAGTAAAGTTCTGTAGTACCAACAGACTTTTACTCTTTTTATAAGAACAAAGTCTTTAAGAATATTGAGGCTCAAAATCACTGAAATTTAAGAATAATTTAAGAACAATGCGAGGCTCAAGCTTCATCAAGACATAAGAATTTTCTGTATCCTAGTTGTAATACTACTTGCAGATGTACCTTTGAATTATTGATATAGAATATAAACTCTTCCTTAGTTTTATGATGTAGTAAAACATAAACAAAGATGGGAACATATTCCATAATTTTTAGGCGAAGATACACCATTGGTACTTAAGAACAATTTAAGAATAATTCTAGGCTCAAAATCAGAAAAATATACGAATATTTTAGGTATCCTGATAAAAAGAAGAGTGTAGTGCACTCGAGTGTGAGTACAAAGATGAAGATAAATGAAATCACTGAATGTTGACACAAAAAGCCCCCTCAAAATCTAACTTAAAAAAAGAAGTCAACGTTGTCTGAGCTTCATACACAGTAAGGTAAAACGCTAGTTGGCGCATATTTACTAATTTCGTGTGACTTAATATTTTTCATCCTTAATACTCATTCTATGAACACTCTCACTAACGTTGGCGAGAATCTTTAGAAAACAGCATGAATTTTGACAATGCAAAATCTGTATCATCATGGCAATGAACGCAGACAACCAAAAGGCAGTAACAGAGCACGTGTATGATATACATTTATAGAACTTTTTCAGAAGAAAAACCCTAAACAGATATCTTGGTTGTAATTCCACTTCCCCGAAGGTAACCCAGTAAAGTTACACCTGTGATAGTTGAGTGCTTCTGCAAATGCTTGGCTTAGAACCAGTGATGTGCCGAGGCAACTTTTGTTGGGGGGGGGGACGTTCACATCCCTGCTTAGAACTCGAGCGAGTTTAGGATTCGAGCTATATCTTTGCGAGCAAAAAGCACTTCTTCTAGGCCATGGCTGCTATTCTGGAAAACGCTTATTAGATAATCAAGATTTCTTGAGTTTGAGATATTTATTGACACACTGAAAACAACAGGTAGCTTTCATAATTAGGTATGCAATTGGTATGCAAAGGAGTCACCTATAGCATGAAAAAGATACTGCCTGCCAGCGTCACTGCCAAGATACCAACTGATAAGCACAGAGAAGAAAGCACGCAGCCTTCCATAAAGAAATTATCGAGAATGGCTGGAACTATATTGATCGTTTCATTGAAACGGACAATTGCACGAACAATTAAATAGAGAAATGACAATGGTGTTACCACAACATACATGGGATAGTGACGTAGACAAGAAGTCACTGCTTCCACGCAATTTAATGCATGCAAAACAGCATATTCTAGGTAATGATGTAATACCAAATATGAGGTATTTCTAGCAGTCTTCAATTCCTTCTCCCAAAATCAGACAAATTAGAGCTATGCTTCGCTGTGCCTATCAATCTACTTTGATAAGCCCATCACTACTATGCCTCATGTACACCATTGCTTACTTCTAATAAACCACGTTTCGAATTTTCCACCCTGTTCTAAACGCTGATGCAAGCCTGACCGATGGTTGCACACCCTGGCTGGATTTGAACTCTCTTCTCTACCGAAATGCCTCTATTTATGATTGGCTGTAAATTGCAATATACATGTTTGTTTTATAAGAAACCTAGCTCAAGGCCTAGTAGCAGAAGTTTCTTAATTTTTGGCCACATTTTAGTTCTAAAAGTTTCTTAATTTAGCAAGCTATATTGCTGTGAAAGCGTAAGCAGAACGTGAATGTAGCGAACTATTTGTCCTATAGCAAACAAAATACGTCAGTACGAGTTAAATTCTAAAGCAATGTCATATCTACATTGGTTTGGTGCAGCTCTACGTCGAAACAGGCAACGATTTCAATTTGCTACTTGTGTAAAGTTTCTTAGCTCTATCCTTGTAGTTCTAAAAGTTTCTTACAATTTACGCTGTCTAGTACGAGGTTGCTTATAAAGTAGATTCTTGCAAAAAAACGTGTACACTCTTTTCTGTCTATAAGACTATTAAGGCTCAAAATCGCCGTAAATTAAAAATAATTAATTAACAATCCAAGGCTCACGCTGCATCACCAATTAGACCTTAGACTTTGAGTTATTCTAGTCCCGTTTGGCATTAAATTTTGTACTATGAAGACAGTAATATAGTCCTGTTAAATGCTATCAGGTGATAATACCACTCCGAATTTTGAATGTTCCAAATTTCCTCATCGTTCTGCCATGTGGCAGCTTTAGCACCATTGGGTTAACTTTTCGGCCCACGGATACATCACATTCACTATAAATAATGCAGCTTTTCCTAGAAACAGTCCGCTATATCTTTATATCAGGTCCTAACGATTGAATTCGAAGACATACTGAAGCTCTCTAACGTTGTAGATATGTCTGGAAGGTATCAAATGGCTTGGTTCCATAAACTAATCAAGTGGCGGCAAGAGTTTATTATTGCTATATAGTCACAAATTCCTAAATCATGGCTTGTCGCAACCAAATATATCACCTTACAAAAACACATAATCGATGAAAAATAAAACTTACGCTTTTGCAACCTGGGGTAAAAGACCCCCATCGTCGTAACGCCCTCCTTCTATATCGTTCTATGAGCAGATCATTGTCATCATAGTTAACAGGAATATCAATTGATTTTGACTGGCGTGGTTTTCTTGAAAATCGGTGCCGGCGAGATAACGAGAACCTTCCCATTTACAACAACACAGTCAAAGTTTGCAATCAACTATGTGTCTTCCTTCTTTTGCAATGAGTTGCACTTCAAGTGGTAGCTCTTACAATGTATATCGGTGGCCTATCTTTACCTGCAGCATTAAAAACGTATTTGAATGCCAACGTTATTGTGTACGCTCACTGAATCAATAGTCCGCATAGCAGGTAACTTCTCCTCACAATCCTTTAACTTGCTTTCGTAACGAACTCGGCGTTTTTATTATGTTTCCTTGTATGTGATCAACTGAAAAGCTGAGACTGACTTTACGAATTTGCTTACTTGGCTGTACTGTATTGAATACCAATTGTTAACTGAGAATCGCCGCTTTTATTCTAAGAATGTTGATTGACATGCAGTAATATGATGCACAATGTAGCCTTAACTCTTCTTCCGTGTAAAATGGCGCCTCCATTGAGGAGAGCTGAATCCAGCGCAGCGGCAGAAACAGCTCATGTGCACACTTACACGTAAACACACACTAACACACACACACATACACAAACACATACACACACACGAACACATGAACACATCGCACACAGGGGTGGATCCAGAATTCAGAGTTGGTTTGGGGGGCATCTGATTCATTTTATTGTCTTTTTCATGTGGGAAGTTTCTGAACACAATTGTTTGCTATAGGGACTAGTACCATTTGGAGGGAACCATGGCCCTCCGGCACCCCTTGAATCCACCCGTGATCGCACAGACACCGTGGGTGGACCATGGCAAGCGCAGAGTTTTTTTTCAAAAATTTAGGTCCCGATATGAGCTCAGTGAATAGTGAGTGACTCTAGCCATCAAGTACCCTCACGACAGACAAATATATCGTTGACAAATATACAACGATACCAACACACACCAGACACACAGGTACAAGCATATCACTTCACTCAAAACGTATCTACTGACTTTGANGCCTCCATTGAGGAGAGCTGAATCCAGCGCAGCGGCAGAAACAGCTCATGTGCACACTTACACGTAAACACACACTAACACACACACACACACACATACACAAACACATACACACACACGAACACATGAACACATCGCACACAGGGGTGGATCCAGAATTCAGAGTTGGTTTGGGGGGCATCTGATTCATTTTATTGTCTATTTCATGTGGGAAGTTTCTGAACACAATTGTTTGCTATAGGGACTAGTACCATTTGGAGGGAACCATAGCCCTCCGGCACCCCTTGAATCCACCCGTGATCGCACAGACACCGTGGGTGGACCATGGCAAGCGCAGAGTTTTTTTTCAAAAATTTAGGTCCCGATATGAGCTCAGTGAATAGTGAGTGACTCTAGCCATCAAGTACCCTCACGACAGACAAATATATCATTGACAAATATACAACGATACCAACACACACCAGACACACAGGTACAAGCATATCACTTCACTCAAAACGTATCTACTGACTTTGANAAGATACTTTCTGTGTTATGTAATATGCTTGTGCCTGTGTGTCTGGTGTGTGTTCTTCTAGTTGTTCCACAGTTGCCCACCACATGCGATTCCAGGGGCTAGCGAAATAATATGTTAATCTAACAAAAAAGTTCCTTATCCCTACTGTGAAGAAGGTATCTCAACACTAAAATAGTCACAAATCTGCGTTGTTCGCTCTTTCGTATGGGAAAGGCGATATTTCACAATACCATGCACAATACTCACTGGTGCATTAAAGCCCCCTTATACATGTTGCGTTCAATGCAACGTGGATGCCTAATTATTGTATAGAATCTAATGAGATAACGCAGATCACTGTACAATATATAATGGCGGAATTCTAATAATTTTGCTATTTCATTACTTATTTATACCCACAGATGAGATTTGGAGATCAGAAGATTGGTATATTGAGCATGCTAATTCAACTAGACCCGAAAGAGCGTCATTGCGTAAATTCAGTTAATTCTGCTCCTCAAAAGCTTTCCAGATGCAAGAAGTATTGCAAAAAAGGGCTACTTCATACTAACACACACACACTCACCAAGTACATAAAAGACCAAAATATACTTCAACAGCCTAGGGCTTTAAATAAGGTAAATGTGCAAGGCTGCTGTTGAGCAGACATGGGGGTATGCTCCTGGGGATGCTCTTCAGGATCACGCCAATTAATGAAAGGAGTTTGGAGACTCACACTTTTAAATGCCAGTTGTTGTTTGAGAACACAGGGCTCTTAAAGATAAAGGGTTCAATAATAATAAAATTTCTGAACGTCAAGCAACACTAGAATAAAAACACAGATCATATTGAAAGTTATGTTTCACACCACCAATTTTCATTTTCAGTATCACTTAATGAATTTTCAATACCACCATTAGCGATCAAATCCACTCTTTTTTAGGCTCTCCCATAGCTGCATGGGAGTGCATGGCCTTGATTTTCAAAAGCCATGAAAATTTCTAATAGAGTGGAAGACATTTTAAGAGTGTGCAAGTCTACAATAGGATGGATGGGTGAACAACTGTGTTGCATAACCAATTAAGTGGTTGCAAACAAATCTGGAAGCCGACATGATTGAGAATACACTGTGCATACCTCAATCAGATGGGCTTATGTTGCACACATCTTGAGCATCAGAAGCGTTGTTATCTTTCTATCCTGCGCAATGCAAGGCGATATGAACGGTAGCAAAAATTTCAAAACACATTTAGACATTGGGGCTTGGGATAAAAAATAGCTACCGTACAAACTATACCATGCCCACAACTCATGCCTGGTGCAGCAGATGTAGAATATCGTACACGAAGTCCAAAGTGATTAAACCATCAGATCATAGCACACTCTGATAGTCTTCTCAGATCAAAAGTCCGAACTATGAAATATCATTGATCAAGGCTCATGAACAACATTTTACCACAGCTTCTTTGGTCTATCAGGCGTCGATTAAGCACCGAAACCCATAAAAACCAGATATACTATCCTAAGAAAAACCAGATATACTATCCTAAGAACTCAGAAATACTATCCTAAGAAAACTAGGTTTGCAATACCTCTGATAATTGGATTATACCTAAATTATCCCCAAAAATTACCCCAACTCTTGCCATATTTCAGGCTCTGTAGACAACTATGCAATATGGATTCAATGTGGCACAATAGCAATACAATACTAAGAAAGTATTGCAAATTCCAGGTCAAAACCACCTGCAATGCTGCATTCATTGAAAAGCCAGCTTGTGAAATAAATTCAGATCTAATATCATGAATACCCACACCAATCATTTATGTACACCGCAAGCTATAAATTTGACAATTGCATTCAAAAGCAATTGACATACATGACTAACAACATTGCAATAGACTCTATCATTATCTCAATAGTAGTAGATGTGCCTTAATAAGTCAAGGACCCGAGAGCAGGTAGCTTGTGGTACTTTACTATTCAATCACGAAGGTACAATAGCAAATTACACATGCAATCGATATTCAGAACTGATATTAGATTCAAGTTTAGTATCAGCTTCAGATTGATCATCTTTTGGCGGAGGCATGAAAGAAAGCAGTTTTTTTTTCTTTAAAAGAGTCTAGAATGTACTAACATCGAGACTTCAGATTTAACGCTATTTGAGGGCCAGCTCAAAGTAATGGTGAGATGAAATCTTGTCAAGTGTCAACGAACCAAAGCCTGAACTTTGAACAACTTATTGCTATTATAGCATATACACATTATTTGATAAGCATCTACCTAATAATCAAGCACATTTGAAATCATTTAGATGCTTTGGAGCTTGATGCTCAGTGAACTATTCCATTTAGCAACTCTAAAATTGACCAATTCTTCGTACATGAGGCCACATCTTATAAGAAAAAAATTGAATGTTGAGTTCTGCTTTTAAATGAGCACGCGGAATCTTACTGAAGAATTGTATATTGTTGTTAATAAACTGTTGAAAATCAGTGCCTGCGTATTGTTTCACTTGCTGATATCCTATTTTGTTAAGTGCCATGCAATTTTTAGAATCTCTGCATTGCAAAAATCCCTGTATTGCTGAAATATCTGTATTGCTAAAATCCTTCAATTGCTAAAATCCCTGCATTGTTAAAATCCCTGCATTTATCAAATCCTTTTATTCTAGCCTATAGAGGCTCATGTCATAGAATTTAGTAACTTCTTTCAATAAAACTTCACAAATAACTTCTTTGAAGCTATATTTTGTTAGAGCAAAGCCAAATTTCTCTCCTCATTTATTCTACAACCAATTAATACTTAAAAAATTAGACATTCTGAATTAGATGAGAGCTTAAAACTCTAATCCTGCATGCTAGTGCTCAAATAACGCATAAAAATCTCATGAACAACACAGAAGCTATCCATAAGCAACTTATAGGCAACTCATAATCTATTTACAGGCAACATCTAACAAAATTAAAAGCAGTTCAGAATCAGCTTATAAGCAATTCAGGAGCGACTAATAAGCAATTCACAAACAACTCCAAGGCAGTTCACAAGCAAATTTTTCGAGGGCTAGAGCTAGGTTAAGCTGCTCATTAAAATAATTTGAACTCATTTCCAATTCTCTATCATTGTTGAGTATGCTATGTTTAGTGTCATTGAGTTTGTATATAGACTAGGAAAAATTGCATCCTATTTACAGTTCCTTTGTTCGTGACAGTGTTTGCAATACAAGTCAAAATCGAGTTTCTTTGATAAATTAAACTGATCTCAATCTACGAAAATAAGTCAAACATTGATTCATGCTTTAAATAAACTAGCAGGTAGCATGAACGCAAACCCAAATAACAGACTTAAGGCCTAGTTTGGCAATGGGTCTGTACTGAGCGCTCCACAAATGTCCCAGAGTTTGGAACCTTGAACCACTTCACATGAACTTCAGGCAATTACAAAAAATTGATAACAACTATGTAACTAAGCTTATATATATTCCTTTGAGACTACATTAGAATTTGCCTCCCCACCCTTTCATAAAGCATGCCCTAGGCACGAAACATGAATTGGATGCTACAAAGGGAGGGATTCAAGCATCTAAATTTAAATGAAAAACTTGAACAGTTTGCTGAAACTAGGACACTTCACGCTAAGCTGATAGATGCATTCAATGATAGATTGGATTTATGCAAGTATTACATAACTATTATTACAAGGCAAAATATGCTTATCAAATATCTTCCAGTAGGTCGGTGATGTGATGTGGATACTAAAGGACAATGGTCTTATGGTTCTTTAAATCTGTCCTTATTTCACGCTACTTCAAAGGCACAAAGTTGCAAACAATAAAATGATAACAATATTTTCTATTTAAAAAGTGAAATATGCTTCAAAAAATAAGTTATTATGAAACTTACCCTAAGGAAGCTGCTTCCGCCATCACATGTAAGAATCGACTACGATACAAAGTAAGCTATACATGAGATCACAGGGCTCTTCAAAGAGAGCAAGAAAGTTTCATAAGGGCATATTAAGCGGGACCGTGTTAAGGGTATAAGAATGAATGTCACTCTTTCATGTGCGTAACTTGGGCACCACAAAGGAACATCAGAACCAGTGTGACAAAGCTACATCTCTCAGCTTCGCAAAATGCTTTGTGACAATATAAAATCTAGACGCTGAGGCGCTAGAATTTGATACTTTTCTCAAAAGAAGCTGGCTCAGATTAACGATCTATTAGATGATAAACGTGGATGGTAATGGGGACCATCTTTGACATAGGCATTGTGTTTTCTTTCAGAGTGTACAGTCAAATAGCATCATCATTGTTCCGGTTATTGGGGCCAACAATACATATCTACAATTCATATGCTAAACATTACCACAACTCTTGGATTATGTTGAAGTATGAAATAGCTGCATCCAAAATGTGTTTTGCAAAGTCCAGCAAATGCACTCTTGAACGTTGCTCTCATCTTTAGTTGACGTATTAATGCAAACACTGTTCTGTTTCATAATTCAATGTCGAAGCTTACTAATATATACATTCATTAACTTGTACTATGGTCGGTTAGTTAGTCCAGAATTGCCTCAGTTATTTATACATTCATTCGCTTGTTTCTAAAAGGCTGGATTTCTGTGGTATGATAAAATGAGAACAACGGCAGTGTCGAAGAGAAAATGTCCAATGCAAGAAAATCGAACTCATTTGACATCCCCATCTGAAAGCTATTGGTGATCATCAGGCCAGGATGAATAGATAAGCATTTGAGAGGTAGCATAAGAATGAGTAGTATGCTTCTGTCTAGGTGAAAAAGTTCAGCTTTCACAAAACTGTTTGAAACATTATAGAAAAGATTGTTCCTGTTCTGTATCGTCTCCTTGTATGATATATCTATTCAAGTGATGAGAATCTCCGCAAAGACATTTCACTTCAACTAAATCAATAAATCTACATTCGTTTCTAAATAAGTTAAGAAAAATCTCCTTTAGATACAATTTCTGTGAAACTTGTCATATTGGGTTCAGGGATTCCCACCAAAACTGCCGCTCTAGAAACGCACTCTCCTAACAATAAGCCAGCTAATCAGAGGTAATTATACAGAAAAAATTTTGTTGCTCAGGAATCTGCTGAAGCAATTAATTGATACGTATTATCCAAGTTTTGAGAGGAATAGACTTCTTTTCTTTGCTTTTTATCCATCTTAGCAGCATCTTGAAGTTTTCAGCATTGGCTATTACTTGACGATGGGGTTCGCAAAACAATGGCGTTTAACAAAGGGATTTGAGCACATACATTATAGATCATGCTCATGGCAATGCTAAGAATCATGAATTATTGGGATAATTATCTACGGATTAGAGGTAGATAAAAAGCAACTGTGTGGTCTTAAATACGATTCAATGTTGTCCAAAAGTCAAAGATAATTAGTGGGGTCTTAGCAATCGCCTTTACAAAAGGGATTTAATCATTCTTAATGCACCTATACCTCATCTACCACTTCATCTATTCGCTCTTTTCTTCTAAAATTCATTACCGAAATTAATTATTGATACAACAGATCAACCCATTACAGAGCAATCAAGCATTCATTTATCTCACCTTTCATTCATATTATAAACCCCTTATAGATTACCCTCCTTCTTCCGGTCATT
>OLMO02000294.1:7901101-7915323 GCA_900291935.2 Cassiopea xamachana | reverse complement strand
TTTCACAGGCTAATAATAAACTTGAAAATAAAATAACAATAACAAAATTAATCAAACGTTCAAGCTTTAAAGCAGCTCCACCGCTCTATAATACCAGCGGGCCAGCTCTAATGTTAATTTGATATTGCCTCAAGGGCCAAATGAAATTACACGGCGGGCCAAATTTGGCCCGCGGGCCAGAGTTTGACACCCATGCTCTATATGATAGGGAGCTTATTCCATAGTGCTGAGAATTCATGGAAAGGACTATGCATAAGTCATGACTACGAAGATTGTAGGGAACATCTTTTTTGTAAAGAATTCCCGCAAGTATTCAGGGTTTAGATGATCGATTATTTTATATTTGTCAACCATAAGTAGTTGCAGGTTCTTTTTATGAGTTTGTTTTTGATTTTTCCTTATCTAAAAGTGTTTCAAACGTAGATTCATAGTCTCCATATAAAGCTCTTAGTGCCCATTTATGAGTCCTATTAATTTCATTATTTGCCCCTTTGCTACAAAATAGCCAAATTAGAGGGCAATATAAAAGACATTACCAGCGAGTTTAACAATAACTTAGACTTTTGTTCCCCTAAAAACGGTCGTAATCTCCCAAATGCATCAACCTTTTGATTTACCTTCCTGCATATTTCTTTAATATGAACTTCAAAATTAAGCGAGTTATCAATATTAACCCCTAGAAGCTTTACCTGCCTGCTTGATGGAATTAAGAGCCCGTTGATATTAAGGCAGAGTTTACTTATGTCCTTTCTTCCCAAAAACATTATTTGAAATTTTGAGGGATTGGCTTTCATGCCGTTGTTGGTAAATCATTGCAACATTGTATGCAGGTCACTTTCTAATCTAATCATGACTGCTTCTATAGATGTATCGCATGCATAAATTGTAGTATCGCCTGGCAATGCTCCTTATGGTCTATTACATTCTATTTCTCTGCAGGCACATTGTTTCTCAGACCTACGCGTACAGTAATTTTACTTAGACCTGGTCAAGCTATCCCTCCGACCGCTTCATAATACAGAACAGCATTGCTGTGTCATTCTGCAATGCTCTTTATGATAGCGTGAAGCCTGTAGCCCCCCAAAACTACTGAAAGAATTACTAGGGGGATAAGCCCCCCGAGCCCCCACCAGCTCTATAGCACTTGTTGTATCTAGCTTTCAATAGTCTCTACTTTCCTCAGTATGACAGAAAAGTTTATAAACATGCAAAAAATTCTTCGAAATTCTTGAAAACGGAAACTTTTAGCGTGAAATCTCCGTCTTATTTGAACTGCTCCAAAAAAATTTCGCTAGAACGATTGTTCAAAATTTTGTCACGATGAAATTTTCAGTAGTTATACAACCTAGATAGTATGAAAAATATCCATGGTGCAAAGGATTTTAAGGTATTCTAAAAACACTAATATTCAATGAACTGTAAAAAGACATTTCTAAATAGCTACAAAACGAATAAAGCTTACTGCTTTAGTCCTATTACTTATGATGCATCGTGACTTTGGTGGCAAATCTGCTGGTTCTCAGGAAATCTAAGCTTAAAGCATGCAGTACGCAATGCAAAAATCTAAGCAAACAGCTTACAATGCAAAGGATCTTTTAACTTAAGCAGTGAAGAGCCATTCCCAGTTTACTGTAAGCAATCATAAGCACAGACTGTTACAGCAAATCGACATTTAAAACGACCACTATAAGCAAAGTTGAAATTAATACCAACTTACCTAAGCCACGCAATGTTGAATTGCTGTCAAAGCATTTCTCGTTTAATAATCTGCTATTGAAATTCTGAAACTAACAAGAAATTGTGGTCTTGAGAATCGTTCCATCATTACTTATTCATGCCAGAGAAAAATTTTGAATCAAAATTTAACAATAATAATTGATCCCATGCCAGCAATTTACCCTACAAAAAGCATATCATTGCTAAGCTAGGCGCACTATTTATTAAAAGTAGCTGATAAAGGATCAATACAATCCTAGTGAAGATGAATAGAGCAGAGGATAATTTTTCTCCAAGGGCAAGAGTGTAATGCCAAGAGATGTAGTCAGCTCAACGCATATGACTGTCGGTTGCTCTTTATAGTGGAATGGCAAAAGTTTCTTGTGTATTTAAATCCTATAAAGACCAATCCTCTCTCTCCGATGAGACTAAGTAGCATCTTAGTGCATATAGCACTAGGAAATACATTGTTTGAAGCAGAACTGTTTCTATAAAATGTTCCCTGAAGCCGTAGGAGCTACATTGTGCCAACAAAACAGGGGTGGTTTCCATCTTTCGACTACGTCCCAACATAATTCATCTTCTTAGGTTCCTAGATTACTAGAATGAAGAAAATTTGCCCTATAGAAATTTCGTGCTTTGACCACAGAATATTTCCTAAAGGGTTTGAAAAATTTCTCAGAAATTAACATCTAGTTGCATTTGACGAACTTGGTAATAAAACAGAACTGTTGAGCTACAATTGAAATATGCGCCACGATTGCTTGGCCTTCTTTGAGTGATACATAGTAAGATGCAAAATGATTCCGTTCTTACTGCTTACTGCAAAATGATTCCGTTCTTATTGCTAACGTGACATGCCTATTCTATAAGGGTTAATGTTTTCCGAGAGTAATCCTACATAGCTTTGGAAAACATTTGTGTGATCGCCAGCCACGAGTTTTGCACGCTGGTAAAGTTAAGCTCTTCAGTTGCCATTGTTGAAACGGAAGCTGCTATAATTTTGATATTGAATTCGCTGAAGTGATGTATATGAGAACAAAAAAGTGCAACAATGAACACAGTGGTGTGATGAATTTTTGCTTAGGGTTTTCAGCTGGCTACGACTGTTTGAAGAACGTAGTAAAATATTTACCATCATAATCTATAGAACAGCTGTATATGGTAATACCCTGAGTAAATCCATGTAAAAGAAAGATTTGCGAAAAATATCCTAATAGTTCTAATTTTTGCATGTAAGACAAAATCAAACAAATCGACATACATCAATAAAGTAATCCCCTTGCATAGGACTATCACAGGAACCACATTCTCCTCCTCTCTCCTCAAAGTGAAATGTGAACAAAGGGTGTAGCTGGAAAGAAGAAAGTTTGAATGGGTTTGACAAAATTAATATCAATATTATGTCATGTATTCTTCAACGCTCTTATAGAGGCAGTCACTAGCACAAACAGGAACGATGGGACACAATTTTTTTAATTGGGATGCATAACATCCTGGTTAGGGTTTAGCTGTTGCTCCCTAGTTCATCCCAAAAGGAAACGCTTACTTTCAAAATATAAGGGCACTCTAGCCACCCAGTACCACTAACTCTGCAGCCCATGGCAATGTTTAGCAGTTCAATTATGGACGTAGGAACTGGGGGCACAGGGGGCAGGTGCCCCCATATTTTCACATCTTTGTAGGTAAATTGCCCCTTTCAGTTTGCATAGTGCTCTTTTTTGCTTGTGATGGTACCCATGATTGTATGTGCCCCCCACTTTTAAAATGCTTCCTACGTCCCTAAGTTCAATGCTTTCGACCTTTTCCTTATTTGCTGTGCCCACCATCTATTGGCCTTCATACAGTGTCCATAAGGCTCACTGTCAGAACTTTACTTCTTACACGTTGTCATATGGCGAGTTAGTTATTCCTCAGTTAAGAATATCTTTCTAAATTAAACAGATTGATAAAAGGATGGAGGTCAAAATGAATTCGAGCATGCACTACCTTCGTTTCATATGGAGATGGTAAGTGTAAAATGGTTGCCTAAGCTCTATCTACGATTCTACAGTTTTATGGCTTAATAATAGACTCTCAGTGTGTATATCACCTCCATACTACCTAGGGAATGATACAGGTAGGACAAACCAACAGATGCTAAAACTCTTACAGAAACATAAAGGTTGTAGAGCAATGTATGACTATTTTAATCACGAAAAGATGGAAAATTAAATAAGTTTGTGGAGACCAATCTAGTTACTAGCCTACCTCATGAAGTAGCCTGGAAACTAGATTGGTCTCCAAAATGGCCTAGTACTAACACTTTCTTAACAGTTTCTCAATTCCAGCATCAAAACTTTTTAAAGGCTTTCCTAAGAAACAATTTTGGATTCCAGTGCTTGCGTATGCACATTAGTAAAAGTACCATACACATTTCAAATGAAAAGAATACCATTTTGTACAGTGATAAATAAAATTCTTAACACTTATTCACTTATATGCTTGCTTAGGTTTCAAAAATTCAGTATTGACCTTTCTTACCTTTTTGAGTAGCTGAGTACTACTTTCTTATAAGCCACTTTCTTATGAATAAAAGCGTGTACACACTTTTCTTTATAAGAATACCTAAATTTTCACTGAGTCTTAATATTTTCCAATTTATCTGGTTTAGCCTTAGATTATTCTTCAATTATTTTTATTAAGATTATTCTTAGATTATTCTTAAATTAAGGATCAAAGGTATAACTTCGCCTAAAAATCAAAGGAATAAATTCAGACCTTTGATGTCTTTCTGCTCACCAAACGAAATAGAAGTGGAAAGAATAATAGATATTGCATCGATAATGCAAAAGTTAATCTAAAAGCAGTATCATGACTCGAATATACAAAAATTCTAAGTCTTGATGAAGCTGAAGCTTGAGCATTGCAATATTTGAAAAGATTATGCTTTAATTTTAACGATTCTAAGCCTTTATATTTTTATAAAGTATTCTTGCAAGTGTGTATCTGGTCAATATTTATGAATATTAAATAAGTGTTGGTGCCTGAATGGAGGAGCATGATCTTATTGCAACAACAAAGCATTCTTTGAAAATTTTTTCAAAAACCTGTTGTGACAGCCGCAATTACGAAGGCTGAGATGAGATTTCCCCAAAATGCAAATTTGATAGCCACTTTATCCTTTGCTTGGAACATTTTAATCAAAGTAACCGAGAGCGATGTAGTGATCTATGAATGACCTGAACAGGCCGTAGCATGTTATTCTGATTAATTTGTTAAAAGAAACTAAAGGCAGCGATCCAGCTACTCAATCTCAGTTGTAGTATGCGTGATAGTGTATGATAAAACCTCAGAATAAACAGCACATACATATCTGCAAACCTATACATTAGGCATAAAGTAGCAATTTTCAGCAAAAAGTTAAGATAGTCTCTACACATGTCTACCTGAGAAGCAAATAATTCTGATGCTTCATATGAAGTTTGAA
Source organism: Cassiopea xamachana (assembly GCA_900291935.2). Classification (NCBI taxonomy): domain Eukaryota; kingdom Metazoa; phylum Cnidaria; class Scyphozoa; order Rhizostomeae; family Cassiopeidae; genus Cassiopea; species Cassiopea xamachana. Next base: position 7,910,138 of record OLMO02000294.1, on the reverse strand, counting down.
AGATTCTGCATATTTTAGTACATTACGAAACTTTGCCCTTTCAGCAATCAGTTTCATTCGAGTCGATTGTATATCATGCGAAAACAAAACTGGTATTGTAAAGAAACACATGGCTAAGCACTACTTTATCTAAGATACAAAAGCGGAAATAAAATGAGCGCTTTTAGGCCGTTAGAAGAACAGTACTTACGTATCACTAAAAACTTAGCTCTAAAAGCTCCGAGTACAGGCTTGATACTACCAAAAATAATAGCTTTCCTCTACTTTCTTAGCTGAAACCTAATCATGGTTGTCACTAAGTCAATGAAAATGTTCTCCAAAATGAAGCCATCTTTAGAAATGGCTATCTGCAAGCTCTTAGAGCACCTCTGAAAATGTTTACTATTATGCAGTAGAAGAATAGGCCCGATAAATTATTAGATTCTAAACGCACAGTGCATCAATAAATTCACCTGCAAAAAAACGCCAGGTGTTCTCCGCAAGCGTCCGCTGTATGTTTTCCGTACAATTTTCACAACGTCTCCTTATATTCTGCAGGTACTTAACACTTTTTGCTAACACCGAACGCATGATTCTGGTAATGTGACTGGGTCGTGTTGAGCTTGTGGTGTCGAGTTCCAAATATGCAAGAAAATTCTCGTGTTCAATTTTTTCAATTGTTAATATTATTTGAAAAACTGGTGAAATAAGGGCGCTTACTTGTGATAATTAGAGGGGGGTTGACACGGAAGTAAAGTTCTTGAATTAGCAAGTCCTTGAATTAACAATAAACATGATTATTGCTATCTTGATGATGACTATGATATACAACCAATTGGGAAAGTTATATGGCTGTGGCTGACAATATCACCAAAAATGTCCTGTCAAAATGAGTTGATAGCTTCTAAGATGTGGTTTTCCCTGCACAAAATACTTAAATACATATATGTAGTACAAATATACATATGCATGTGTGACAGAGGCAGATCCAAGGGGGAGGGATGGGGGCCATGCTTCCTCCCAGATGGCAATATTTCTTATAGCAAAGAATAGTGTTAAGAAACTTCTCACATTAAGAAGACAATAAAAGGAATCAGATGGCCCCCCTAAAGTCCAGCCCTGGATCTGCCCCTGATGTGTTATATCACACAGCCTTTCCCTCTTGTAAAGCATGCACCAAAATAGAGATTTATATAGAAAAAACTTGTATATACATGGAAAAAGTAATCTTTCAAAAATGCTGTATCAAAATGTAAAAAACATAAGCAATGCTGGGATGACACCAGTGAAGTAAACTGGGATGGAGAATATTCAAGTCAGTATCATCAAAGGAAGCTAAAGGTATTCATAAAGAGAAGCATAACACAATGGATGATCATCTAAGAATCTGATGGCGCTTCTGAGCACTTAAGTGACAGATGAAATATATGGAAACTTGAAAGGCTCTCGATTCCAAAGCCCACTTCTAACATTGCCATCCACACTGCAATGCTATAGTCTCCTAAAATTCAGGTATAAAAATGGGATGCAAAGATAAGGCTATGGTGACAATGTGTCAGAAAAGTTCTACATGACCTCTCAGCTACCTAAGATCATCAAACTCATGCAAAGGGAGCCTTAAATAAATACATGCTCACATGTCATAAGTGTCACAGGCATGTCTTCAATTAAATTTTCTCTTAGGTCCAATTTTGCCATTGTCAAAATCTTATGACAAAATTCATTTTTAACAACTTTTATCTTGTTTCCTTTCAAAATTAAAGACATCAAACTTTGCATGTTAATTAAACTGTCTGGAATTTCTGAAAGCCTGTTCTCTGAGACATCACAATACACCAGCATCTTCAATTCCCCCATGGTACCTGGCAATTCAGTGATATTGTTGTGTGATACATTTACCCATTTCAATTTTTTTAAATTAACACATTTTTCTGATACTGTGCTGATTTGATTCCCAGCAACTCCCAAAAATTCCAAATTCTCAAGGCTGCAAATCTCTTCTGGGAAGAACATAAGCTGAGATCTGTCTACAAAAAGTCTTGTCAGCTGCTTCAGTTTACTAATTTGTCCAGGTAAAAATCCCAGTGGGTTATCACACAAGCATAAACATTTCAGATGGCACAAATCCCCAATGCTTGTGGGAAGCATTGATAACTTATTGTTGTCCAAAGTACATTCTTCAAGATTTCTGAACAAATGAATCTCCATAGGAGGCATTATCAGGTCACAAGAATTTAAATATAACTTCTTTAGATCATTGCATTTGACCATCAACTGTTGTGGCAAGACTGTCAATGAAAGGTGGCTTAAATTTATGACTGTTTCTGAAAAAGCAAGTCGTTCCGAGACGTGGTCTGTTTTCCCCTCTGTGTTAAATGCATCCATGCCTATTTCATTTGACCTCAGCTACCCATCGTTTTCACAGGCCTACCAGCTACATATCCATGATCATAGCACATGACTGACCGTATCCCATAGTCTTGCAGCATGAGCATCAAACGGTTGTTATTTCTTAGCCGCCATCCAATAGCAACCACATTGAACAGTCCGTTTGCAGCCTCGTTTCCATTGATAGCAACAACAACAACAGACTAGGCACCTGTGAAGTTCACCATGCATCTGATACATGTTCTTAATTTTTGTCTGATTTCAGCCTCACTTTTTTGTATAATTGTATCTAAAGAAGGAAATGGGAAGTCCTAAAACCCAACAAACAACCTGTGTTGCTTTCACTTGTACCGGATTGGAAACGTTGTAGTGACGCCAACGTTCTTCGGCGCGAAATTTCAAAGACGCGCGCAAGGCTATACAATTAGGTGCGCATTTTGCTTTTCTAGAAGAGTGACAATTTGGTGCACAAAATCTTCAAATCACGGGCGAAATTTTATAATCTAAACTTGATTTAGGTGCGTGGATAAGATTGGTCAAGTGCGCATATGAATTGCTGAAATGTAAACTTCGGCGCGCAATTTGCAGTTTCCAAACTGGCCCTTGCATAGCATGGTAGTTGATTGCAATCCCATGTATTCTACTGGGAAACTAGTCTGATAGATGCTACTTTTACCAATTGGTAGTGACCAAACATGTAGAGGAGACCTGGTATTTATACATGTATAAATATGATAAATTCCTACAATGCCAAAGAATAAAACAAATTTCCTAGAAGGTCATGTTCACAATTCTTTAGATTAAATATGCAAGAGCTTTTATTTTAGTTTAATTTTTGTTCTTTTCTATTTTCTCATTTTCATATATTCTCTTATTCCTATATATTTCTTGTATATTTTTCTTTATTCTGTGTAAGATTTAACTCTGGTTTATATGTATGTAACTTTATTTTATTTAGAGGTATAACGTAATTAGTTCTAGTTTTTAGAGGGCAGCTAGATTTGCATGGATAACCATTTTCTGATGCGCTAATCAGGGTTCGTGCTTTGTTGCGTAGGTAAAATTTAAGGAATTTTTAGGGAGCTCTTAAGGACCAAAAGAAGATTTCATTTCCTGAATAAATCTGCCGCCGAAAACCATTTCCCCAAATTTGTTAAGCAGTACAAGGGATTTTTAAGTTTTCTTCTAAAATGCACAAATTTAAGGAGTTTTAAGCTCCCTTAAAAGTGTAAGTTAAATCTAAGGAGTTTTTAAGGAGAATGCATCAAAATCAGTCTGCATGAAAATATCAGTCAGGTAGTACGTAACTCCTTTATCAACACCATTTTTCATGCCAAATGAGGCTTGCAGACATGCACTCTTCAGAGTGCTTACTTCAATGATTCCTTAATAGCTCGAAAGCTCGATCGATGCAAGTTCTACTAATACTTGGAACTAGAAACAATTATGGGTAAGTCCTTGTGACGAAACCTAGAAAGCTTTACGTTTTGGATTATGAAATGTAGGGTTAGTAAACAATAATGATTTCTTTGGAGTAAAATAGTGCTCTAGGCATTTGTTTTATAGCATATTACAGTAATGGTCACAGAAAAACAAAGTCAAATGCTTTTAAGAGCTTCAAAATAATTTTAACAGAAAATAAGATACTTCTATCGAAATCTTGCAAAATTTTGTTATTTCCATAAAATAATTAACTTCCTTTATCCAGCACTTCCATGAACGTAGGAACCGGGGACCCCGGGCCCCCACTTTTTCGCAAATTTTGTATGTAAAGTGCCCCTTTTCAGTTTACATCGTGCACTTTTTTGCACGTGAGGGTGCCCTGAATGCATGTGCCCCCCACTTTTCAAATGCTTCCTCCGTCCTTGAGTACTTCCAGTGCCCGAAAGAAGCTAACATAATTCTGTTTCTTTGTGCGCCTACTTCCAAAAATCTTGCAGTATAAGACAAAGAAGATACGAAACATAAATTAACAAAGTATCAAATAACTCTGAAATTCTTAATGATGCATATGAATAAAAATATATGAAACGCCAACACATTTCTAACATGATAATTTTGTAGTGAAAATGTAAATAATTACATAAAGGGGAATCCAAATATAGTCCATAATGGGGGTCCACTGTTGCTCTACAGAGCTACCCGCATTCTGTGAAAAGATGTCTGTACAAGGAGAATGCAAGAAAAAAGAGTACAGCAGAGGAATGACGGCAAATTAATGTCGTATCCAAGTAAAATTTATACATGACTCTATGTAAAAAGTATATTTCCAAGTAAAATGTAAACACTGTGGCTTAACCACCGTTGGTTGGAGCTAGGGTATCTCCTAAGGGCCCATAAACTCTTGAGGTCCTGAAGGGCCCCCCATGGCTTCAAGAGACAGGGTATTTTAATACTATTTAGAGGGAAAATTAAGATGGGGCAACGAGTGTTTGTTATTTCACTGTGCATATATTCAAGTAAAATGTGTATATCCACGTAAAATGTAGGCAAGTAGATAACGATTCCATCACAGCTCTATCAAAACTGTAATGACTTCCTTACACTACTAGAGCAGGTCAGCTATTTCCTCCAACAGCTGACGTGATGGACCACTGTGCACACTGTAATAAGTTGCTTTTGTGAAATGAGAAGGGAAATGCTCAGTTTCATGGCTCTGGCACTGTCAATCACAAGCACTATATTAATTCAATCGGAAGTGCATAACTCAATCCTTAGGAATATCGACAATGAAGGCTATTTTTCGAAAATATAGATGTTGAGGAGCTAAGACTTAAAAGAGAGGCATAAAGTTCTACAAAGCGTGACAGAAGTAGGAAGCTACCTACAAAATAATATGCACAGATACTGCTATGTTAGAGAAGGTTTCAATACCGAAAATAATAAGAGAACAAAATGCTGAATAAAGAAATTACAGTGGTGATAAGCAGAAGCATTGATAATTAAGGTTTCAATGACATTTGATTCCAATGACAAATCATTACATGATACGTGCCTGGGTCACTTTCAGAAATCTGAGCTCAAAATTTGATTCTTTTTGAGTAAGGCGAGGCCTCAAGGAGGCTAGCGAATGGAAAAGGACTTCTTCTTCCAATAAAAAAGAAAGACACACAACAGTCTTTTGAGAAGATTTCGTCCTGAGATAGTTATAGCTGTCTTCCATCATTCTCAAATAAATAGCCACGTCTGTCTTTAAAAACAATAGCTCTTTTAACTAGCTACTAGGAATGATTAGCTAGCTCCGTTGAAAAATATTAGCTTCAAGTAAAGCGATGATACTAGTGATAAAGAGGAGAATGATCAATATGACAATAAAAATGGCATCGAACAAAAAGAGTGTGACAGCAACGATAGAAATAAAAGATAGCGATGGCATTGAGAAGACAAAAATGGAGATAATGATGGTTGAAATCGTGAATGACATGATGATAATAGTGGTAGTGAAAATAAAGAAGAAAAAAAATACTGAAATTCAATAATAATAACTCAATCAACTGAAACTAGTACCACCTGATATAAAAACACTTCATGGAGTACAGTAAAATCTACATATACATTCTAGCAACTTTATTCATTTACAACGAAATACTGATACGAATGACTAAATATTACTTTAAAATAATGCAAGAATAAAGCCTCGCATTTAGTTGTAGATACAACACTTGCTCCACTTGTTGCATTTTCGTTCTTCCTGAAGCTGGAATAGTCATTGAAGCCATAATTTAAGGGGTACTTGTGTTCAAAAATTCAAGAATGTATCCAACATTTTAATAGGAACTAACTGGACATTAAACTATGAAAATTTTGCCATTAGCAGTGGAATCCTCAGGCCCATGCACTTCACGGCTAAATAATCTCAAAAAGGGGAGAGTCAAAAAATTTTTCACCATTGAAAGTACACTTCCGATCACTACACTTCATTCAATAAAAAAGGACGAAGTAAAAACAGTAGCGCGTGCGCCTTGCAAAAGTTTACTTAGGAAGCAAATTTCCCCTGGTGCCAAGAAGCAATAGACTGGGACTACCAAACAAATAACAATTTACTTTTCAGAAGCGCAGATCGGAAAGAACCCTTGAGATAAGAACTTATAAGGATGGTAATTCACTAAATTTGTATCCACTGAATTAAGAGTCACTTTCACTTCAAAAATGGAGCTTCAGAAGAGAATTCAATATACAATGGTACTACAACAGGTAGGAAAATCCAGGGGGTTCAATGAGAAATTCATGGATGAATTGTACTGAAACACATAAAACTACCTTTCTCTGGAAAAGGTAAAAAAGAATGCACCTTTTAACTACGGTAAAGGGCTGAAATGTACTTTTTATAAGGTATTGCCATATTACAGAATGACCATTTATTTCCGACCCTCAATTCGCATAAAAAATAAATTAAGGGATGATAGTATGACCAAGCTGGCAGAAATCTCCCATGCGAACGGGATGCAAATCATAACTAACAGGAATTGAAGACTATCGTTACAAATACTGTCCACAGAACACAATTAGAGCAAATCGGATGTTTGCACTGACTGTAAAGCCTGTGTGCAACCCAGCTGCTAAATGCTAGATTTTTGTCCATTTGTAGCCACCAATGGTCAATAAAACATCAAGGTAAGATATAAATAAATTGTTCAGATATCTGAAGCTTTACTGACCACCAAAAGCCTTACATTCATACACATCGATATTGTTCAGAATCAATTGCTTGCAGGAAATGATAAAATTAATACAAATAACATATGTACACCTCCGCATTGTTGAGAAAAGTTACTGTTAACATTGGAAAATTCCAGTCCCCAATAACAAAGCTGCTTCTGAGTTAGGTCTATCTGGCTGCTACAGAATCCCGTAACTTATCTATAGTATCACTATCTAAACAGCACAGATCAAAATCAAATGTAGAGTCAGTTACTTCGAATTTCCCTGTTGATTCAACAATGTCCACAATCCTTTGAAGAGTATCTCGATCTTCCGTTGTCGATATTCTCCTCCATAATTCAACAAGTGGATTTGATTCACTTCCAGATTTTCCATTTTGAGGACTAAAAAGATGGATGATTGATACCTTTACTAATTTTTAATTTGACAAACCAACAAGATAATAAATACAAAAATAAACAAGTGAAAGAGTGTATAAATCAAGTAGTCAATCAGTTATGTACGTAAATCACAAATAGCTGAATCAAGAGTCAACAGGGTTCATGCAGGGTTTTGATAAGCAAATTGAAGGAGTTGTCAAGGACCATTCAATGACTAAAAGAATAGTTTTCAAGGTGAATCCAATATGGTCATTGGTACATTCACAACACACACGTGAATACACAGTAATCCGAAAATACTGAAAATGAGATTTCTTAGCATATCGCGAGTTTACTTGTAGGCAGGGACGTCGCGAGAACCCTTTCGCAAGGGGGTCTAAGGTTAAATTAACCAGGATTTACCTGGTTAGTAAGCTGTTCTATTGTCACAGATCACTATTTATCCCTTTGGCTATTTAAGCATGGCTGTCACAAGTTTTCCATGTGTTAGACATTCTCTCATATCCAGTGTCAAGTATAGGGTTCATCGTGGTAGAGCCCGGGGGAATTTTCAAAATGAAGGTCCTCAGAAGACTGGCAAACGCTATTTTGATATTGGTTTTTTGCAATTACAGTATTACATAAAAGAGTCATGTTACTAATCTTTTAAGCAGCGTTTACAGAAAGTGTGTTAAGCAGTCTTTCGTATCCAGAGACTACTATAGGGCCCAACCATGGTTGGGCATAGAGAGAAATTTTCAAAATGAAGGTTCTCAGAAGGCTGGTAAACACTATTTTGATATTGGTTTCTAGCAAAGACAGTATTACATAAGAGAGCCATGTTACTAATCTTTTAAGCAGAGTTTACAGAAAGTGTGTTAAGCAGTCTTTCGTATCCAGAGACTACAATAGGGCCCAACCATGGTTGGGCATAGAGAGAAATTTTCAAAATGAAGGTTCTCAGAAGGCTGGTAAACACTATTTTGAGATTGACTTTGCGAATACAGTATTTCATAAGAAAGTCATGCTAATAATCTTTTTAGTAGAATTTACAGAACATGTGTTAGACATTCTTTCGCATCCAAATTCTACTTTAAGGCCCACCGTGGTTGGGCTCGGAGAAAAATTCTCACAATAAAGGTTCTCAGAAGGCTGGAAAGACGTTCTTTCAACAGTTGTACAAGCAGTATGCAGTTTTCAACTCTTCAAACATTAACTGATTTTGACGATGCAATGACCCAATTTTACCTGAATTTTCTGGTGGCGAGAAAGTGAATGGTTCCAAAAATATGAGCTACAAAAATAACGCTGCTGCTTTACCGAAAATCGTCAATCACCGGCCATTTTAACGTCGGTCCTTTTAACAACACTTAAGAAAATTAACGCCATTAAGGGCCGGCGTAAAACTTGCTAATAAGGTAACTAAAATCTGCGCGAAAAATCCATCTAGAAAAGTATACTTAGTTCTCTGATGATTAAAACAAGTGAAGATTTGTCGGCCAGCATTGTGTTTTGGATTTGTATTGCTGTGAAAGAAGTAAACAGTAAATATTCACAAATTTCAAGAGTGTGATCAACTTTCAAGAAAAATTCTCATTTTCAAAGAGTTTCAAGTGCCATTGAAATGACATCAAATTCAACACTTTTCA
>OLMO02000294.1:7880835-7895200 GCA_900291935.2 Cassiopea xamachana | reverse complement strand
TCAAAAGCAACAACGAATATTGAGGCTCAGCAGAAAGTTTGGTATTCTTATAAAATAGAATGTATTTTTAATTGAAAATGCGAAAATTTTACGATTCCAACTGTTGCCCTATTCTCATATACTTATCTTCTCCATGGGCTGTTCTCTCTTCAGCCCACCAATTTCAATCATCACTTGTCACAACTCATTACCCTGAGCCGGTGTGCTTGCTCAAAAATTGTTCCAACTTCGCTCTACTAATTAAAATCATCTCATTGCAAGGTCTTAGTACATATCCAACTACAACTCATTCCATGAGCGCTACTTCACATTGACAAAAATACCCTAAGATACCTAAATTCAGCAAAAAAGTAAGTGAGTGTTCTTTACAATACCATAGAAAAGATTTACAATATTTATACAGTGTACTATTTTGAACATAAACTTTGCTGTACAAAAATTTTAAAGAAAACGGCTCTAAAAAATACCAAATTCTAGAAAATACAAGTCCTTTCAGACAGTGGCGTATACGAAGTAGTGTTCGACTGCTTCAAAAGTTAAGAAAGTTTAATACTGGATTCATGAGATGTAAGAAAGAAAATAAGCTATATGCATCTAACATTCAAATTATCTTACAAGTATGTTCTATTATCTCCAGCAGCCAATCTTATGTTGTTGGATAAGGGTCGTCACTTTCTTAAAGGTGCAGCATGTTCTTGTATTGTCCTTAAATATAGAGAAATTTTTGGTGCTGATACCATGAAAAAGATCGTAAATTTCAGTAATGAGCTCAGAAAACTTTGTTATAAAGTAAACAGCATGTATATTTAAAAGAACTGTATAGCAAAAGTACAAAACGTGTTTAGTAGAACTAGTGCTTATGCCAGATTTTACACACACTCATTACCTGATTAGGCTAACTTGTGTCTGGTACTTCATCTACTAATGGCTCAATATAAGTTTTCTCTCTAAGCTGGGCCACTAGTAGATGAATACAAGGTGTCTAACTTTTTATATGCAACAGTGGATGAATGCCACTAAACAAGGCTGTTTCCTGCCTTTTTGGGCCATGTTTAACGAAATCTTTGCCAAAAAAATCTTGACACATTATTTGAATTTTACAATGCTTTCCAAAATGAAGCTGACCACTGTAATATTATCGAAGTGACCTCCAAAAATAAACCCCAAATTCGCCTATGTCACTTCGAGAGGCGTGCCGTAGTAGTGGGTTTTGCACACACCCCCCTTCTTCTGCCGACACCGTCGGTAATTCAATAGCTTGTCGATAAAAGCCTGCTTTACCATGGTCACTTGTCTGTAATCGATCATCGTTTGTCGGTACTCAATCATCGTTCGTCGGTAATCGATCCTCGTTTGTCGGTAATTCTGGGACATTTAGCAGCTTGTCGGTAGATATATGTTGCTACGCTCTCCCCTCCCCCACTCAAAGGTCTTCCGTCACTTTATGCTATTCTGTGTTAAGGAATACGGCTAGTACATCCTGGAAAAAGCTTTGCTCGCAGAAGAATATGCCAAAGGCAATGTAGTTGTGCAACACCATTCACATAACTACATACAGCTACACTGGGCCTTTTTAAACATAAGCACTCGGGGGGTAAATACACTCCTAGTCTACAAAATTGCCATCCCCAGTAAATGGGGTTTTGCCCCGAGAAATTATCCCCTTTTACCACAATCTTTACGCTAGAGCTGAAGAAATCAGTTTTCATTAAATCAAGCGTGGTTCAAATTGTGCTTCTAAACTACCTTGACGGATGCTTCTTGTATGCAATAGATGCAGCAGAATTTTCGAAGGTCTTTATCGCTAATCGTAAGTATGATACTTGGAGATGTATTTGAAGCCAGAGTAAAACGTACTGCATTAAAAATTTTCCTGAGGGCATTTCCTTCTTTCTTCAGCATGTCACAGCAACTAGAGACTTGACACTATTTGCTACTAGAGCTGATAACTGGTCTTTGCAATGACTCAATTTAAACGCATCTGCTTTTATGATGCATCTGCTTTTATGACGCATCTGAATTTGCAATGAGAAAATGAGGTAGCTACTTTCAAAAAGCATCTTTGAAGGGTTTTTGCACCAGAAAGTGCTCACTAATCTTTAAAACTTTGTTTGATTTTTCAATTAGCATATTCCCGCTTCTAGAATTTGCCTCCGCAGTAACTATTTCTTAAAAAAGGCCATGCAAATGCGTAACGAATATTTCATAAAATCATCGAAGATGAAGAAAATTCAGTCTTCAGCTCTTAGAGTTGGTGGCTTTTGAAAAGCAAAAACAGAATGAAGAGCATGCATAGAGTACGGGAGGTTTCAATACAACTTGTAGATTTTGCCTTTGAGGCAAGGTAAACATGGAGCTTAATGCAGAATCACCCTCTTCCCCTAGATTGTCGTGATGGAGTGGAAAGGAGGCAGAAAGTAGGCGAGAAATCGATTTTTCATAAAAAAATCAAACTCCATCAATCATCTACATTACGGTTTACAAAACACAAATCGTTGTTCTACAGGAATAAATAAAATATGGCATGTTCTCTGACAAAATAAAATTAATAACATGAAAAGCAAATCTGGGTGACGTGCAAAATTGAAATTATAAAGTTAGTGTCTTGTTGGGTACTAAAGGCTGGAAGGGTTCTTCTCACTGTCTGGCCAAACATTCTCGAATCTAAACTATGCAACATTCGAATTCTGCACAGCTAAATTTAGGGAGTGTCTGCAAATACATCTATTGCGAGAAAAAGTTTTTGCTAAGGTAAAACTAGGTTCTAAGCTTCAAGTGCGTCCAAACGCAAAAGGTAACAGAAAACCACTTTTGACATTACGCAAACTGACTATATTGATTCAAGTGGAATTTCGAGAGGGTATGGCGTACTGTGCACGTTTTATGCAGCTCAACGGCGTGCTTTTATATGGAACACGAAATAGTACTTATCTTAAGTCTCTACAATGAGGAATGAGATGTTTAGTCAGTCGGATAGTACCTAGAAATGTTCATGAAATTCAGTTATAAAGCAGCAACTGGAATGAGCACTTGTACGATAGAAATGTAGTATTCTTGGCAACAACTTTCCACAACTCGCCACTGATAGTAAATTCTTTTACAAAGATCTAGGTTACTAAAGGTAGTATTTTCTTGGATTGTCAGTAAATTGAAAGAGTTCAACATGCCAATCTTATAGGGGACCATCAATTATTTACAGAGGGGTTGGTAACAAAGAGAACTTGGTTGAGTGACAGAAATTTTTTAATAGAATAGGGCTTTTTGAATAAATTGTAGTAAAATCTTGGTAAGCCAGTATGATCTTTTGAACAAGAAATCACTTCTATTCGCTTCCAGCCAGTATCTTACGAAATACATAGAACTGTCAGTGAATTTCTGTACTANAATTTGTCAAGATTTATATTAACATGACTTTTGCATATCCGAGACCGAACGGAGACAAAAACTTATGATAATTCAACAATGGTATGACAATATTTTTATCTTGTCAAACTGTTCTTGGACGGGAATGAAAAATTACGAAGGTGTACTTCGATACTTTAATGAGGACTGATTAAATACAATAGCCAGCTCAAGGTACAAGAAATAAAGGTCACCCAAATTCCACAGTTCGGACATAGGTTACATTGATAATGAAAGCAAGGGACAAAGAACACTCCATATTTCGCCAAAAAGCAAGCACATACTTTCAGCACAGTGATGTGCCGAGACACAGAAAATACTGCGGCCAACTCTCTTGCAGCATAGCTGACTTTTGACCAACTTTCTTGCAAATTTTAAAACATTTGGGGGATGCGACCCCCCCCAATCGGCACATCCCTTTTTCAGCAAAGATTAAAAGGAGAAAGTACGTACTATCAGCTAATTACCAGTGAGCATGCAAAAAGGATTTAAACCCTTTCACTTCAATTGTAAAGCATATGTGGATCTGTGTGATGTGTATTTTATGGCAATCTATTGTTACGTCAGTGGCGTAACAGCCATAGGTTAGGGCCAGGCAGGTTTTTGTAAGGTGCAGTTCCATACAATATGTGCAGTTCTAAAAATTATTTTGCAGCTCTAATAAAAAAACTGTGCAGTTCAAACTTTCACTTATTTAGTGGCCCAAGTGTGTAAGAAAGTAAATTGCAACACAAATAGTAGATTTACGTATGAAATGATAGGCAAAATACAACCAGAAATGGAATTGTTAGAGGTAGTAACACTTTTCTGCCCCTTTTCATTACAACATGAAGCTCAATCCCATCTGCGAACAAAATTTAATTCTTCAAACAGAATTTAATTCTTCAACTCAGCATCGCTGGATTTTATGTGCAGTTCTAAATTTTCTTTAAAAAACTCTGGGGTTAGGAGAACTCCTTAGGGCCCCCAAGGTTTTGAGGAGTCAGGGGGTCCTCAGAGGTTTTAGAGAGAGACAAGAATTTTGCAATGTTTATTGCAATGACTAAGAATGGGCCCTAAGCTTGATAAAGTCATAAGAGCCTGGAGTGTCTCCGTTACGCCACTGCGTTAAGTAGAAACCTGAACAGGATTCCCACGCATTTTCTACCTCAAAAAATTAGGAATTTTAAGGTGAAAAAAGGAGATTTTCCAGCGATTTCTTAGAAGAGTTTGTCTCGATTGCGACAAAAACCCATACTACTTAAGACAATTTAAGGGAGGTTTTCGTGTCAATAGCCCCTTCCATAACGACAAGATTGACCTTATTAATCTATTCCATAAAGTAAAATTGTAAACCAAGAAAAGGAGATTTTCCTATAAGAACTATTTGCAATACAGTGGCATGAAATTCTGCATATTCAATTCTTCTACAAAAATATGACAATTACTTCTAGAAACTATACTTCTTAAGGATATTTAAGGAGATTTTGATAAATTTGATAATAAATAGGATATTTTCTTTCTTTAAGGAGTTTCAAGGATTGTAAGGAGGCGTGGGAACCCTGCTGAAGTGTTCTAGAAAATGTGATCAGCTAAAAATGGATGAAACTGAAAATCGTTGATAGAGTTATGCCATGTAAGTGAATGCATGCTTAAGAACACTGAAACGCTTCTCATTAGCAATCGAATTGTATATATTACTGTCAGTTTATATTAAGTTCAAATAAGTCAAAGCAACTTTCCATCTAATATTTACATATCAGGCGCCGCAGATCCCCGCTGCTACACCGAGTACCGTGATAAAATGCACCATTTTGCGTTTAGCAGCTTGACTTGTATCCTGCCATAGGCATAATTACGGTAGACTTAAATGTATTGGCTCAATTTAAGACTATATTTCATTACAAAATGAGATATTCTTGCATGGCCAAATTCACATGAGGGGTGAATAGGTAAAAACAAGAATACTGGAGGCATTATCATAGTTGCCCTTTGAAACGAGGTCCTATGGCATAGTTGAACAATTTCACAAAATGCTTCAACCATCTAACAGCTGGGAAACAAGTTGAAAGAGGATTCAAATTGAGCTTGCCAAATTTCCCACCATGTCAATTTTACATGAAAGAAGAACTATGGTGCTGAAAAATAGCTGTGCAGGCAAACAATTCATAGCCAAACGCAAAAGGTACAAAAGTGTCGTATGCGACAAATATATTAAAATAATATATCTAAATCTCAGCACCTTGTGCATAGGGTGTCTTCCAAAGACTGAGTTGAGTTATCATACATAAACTAAGATTCCGACACTTCTGCGCAGTTTCCTTACTGTGTTGATTTCAGTTAAGACGTCGAAAGCATGGCGAAACACTAAAAGGAAAAAACGAAAGTTCAATGTCGTTGAAATAAAAGCATTTTATACAAAACTATATAAATAGTAAAGATAGGCAAAAATCAGCATCGTAAATTATAAATATGATGTTTCACGCTACTTTTGATTCTTACAGATATCAGTAAATTTTGGCATCAATGCAACCCTGATATTTTTGCAAGTGTCCTATAGTTCAGTTATACTGAAGCCGAAACTCAGCTGAAGTAAAGCCAAGATGTTAGCTCGTAATGTAAAGTTGATGAAGAAGAAGAGATAAATGAGCATAAAGAAGCAAATCTTTTGAATTAAAATGACTGCTTTTCAGTGTACGCAAGTAATAAACTCATTCTCAACTAAAGGAACCGGTTCAATCTGCTGAGAAGCATCATAAATAATTATATTGAAAAATCTATACAAATATACACCTAAATAAATAAGGAAAGGAAATGATCATTTGTAGTATCTGATGAACTATAGTTTGTCCAAAAGTCTGTATAAACAAAAAGAATCAAACCATACCTCCCATTGACTGAAGTTCTTGCTATAAGGCAGGTATTAAATTGTAAGCCCTCAAGCTGCAAAGTGTTACAAAAACCATCCATAACGTGATGAGCGCTATGCCACTTGCAAACTTTGGGAGCCTTGGGCCACCCAATTCACCACCGTATAGCTATGAAAAGAAGTAGCGAAAGAGAGCAAATTAAAAAGCATTTTAGTTGATTTTCTAGGGACTTTTTGTTAGTAAAAACAGTTTCGCATCCCAGAAATATACACAGTTATAGGGCCATTATATACAAAAGGAAAAACAAAAAAGCATTTTTATAAAACTACATTTGCATATGCAATAGCACTTTAGATGATTCCTACTTCTTGATTCACACAATTCTCGCAACATCATTGGCTAATAACGAAGAGGATTCCTTGGATGGCAATTCCTTTGTTGGCCAATCAAGATTTGACGCCTATGCTGATTCACACTATTCTCGATCAGAAAGCAAGTGAGAAACAAGATACAATGAAAATAGGGCATTTCAATAGACACGACAGAAAATACTATCCTTTTTATGATGATGCTGCTAAAACCTCTGCTAAGGTAAGAAGATACCTTATATCGTAGTATACCAGTAATTGCTAAATAATTGATTAATAGAAATAGTAAAAATGCACCAGTGGAAAGTTGGTAATACCTTTCTCCTTAGAACAAGAAACAGCAGACAAACAACACCACAGGAAAGAAAAACTGTGACTGAAAATGCAAGATTCGCATCATAAACTCTAAAAGATTTTCCTTTTGCTTGGTAATATAAGGTCTTTATAACCCACGGCAGCCCAAGACCAAGGAACACATTTACACTGTTACTTCCTAAGAGAGAAAAGAGAAAAATGCACATCAAACAACAATCTGATAAACTGAGGGTAAACACTTAACTTCCTGTCTAGAGGAAGGCAAAAAACACAGAATGCCACAATACTAATACAGTAACTTACAAAAATCATACCTCAGGAATTTTACTGTGGAACAGCATTGACTTTGAACAAAGCCATCTTCAATAATAATGAATGCAAATTTTAAATTTATATCTAATGGGAATGTCATGCAGTACCTGTAACATTGCCGATTGATGCATCTGCAGTATCATCCTGGATTGCAGCAGATCTGCTAGCAAAAGTATCGGGCATGCTTGTTCCTAGTGCTATGATGGTAATACCAGTAACGCTTACTTCTAAGTTCAATACACAGCCAAGCAGCTTTGCAAACTGGGAAAGAGAAAAACAGGATATAAGTTCCAATTTTGCAATCTTTTGCAATATAGAGACCAGATAGCAATTCACTTAAAATTAATTATTAAAGTTTGACGATGTAATTCTTATTTAAGGTTGACAATGGAACGTTCTACGTGATAGTAGTCAAGCTGTATTGCTATGAAGAGATAAATGAGGATGAATATACATAAAGGGCAAAGCAACGGATAGATACAAATGGAAAAATATTATTTGTAGCTATAGAAACAAGAGAAAATTAACAAAACATGACGCAAATATTGCTACACAAGCTATTATCTAATCGGGATTATCAAATGCACACCTGACCATAACATCAGTCCCTTTTCATTACTGAAGATAGCCTCGTATCGTTGATCCACTATAGGACCGGATCATACAAAAGAGACTAAAAAGGTCCGTCTGTTATATTGATAAGCATATTAATAGGGAATGGGACTAGTTCCAGGGCAAATGAAAGAAATAATGATTACGATAGCGTAATCGGTATTATAGGTGGAGCCTTTGGATATTGATTCAACGACCAAAGTCAGTCACAAAGAAAATTTATCGATTGGCAACAAACTTCAGTACGTCGTTGTCTGCAAGTTTCTTTGATAAGTTTGAGACTATTAAGTTTATGTGGCTTAGACTATAAAATAATTAGCAAGGCAATAATCAATAAACAATGGTGGTAGTAGCACCACAAATCAACAAATATTCTGAAATTCATTGTTGCGATACTAGTATACTAAATTGATGCAGCGGTAACTCACCTGTTCAACCAAGGCAGATAGTAACCCAAGTACCAAGAGGGATAAGACGAATGCCAACCAGCCACCAAATAAAGTCCTGCAAATAGTTAATATCAAAACATGTCATCATTCTTCAGAGAAAATATATCACATCATTGAAAAAATGTTCTGGGTTGTTAGGGGATGAAATATTGATCCTGCCCTTAGCATTCATTGCCCTCCTCTTATTATGTATTTACTGTTGATGGCTCGAGTCGAATCGAAATGTCTTATCATCATAAAACCGGAATAGTCTTAAGAATAGTCTCTTGGTAACCTTGAAATAGTCTTATGGAGCAGTCTTAGAATAATATGGAATAGCCTTGGCATAGTCTTTTGGAATACTCTTGTACTACCTGGTTATGTGGAATGAAGAATAATAATATCATGTGGACCCTATCTGTCATCATCCTCATTTTAAAGGGACGAAATAAGAAAAATATAGCAGTACATATAAAAAGAAATTAATGAAGCAAAATATGCTGTATCCTGCAACTGTTAGTTGAAACAGCTACTCAAATACGCCATGCATGCAAAATGAAAAACTAGAAACTAGCCTCGTTCACATGACATTGAAGCATGACTATTTGATCTATAATTCTATGATTTCATGAGCACGGCCGCGGAGAGAATTCTGAGGGCCCGGGGCAAAAGAGACAGTTGAGTCCCTCTGCGAGCGAAGTGAGCATAAAAATTTCAGGGTAAAGAACCTACCTTTCGAAAATTACTGCTGGTTTACATGATAAGACCCCCCAGACCTTGAAGCATTAGGTAGTATAAGGCCCCTTGGAGCTTGAGGTCCTGGGGCAATTTGCCCCCTACCTCCCTCTCGGCGGTTTTGTTAATGAGGGGGACTTGAAAACGGCAATATACTCAAAAATTTCTAGGATAAAACTCAGGATTTAGCTAATATTAGACAAAAACTAACAAGTTTTGTACAGCATTAGTTACAAATCAACTTTACCTTGGTGGAATACATGCCAGAAGCACTTTCCAGAAGAACGACAAAAAGTGTAAAACATAAATAATAAAGGACGGTCTTTCGCTTTCATCATCACAATTGCCACCAATGGACATTGCACTACAAAATTAAACCATGAAACTCAGTGAAGGACTCATCACAAGTTGACACACAAAAACAAAGTTTGCATTTTATACATAAACAGATAACAAGATATGCCAAGGGTTGTTCTAAGCCAGAGCTTCTTAATTGTTTTTTACGAAGCCCCCGCTCAAGAGGAGAAAAAATATTTCTCGCTCCCCACTCACTATAAATAATATCACTATACCTGCGCCCTGGAGTCTAGAGCTTTATCCTATACGCGCTCCCTCTAGCATCACATCGCGCCCCCGAAGCGCTCCACACTGTTTGAGGAGTACTGTTCAAAGCTAAGTTTGCTCGGGTTTCTGGAGTTGGAAAATGTTTTAGGATCTGCGGTTGACAATAAAGAGGATCACACTTTATACCCAGCCAAAGTTATGTCAGATAGATTTCACCCAAAAATTTAAAAATAGGATAAAATATCTTTATCTCTTGCATCGCTATCCACTGTTTCTTTGCTTACAGGCCACCCGTACAGGAAGCATACCACAGAATAAGACTTTTTATTCTGTGAGCACAATTTTCAAAACGGGGTTACTCCATAATATAAACATTCCGAAACGAGGCTATTCCACAAGAGTTCAATGTTCAACTGGAGTTTGAAATATCTCTTAGAATAGCCCCTAGGATACGCAGTTTCTGACAACTAATTACCAAACTTCTGATACACTGGTAAAGTTGCACAATATACATAGTACTAGCATCAATAACTACTTCAGTAAAACTGTTTCTTTCGCCATTAAATGAGCATAAACAATTTAAATTATAAGAACAACAATATTCAAGTACTGCAACAATAAAAAATCATACTTGTTTGAGAAAATCAATGCAATACATTTGAAGTTTATTCCTATAAAATGTAATCCCTACTCATAAAACTGATCATTCCAAAGCCTCATCAGACTTTTGTCTTGGTTTTCCTCAGTCATGAGATTAGCAACTTGATCTACAATGTCATCTACAGCTAAAAATTAAAGGTATACAAAAATAATAGTCTTGAAGTCAAAAAGTCTGTAAAGGATGGTGCCAATGCACGGGGGAAAATCTTATTTTCGTTACTCTGGTAATTTCAAAGAGGTGCAGAAAGCAATGAATAATGTAACAAATATTAGCTAGTAGACATTAGAAAATTGTCGCATTTTTGCATATTAACTAAAAAAATAATTGCTTTTGGGGCTGTTCAATAATTACGTCACGCTAAATTTGGGTTTTTAGAACCACCCATCCCCCTTCGTCACGCTTCGTCACGGTTTCATGTGAGGTCCCCCTGCGTGACGTCACTCTAGGCAGAGACAACCCCCCAACATTTGAAATCGAAATCCGAATGTTTTGAAACATTTTCAATAAAGAACTCTTTACATGACATAAAAACGGAAAACAACGTCTTTATTGACAATTCCAAATAAAACTTTATTTCAATTTTTTTATACTGTGACGCCATGGACTTGAAATAAGTACTACTCACCCCCTTCATCTACCGTCACGCTGCGTCACGAAAAACCTGAAGAACGACCCACCCCCCTAGCGTGACGTAATTATTGAACGGCCCCATTCGGGAGTATAAAGCAAAAGCTAATTGCCCAATGAAAATACAAAGGTATGAAGAGATATTTTACCAGTAGTAAGAGTTATAATTGTGGCACTTCTATGACCAAGTGTTGCACCACCGGTTGGGTTATACATCAGCAAGATGAATGATTTTCCAGGCTGCAATACAGATATTCTTGACGTCAGAAACATGAAAAAGTGCAGAGCAAAATATTGGCAAAATTTGACAAGGATGAATTCAGCAAAACCAACTACTATCTTTTATGTTTGATTCTTTTCACAAAATCAATACAAGGCTGGTAGTCAAAATAAAAATTAACAAAACATGAAGAGCAATCTGCTATGATAAGGAGTTGTGTGAAAAGGTCAATGCATTCAGCAAGGAAGATGTATATGAGCCGAAAGGCGAGAAGAAAGAGACCAACGTGGTCACAAAGGTTTTGTGGAATAAAGAGTAAAAGCAAAACAGTAGGATTTGAAAGATGCAAAGGTAAAGGGATTTTCATATTTCTAAAGAATTGAAAAGTCCAAGTTTGATACAGAATGCGCTGACTCCTAAATGCAGTTCACTGTTGTTGGCTTTATCTAAGCAATTGTTGTAAAAATAAATCAAGGTGCAGAAAGTTACTCAACTCAAAAGAAGCAATGATACGTTATGACACAGTATCCCACAAGCCTTAGCAACACAATCGAAGTTGCATCATAAAGGTAGAAAATCAACTAGCACTTCTCTCTTCTTGTTTCAAAGTTTCAAGTGTAAGGACAGGGTTGCATGCAAGATATTCAGCCGTAATCAGATACGATAATGAGCATATTTGACAAATTAAGGGATTAACAGATGTTGATATAATCCATTAATATGCAAAGGCTGCTCTAGGTATGCAAAATCTGCTCAATATCGTATCACACTACAGCTGAATATCAAACCCAGCCTTAATACAACGAAAAGAGTCGTAGTTGAACAAATCCATATGTTTTGCAATCTCTGTCTATGCTTCAATTCTGATCATTATAAAACGTCCAACTAAGTCTTACTTTGGAATTCATGTTAACTTGCAAATTAATTTTCTTGCTCGTCTCCCCATTACCAAACTCTAGGCGTTTCTCTTTTACTTCCAGAAAGTCACAAGAGCCTTCATCTAGGTCTTTGATATCTCCACCAAAGGCTGTGCCATTTCTTAAACAGGCAAACAAAGAAAATACAAGGAATAGCATTTACAACAAATTTATGGGATTGCCAAACAATTCTCAAAATAAATATTTAACAGAAAATCTATGTGATGTCAAAACCACTTTTCTAAAATTGTAAGCATTGAGCCACTCGGAAAATAAACATCATTAGCACATCTCTAACTATCGTCTGGACTTTGCCCGTGCAATGTCTTGGAGCTAGCCAAAAAGGAGCAAAATATGTAGAAAAAAACCCAGGATGTAAATCAACAAAATTTGAATCAATCAGAAAATGATAATTGTTCTGTGTAAGTCGGAAATTTTGAGCTCTACACCCACAAAAAATTCGTCAATTTACGTTCCTGACACGCTATGTATTGAGAAGTACTTGAACACATAAGTACGTAGTACTTGAGCACTTGGTGTGTACTTTGAATGAAAAGAATAACAAAGGATTGCACTCACATAGTCCTATAACAGACACTTATATTTCCGTCACATCCATGTAATCGTATGGCTGTGGCTGTAACAGTAGCAGTAGAATAGTCAACGTGATAGGTAGCTTCTTGGAACAAAATTTCACCAGGTTCTAAAATAATAAAACCGGAAAGCAAGTTTTCTCAGTGAATACAACTAATAGGATGTCAAAAATTGAGAAATGAAAAATAAAAGACAACGAATTCAGAAGATGGGATTTAAGCTCAACATAAACTTTGCTCAATGCAAACATGGTAAATTATTCTGGTTCCGTAAGCAAAATCACATACCATTATCATTTATGATACACACTCTTGCAATGCTTGGGTCACCAATTGTCGTTGTTTCGGAGGAACTTCTCAATATGAGAAAAAAGTATTTTTCTTCGTTATTGTCCTCTGTGTCAACTTCGCGTATTGGAATTTTGATAGAGGAGTAGTACTGATGATCCAGGAAATTCTATGGCAAAGAAATAAGATCATTTTCAGTATCACCTAAATATGAGACTCGTTCGTATTCTCGAAATGCTAAAACGTCAGTGCAGAGATAAATCCAGAAACAGGCGTGGTCATGTGGTACGTCTTNTTGACTAAATACGGTCCTATTAAATGCCAAGAATACTGGAATGAATGATCGTCAATAAAATAATAAAAAATAACAAAAATAATAAGAATAAATATAAAAGAAATAAAAAACGAAATCAAAGCTACGTAGACAATGAAACATAAGACTGGTTTAAAAGAACTAATTTTCCCCGCGATACAGGATATCAGAATAAACAATTTACAATAAAAGATATTGCATTCTACGTGGATGATGAAAGACAAGACCTTTTGGAAAGAACTGTTTTTCCTCGTGACAAAGGAAGNGTGAGCTAACATTTAAGTGAAAATAAGTAGGGAAGCTATTTCTTTCATTCTGATAAGGTTAATAAAACGAGATTTCAAAAAAAAAACTGATGGATTAAAACAATAAACAGGTGATAAAAAGATCAGTAAAGGATTAGAAGTGGGAAAGAATCATTTAAAAGAGCCAATATTTGGATGACGTTGTAATAGATATGCACAATGGGTGAATGAGCATGGGAAAGACATGAAAGATGAGATGACAACAGAAATCAGTGAAGATGGAAATGTGCTTCAATAAGGAGAAAACGGGCATACATAGAAACAAATGATATGATGGAGAATTGCAAAAAGAATAAATGGATCAATAAATAAATGGAAAATAAATAAAGATATTAAAAGGAAATATAAATGACTGAGATAATAAGTCTATTAATCAATTGGGACCTTATTAAATGGGACCTTAATTCAAGGGTCTTCAAACTACGGCCTGCGGGCAAGATCCGGCCCTCGAGACCTTTTCACCTGGCCCGCGGAGACTTACTTGTCTACAGAAAAAGTAGGGAACTCTACTCCTATCCTGCCTAAATCAACTGCTTGCTTGTAAGCTATGTTAGATAGTAACTGAATAAAATGATATCAAATAATTAACTAAAAGCAACATTGTTGTTTTACTTCTTATTTATTTCGACCTCAATTGTATTCTCAGCCTCCCACCTGCTGTTTAGTAGCTAATGCGACCCTTGGGTGGAAAAGTTTGGAGACCCCTGAATGAGGTGATAAACAGAAACGAGCATTGTGACGAATGACTCATGTACAATCAAATTTATTTCTTAATTTGTCCTTACAAGATCTCCAGTTTGATTCTCGTAGTCTATCCCCTGCTTCGCAGTTCCATCTCTTGTCTCATACTCAACGG
>OLMO02000294.1:7867071-7877109 GCA_900291935.2 Cassiopea xamachana | reverse complement strand
ATATATATATATATATATATATATATATATATATATATATATATATATATATATATATATATAGTTATATACCTACATAGAACAATCTAAATATCTAAAAACCTCTAAGAAATTGCAAGAAAAATGAATATACTTCAAAAAAATATCAACACATATATACGACTAAATGACAGGAATTGATCAAAAATTTATAATTCAATGCTAGAAACTAAAAATTACCTTGCACGTGCTAGGCTCTTATTCTCATTTGGCTCCATGCATCGTCTTATCCCTTGTGCAATATCCTTTGCCGTTGTGTTGTTGTTGGTCTCATGATCTTTTACATAACTTACAATATTCCTGAAGGGTCAAAGACAATTCCATTAGGCTTATTGGTCTCCATCTCTGCTATGCAGTAGACATTTTCAACTCAACAGCACTTTAAAACTATAAAATTTTTGATGGACAACTTAAAAGATGAAAGCTGTAAACATTAAAAGCAGTGCTGATAGCTAAATGTTATTTGATAATAAGGTGGTGCAAATAGCATCTTATTTGCATTTCTATGATATACTGTAATACATTGCGACATTAACACACCAATACGGCAACACAGAGCTTCATGAAAAACAGTAAAAAATATTTACGTCTTAAAACGTGAGGATGAATACGAATTACTAGTAGTGCCATAACCAACCTCAATTTCGATTTTTTTTCACTCAACTTTCGTAGGTGAAGGTCACTGTAGATCAAGATGGTGAAGTAAATTGGCGTCAACCTGTTTCTCATTTTAAATCATGACTTATAATTTTTGCAGTTATTAGAAGTTAGACATACGCATACAAAATCAAAACTATAAATAACTTCGACACGAGCACATTCTTTTTTGCAAGTGCCCTATAAGGAAGAACTTTTTTTTATAAGAAACTGTCTTATAAGGAATTGGTACTCGACTGCTCAAAAAGTTAAGAAGTTCAGTACTGGAATCTTGAAACCTAAGAATGTTGGCCAAACGTAACTGTATTTAAATTTTGAATGGTTTGTGTATACAATGTTATTTGTTATGATGGCTGCTCTCCAACAGTTAAACCCCAAGCGCACGTGGAGCTTTTCCATATTTCATTAAAGTTCATGCAGAAAGTATTGGAACTCAAGAGTTTCTGCCATGAAACTCTGTAAGAGAGTTTGATACTGGAGCCGTGAAAAAGTAATGAAAGTTTCAACACTGGGGCTGAAAAGAGCCTTCTAGCAAAAAGACGTGTAAGTCATCTGATTGATAGCTTTGTCTGTAATGTCGAAAGTTGTGATAATTATTGGATCATAGATTGCCCTGGAAGCCAATGCAATAAACGAAATACGTTTCGGGCCTATTCTAAACTATGGTTCTGTCAACTTCTAGTTCATGTTCTAGTTCATTATAGATGCAACACAGTTAATTTCCTTATAGCTTCCACGATCTGTTGTAAGAGGCATTGCTACGGCACAAAATCAACACTTGCTCCTAAGGGAGGGCGCAAAACAGGTGCAGAAACTATTACCCTTAGAACAAGATTGCAACTCCGCAATATAGACCACGAAAGAAGTAGTACGAAAATCAATCTGCATACCTTATTCTTTTATGAAGAAGGCCTGGACCATGGGTAGTTTCTACTACTTCAGGATCGAAGTTGAAGGAAGTATGGCCTTCAGCTGGTCGCACTCCGATTACATGAGACTACAATGAAAAATTAAGGTATTAAAGTTAAGGCAAAATAAAAGGAAATATAAAGGGTAGTTCAAAGTGACAATGGATTAAATACCTCATGGAGAACTAATATAGAAAGTTGCTTTAGTCAATACAAAAAACACAACTTGGAAGCAGTAATTCCTTCTTGGCCCTATACTCTACATTGCAGTTTGTGTGGAATCCCAGAAGGTAGCTTCAATTTCTTTCAACAACATAAAAGAAAGATAAGAGCTAGATCCACATGCATGCACCTACTCAACAAGTTAAGACAATCTCTAGCAGCATCAAACATCAGCTAAATTCTCAAACAGTATCAGACAAGGTTGTATGATGGGGCGAAAAAAATACAAAGCTTTCACTTTAAACATCAGCGAACATCTGATATTACGTGTGACGATATCGTAGTAGGCTTTTAGGTTATTCTAGAGGTAGGCACTGGAAATTTGTAAAATAAGTCGTGAGAAATACGCAGGTGATGATCAGCATGCGGTTTCCAAAAGGCATAAACAGTTGCAAAAAATAGATAAAAAGAGTATATTATCTGCAGTAGAATCTCAACAGCTCTTGAATAAGCACGAAAGAGTACAGTGCAATTCAAGGTGCTCTGCTGTGAGCACTCGCTGCCATACCAGCAACAAAAGTAATCAATGACTAAATTATTGAACAGGCCATCGATCGTCACAAATTCATCAAAGTAATGCAATGCACTTGCAACATGTGCTTGATCATTGCTACATAGTCAATTCATCTAAGTGTGTTAAATTATCCTATATAAATCTTAGCTGAACCAGAACATCAGCAATTATTGTCTTGCCTCAGTCAATGATACGGTCATTGGCAACATCAGCACCTGCTCCTTTATGCTAGGCGCACAAGAGAGATTTTAGCTCAGCCGAATAGCCCTAGTGCCATTTGGCTGAGCTATTTGCTTACGGTGTGCGATGGTTCTTCAGTGTGAAGTTTGATTCACGAGCCGAATTTTACGATATCAAGCCAGTTTGATCATTTCTGTCTCTCGTGCCATTTTGCTCACCGTGTGCGGCGGTCTGAGCAATTTGCCCATCATCTCAGCAGAACTACGCATGCGCTTTGCCAGAACTAAGCAATGTTACTTAGTGCAGCGATTGAAGCCAAGTTTAGGGCTGGGAAAATCCGATGCAACGGGATCAATTTAATTTGTTTTTGTACGGGCGAATATGTATCAGAAGG
The DNA here is from genome assembly GCA_900291935.2 of Cassiopea xamachana. Classification (NCBI taxonomy): domain Eukaryota; kingdom Metazoa; phylum Cnidaria; class Scyphozoa; order Rhizostomeae; family Cassiopeidae; genus Cassiopea; species Cassiopea xamachana. The sequence continues at coordinate 7,874,195 of OLMO02000294.1, read as the reverse complement.
TGGATCGTTCGCTTGGAAATAAAAATGAAAATAACAGTTTGCAGGTAAACCTGAGAATTTTCTATTGCTGTTTGCACAACTCTCGTTTCAGTTGGAGTATTTCACTTCCTTAAAACATATATAGCCGCTAGATGCCGTTTTTACCTCTTTCTGCGGCTCATTAAAGGTTAGCGTAACATTAATCGGTGTGTGAGCTATTAGCCTTGTGTTTCTTTTAGTTATTCCTACTGTCTCCATGGCTCTGTAATTGTGCGGCAAGTGTGATTTACTTTGTCTATTTTACGAGGCGCCAAACATGACAAAATCAATTTCATAAATATAAAGATGAGAAAGGAAAAATACATAGATCAGAAATGATAAATATAGAAATCGGGAATATATGGCCAGCCGTGGGTCAGCGGGCACTCAACGTACGTGAATGTTAAGTGAGTTGAATGCCGAATACGAGAAGTTGTCGGTAAAACGACGATTGACTCAAATCTTTTTCGTTTTGAGTCTAGGACTATGCTTAAATTATTATTAAGTGTCAAAGGTGGAACTTCGCCTAAAATCAAAAGAAAAATTCAAAGTTGTGTATGTCTTACGTCACTATAAAACAAAACGAGAGTGGAACGAACAATAAATATTGCAACGATGGTACAAAGTTAATCTCAAAGCAGAACGTCTACCCTCATGACGTCCAATGCGATCCTCTGTGTATATTTTGCATATACAATCCTGTATTTCCCGAGAACTTCATAATATAGTGTGAAACTCACACTTGTTATGTTATATAAAAATAACTCGAATATACAACAATTCTATGTTTTAATGAAGTTTGAGCTTACATTATTCTTATATTACTGTTTCAAATTTCAGGGATTTTGAGCCCTAATATTCTTATAGGCTATTGTCTGACAAAAAAGTGTATTTAAAAGTAGAAACTCCTAGGATAACGTACAAGCAAACCACTCTCCTGGAATACATATTCAATTTCCTGTGATTTGTCCAGCCCACGTATGTGTAGGAAAATCTTATTAGAGATTTAAGCAAATGCGGTCAACTCTCATGAAAGACACCCCTCAAATCTAATGATAACATTACACACGCTGCTGCAAATAGTAAAAGTAATGAAACTTTATCTCGTAGATCTTATTCTGGTTAGCCTTGACATAATAATGTTTCGTTTATTGTACCGAGCATCCAGATTACTTCACCATTTCCCCATTTGAAGTCATGCAATCTACATTCTCATTCTCAATGCAATTTATATTGTCGCATTCTTAACATTATCATCTTCATTTATGTTGCCTTAAATTTTCTCACTATTCTTAACTTTTTTCACCATGTTCAACTTTTTTGCATGCTCAACTTTTTCACTTTTTTCAAATGGAGATTAATTCATCACCTTTGTTACCATTGCTCCTGTACATATGCCTCACATGTACCAAATCGCATCGCTGATGTATCAAAGTTGCGTATATCGAAAAAGTTGAAAATGATGAAAAAGTTAAGTATGGAGAGAAAAAGTTGAACATCGTGAAAAAGATTGAGTATATTGAAAAAGTTGAGTATGGTGAAGAAAGTTTAGGCAATGTAAATAAAGTTTAAGCAGCATAAGAGAAGTTAAGAATTTTGACGTATTTGGCACCCCATACAGGAACACGCATTCAAGCAGACACGGTACGCACTGCGTCTATAGCTATTGCCAGTTTCAAACAGATTGTTGTATGGGCCGTTCCTATCATCTCTGGATACAATTAGAGCCCAGTCCCTAAAAATTCACAGTTTTATAAACGTCTCACACATCATGTCAGAAGTTATGGAGCATGATTTTCTCTTTTTGCTTACAACCTGGATGTTTCTTATCATTTATGCTAATCCAGCCTCAAATGTTTCGTAAATGCTTCTTAAAATTCTTTAAATTTCCAATAACAACAAAAACACAGATTAGGTAACTGCTAGACAAGAAATAACATCCTTAGGTATTGTCAAATGTGTATGTTAAGAAACGCTGAAGAGATGGACTTTGTTTGTATTTCCAGTATGATATTGTAAAACAGTTCTTGAAGCTTACTGCTGAAACTCAATCCACCTGTGCTTCTTATATTTTTTAAAATTTTTACTTGACTTCGGCCTCGTGGTTCTTACATAGATGTTTCTTATAAAAAAACGTAGTAAATTCAGTAGAGATCGAGAGAGGTGAGATGAGTTCACACAACATTCATTCTAGTTTTGCATATAGTTGAACAAATACGGCAAGGCAGAATTATGTCCCCTATTTCTATTGAAACAACATCAAAAGCAAAAATTAGGAAAATTGCAGGTGGTTACTTGAATAATGCCTAAAACTAGAATAGTGATATTTAAACAGCTTTGTTATTGCGTGTGTGCTATTGCGTTTCTTTGTATAGAAAGAAGATAGAGAACTACAAGGAGTATGTCTGCTAGGCCGTCTGACCGTCTGGTCGTCCGAATGTTTGGCAATCAGACTTTCGTCTTACTTTGGCATCAAACATGCTTTACGCTCCATCCATAAGTTATAATTGCTACATATCAAGCTATTGTAAAGAGATGCCTTGATCAGCTTGATTCTCACAAAACAAACAACGCATGCAGCTTGCTCAATGTTTTTCTCCATTCTAACAACCGACGAGCTAAAAAACCATGAAGTGTAAAGGCGAAAGGAAAACATCAGCATGCAAGGACATTGCCTGCAAATCAGACAGCCAAGACACTCTTGCTAAAAATATGCTAGGAAATTTTTGTGCAATCTCAGACAATCCTAATTAAGTTTGAGAAAAAATTGCAGCTGGTCCAAATACTCTCACCAAAACCTACAGCAGATAAGGCAGAAAACCTAATGATTTCGAGGCTTCTTTCAGAAGGAAGCACAACAATGGAAACACTTATATGTATTAGTCACCGAAGAAAGACACATGTGATCAACTATCAAGTTCAAAATGCTTTTCTATACGGTCAAGAAGCTTTGAAGTAAGACTGGGAAAGAGTCGTAACATAAAGCAGGAAGAATTTTTATAACAACGGTGGTGCCTTAGCCAATTATCTATTCGCTCTATAGTCAAAATCTCATTCAACGAATTTGGTCATTCTGGGGCCGTGCAAAAGCAACAGACGAACTTTTCACGTATTCACGTATTCAATAGGCATCCCTGGTCGGCTTGGTTGAATTATATTCTTGATTGCTTCGGCATTGATGAAAGAGATGCCGTGGTTTTAGATGGTGCATTCTAAAATTAATAATTTAATATCGGGTTCAATCTTCTAAACAATTCTTTTGACAACAATTCTTCCATTCAATATTCAAAGTTATCATTTAACTAAGATAAAATATCAAGTTCATGTCTTAAATGAAAGATACCAGAGCTCATTCAATTAAATTCAGTAAACTTTATCGCAAAAAGCAAGTCAAAAACTTCATAAAAAAAAGAGGAAAATTAAATTCTGCGGTTCTATATTACATTCAGTTGCGACATTTCATTGGTCCTTTTACTGTACTGTTTTGTTTTGTAATATAGTAATGAAAAGGCATTGAATTGTACTACATTGTAATGTGCTTGAGAGAACTGTAATAGAGACTATTGTATTGTGTACACCAATGCTGTACTGGACTGTCATGTATGGCATTGTATAGCTATTACACCGCATTGTACTGCGATGAACTGTGCTACGCAGAAGCATATTGTGTTTACTTTACTACACTTCACAATGCTATGCTGTAGTGCCATTTAACTATCTGTAACGCACTATTTGTGCACTGTAAACTACATTCCCATAAAGTGCACTTTGCATCATGCCAATTAAGCATACTATGTAATCTCAAATCATTACAAGACTCCCTACTATCATTACTTATTTATGAAAATTTACCTTTTGCTGTCAATTGCCCACATATAGATTGGCCTTTTCTAAACAAATAAAATCAAAACAACCTACATATAAAGCATCTTTTCGACAAGAAGCACTTAGTACTTGTACATAAAAATTGGTAAATAGCTTCTTTTATTCAATAATCGCCACCTGGATTTCTCCTTACTGCTTTAGCATTCTCAGTTTCTGACAGAAGGAAAATTGCTTGAAAATGCTTATTTCATGAAAGAAAAATTGCATGAAACAAGCAGGTGGTAAATACCCATAACAAATTCTTATTTAGAGCTAGACTTAGCCTCTTACCGCTAGCCTGATACCTTGCTAAGTTGCTAGGTGAGGTAGCTACCTAGATTTTGTGAGTGTTTGGTTACGAAGCGATCGCTAAAGGCAAGGTACCGTCATTGCACCAGATAGGAAATGACTAGAAAATGTCAAAATGAATTTATTGCTGATCAGTGGCGATGTAAAAATTTTTCCTTCACGAGAACATGTAGTATGAATCCTGCTCGATAGAAAACTGATTGTGAGTTTTAGCATACAATTTCTGCCCCTATTATGGCTGAGAGGCATCCCCTCTTTCTTACGTAGCATTCTGGCAAGGGACAACTTTCAATATGCTCTCCACAATAGCATCGTACGTGATTCCAAGTTATCATATATTACATATCCCATTAGCCTCTTTTGGGATGGCATTACAAAATTCCGAAAGATTAGGGATACACGCTAAATACAAGGGTGAGTAGGAGCACTTCAGTAGGAGACCTAAATTACCATTGAAAAATTTCAATATATATGGAAAGAGAATTATTGAATTTAGAACTCAAACGGTAGAAAAATCTAAAAAAAGGCCAATGAGTACTCATGTAGCGTGTTTCTTTGCTTAAATTAAGGATTTGGATAAACGTGCTACCCTCTTGCGTTTTACCATGGAACACACAGTGGACTATGTGACTCATAGAAATAAAATTGTCCCTTTAGCAGCTACATAGGGCAAGCCTTCATTCTTGTAGATTTCTCCACAACTGTCCAAACGGAATGATGAGCAACACACCATGTACTGAGACATGAGGTATGTTGCTCATCAAAGCCAAACTCAAAATCTATTTATCAACACAGAAATGTAGAACTCCACGCTTATGCTGAGCTGACTAAGAATTTGCTCTCACAATCAATAACATACACCAGAAATTAGTGCAATCGTGCCGACTGAGAAGTACCCAAAACCAGCCTTCGAACTTCTAACAAGGGATGTGCCGTCGCGCCCCCTCATATTCTCAAATTTGCAAGAAAGTTGGTCAAAAGTTAGCCAGGCAGCAAGAGGGTTGGCCACAGTATTTTCTGTGACCTTTTCTTTTAGTAACAATTTAGTAACAATAGTTGGTCAATTTATCTATTGGTCAGAGCGCCCCCCACCCCCAACAGAAGGTGTCTCGCCACATCACTGCTTCTAACAATATGATAGTGAAATGTAAGCAAATATACAATGTAAAACACACAAGGAATAGGCCAGTAAAATCTGCACATCTGTCAAAGGCCCTAAAAGAGTCACTACTATTCCTGATTATGATACAAAATTCTTACCAAGTATTTTTGCTCATATAGGGGATTTGTATGCTTTAAAGTCAAATTATCAAAGAAGTAAAAAGTAAGGATGCGTTTCGCATTTTGAAATGCTGTTGTTAAATAGCTTTAAACCCCAAAACACGTAATTTGTCTTCCTTGTGCGTAAACATTTATAAGAAGCATAATCGAGGCGTGCCTCTTGGTCTTTATCTATCGAAATATAAGTTCGATTGACTTTGCTTTGCAGGTTGAGGACTTCCTGCAGACTTAAGATTCAAAGAACAACCATATGACTTTCCTACCAAAAATGGCACTCATTTGGTGAAATGTGTAAGCTCCACAAGCACATATAAGTGCGCAAGATAATCGAGCTTTCGGTAGCCAGGTATTGAAAGTAAATCTTTCTTCTCTACATTACATGTTACAATATCCCTTGAACTGACAAAAATACACTTTTCTAAACAGCGATAAGGTGAAATAAAAAAAGGGCTATCGTCAAACCTCATTTAATGTCTTAATTTATAGTTTGGAATGTAGTGTAAGGATTTCACAAAGTATTATCCAAAACCATGTCCTATGTTGTGAATCGTATAGTAGAGAGGCTAAGAAATCTGTAAGCAGGAAAAAATAGCTAGTAGTTTTGCAAAAAATAAGCCTCAACAATATGGAGCTAAGATCGAAGCCAAATTCTTCAGCTGTGGAATGTACTGGAGGAAGTATCTCTGAATACTAGATAATAGAGGAAAAAACGTTATTGTTGAAAGGTGGAGGGTATAAATTAAGCCGCCTCCTCTGTAATACAATTCGCATTCTTGTCAGTTCTTGTAATTCTAGACGAAATGAGCGCTTAATTAGCATTCAATTGTTAGTCTTTACAATGCCTCAAATCAGCGCTGAAAAACACACTGCATTGATCAAGAACTGCACCGAGCGTATGTGTATTGTAAAACTAGTTCTGAACTGAGTTATCAACAGGTAATTAAGTACACGTTTTTTTTATAAGAAAAAAGTTTATAAGAAAATGAGGCTCAAATAGTCAAAATCTTAAGAAAATTGTAACAAAATCAATTTCTATAATTTAGTGTTTTTATTGGCCAAAATCAATATTTCGTTGTTACTGCATTCAAAATGTTAAAGATGGAATTCAAATTCAAGTATACAATATTAATAACAAAATTGCAAATCATTTTGGCCAGTTTATTTTAGTAAAAGGTAAGAAAAGTTATGGTTTTCTTATAAAAAATACGTGTATCTCATAACGAAAGTTGTCAAGGCGTGTTCTTCTAGCAAAGGTTTGAAAACATAATAGCGAGTACTGAGAACCATCTGCTTTCCCTTAGATATAGGCTTTCTTCATTTAAATTAACAAATACTGTATTTCCTCTAAAGAACGCTGACCTCTGATAAACGCCGCACCTCTGGCCAAACATTTGTAAAAACGCCGTGATGTAGCATTCTCTGATATTTTAAATACGGTGAACACATATTTTTCAACTTCAAAACATTCTTAAAATAGTCTTTGTTACGCTCATTTGAGACAAGAAAACATTGTGCAAAATTTCATTTCTCACTTTGTAATGAACGCCGCATCATAAAGCTCGATTTTGAAAAGAACGCCGCGGAGTTCTTCAGAGGAAATACGGTACTATCTTTAGTGCTCTTTTATAAATAAAAAGGCAGCGCAGTTCTCT
>OLMO02000294.1:7831103-7852502 GCA_900291935.2 Cassiopea xamachana | reverse complement strand
TATATATATATATATATATATATATATATATATATATATATATATATATATATATATATATATATATATATAATATAATTTATAGATAAAAGACTCTTCAATGGACCTTTTTATTCAGATTTGAGCTTGATGAATGTATTTTAGAACATCTTTTACACATTGCATTCAGAAAATTGCCAATAATCTAGCTTTTATTACTGTTTGTCATATGCAGTACTGTCAGAATGTGAATTGATTGAATATAAATTATTAAGCATTTTCTTCCATCTGCTAGAACATGCCCAGATCTATATGTTACATGCACTGTATCTGCAGATGGGAAGCCATTGTATGCTCCTATTAGAACTTCATACAAAGCTTTTTCTACAAGATGGAAGTAAGTGTTGTTGCTTTGTTTATTTGCATTTTAAAATCTTCATCTTTCATTATCTCTGCGTTTCTCAAATAGTGGGGCATGACCCTCAAGGGGGCTTTATTTCTACCAAAAGAAATATGGTGATAATCATATGTTGAGGATGCTCTATGTCATTTTTTCAGTTGGAACGAATGGCTAAAACTTCCAATGAAGTATCAAGATCTTCCAAGAAATGCTCAAGTATATATTTGGATCCTTGTATTAAAACTATCCAATTTGCATTAGTAGATTATATTGATAAATCCAATGCATTTCAACTAGACTGTATTACAGCCATATTGTGTACTGAGCGCTTTAGCCTGGTGATAAATATAGACTATTCCAGATTGCTACTGCTGAGCCATCTAAACTCTTTTGCATAGAACTGGTTCATTGATTTTTGTCTATCCTCTTGACTTCACAATAATAAGCTCTAGGTGTGGAGGCCTTGTCTCTTTTAACGACTTTTGTAAGGCTACTTTCATGTAGGAAAAGTCAGTCTTTTCAATGATACTGTATTATAATTTTTGTTGGTAAAGGTCCATTATAGACATTGTACTGAAAATAGGTACTAATCTTAGATCCAAGTAATTACTGCTATTGCTTTGTTTGTTTCATCCATGGCTGGCAAACCTAGGTATTACTCTTTTCTATTGCAAAGCAAATGCTGGTTGTGAAGTTTCTAATTAATAAGACATAGCAAGCAGAGAGATGTTGCAGCTTGTAATGTACTTTGAATTGTATTTAAATAAAATGTATTTAGATTGTGTTTGGTGTGACAGAGATTGTAGGTAATCCATAGTTGTCTGAGGTTTTGCAAACATTTTTCATAGGTTAGCCATGACTTCAATGTTTTGCAGGTTTGTTTGACTGTTTGGGATGTGTATGATTCTAAAAAGCCACTTCCTATTGGTGGAACAACTGTATCTCTATTTGGGAAGCATGGGTGAGTTGTGAATATAGCTAGTGATATGCAGTTCTCTTAATACATGTTTTTATAAGAAAAAAGTTTATAAGAAAATGAGGTTCAAATGGCCAAAATCTTAAGAAAATCTTTAAAAAATCACAAGGCTCACTTTTCAAAATGAGTATTTTTACGATATTCCGTCATTATCATGCTCAAAATGTAAAAGATGGAATTCAAATTCGAGTGTGCAAGGTTAACAAAGAAAGGAATAGCCTATTTTGGCCAGTTTATTTAAATAAAAGATAAAGAATTTTTTTAAAGAAAATCTCAGGCTCAATTTCAGGAAAAGTTAAGAAAATTGAGGCTCAGGCAAAAATGATGGTTTTCTTATATAAAAAAAGACGTGTAGTGAATTTAAGGCAAGCCACGTTTTCTAGGTCATCGCCTTTGTAATAATTAAGGTAGTAATTGACTGTTCTCATGATAACATCGTTATTTAATTTTAGAATTTGAATCCACAGCTCATTGCTGAGATCGGGTCATTGTTATAGAATTGAGAAGAGCGACACTTCATTATTCTCAAAATTAGTAATTGTCTTGAAATCCCATACCGCCGCGTTGCAAGCATGCCCTTCGCCAGTTTCTCGTATACAACCTTTGATTTGGTAAATTTAAATTGAACTAAATTGTATTGCTCTGAATACGGGAATTGGTATTTAGAACTTTCTTTTGTACATGTGCATGATACTGTATGAAAGAGTTGTAAATTCCACCTTGAATTGCAATTTACATGGAAGTTTCATTGCCACTGTGTTAACCGCTCAAGGCACCATAAAGTATAATTTGCGACTACATTCTCCAAAGTCAGCTATTTCTAACTCATTCCATATAGTTGTTGGATTTTCGCGAAACTTTTATCTCAGCTATAATTTGACCCCTATATGAACCCCTCCCTATTTGATATCCCTATGATGCTGCTTATGTACAAGTAGTTCGATTGGGGTTGTGTTCGGTTTGATTGCAATTGATTAGTGGTTCTTAGCCTCGGTTCAATCAAGCCCCAAGGGTTCAGTGAGTCAGTTTTAGGGGTTTGGTAATAAATCTTCGTTATCTTTTTGTTTTCGTGTGAAATTCATGTTTTGTTGGCTTTGTCCTTTGAGCACAATGATTTTCTGTGCAAATGATGTATGGTACAGCTTGTGCACTAATACAGTTTGTAGTGTGCACGTGTTTTGAATTTGAAGAAAGAAAACATTTCATTTTTCAAACTACGAGGGGTTCGATTAATGCTTGTATAGAACTAGTGAGGTTCCGTGCCTCCAGCAAGGTTAAGAACCACTGCTTTAGACACTGCAAAGTTACTGCTTACACAGCGTGCACAAATCCATAGTCGCACAGTCAATTTTCGGTAAGAGGGCATTAGTTGTGAGAAGAGTGTTATCTTTAGTACCGGGTGAACGCGAAAGTGATTGGTATCTTATATTAGTAAACGTTGCCGCCATTTCCCCAATTATGTTCGGCCTTGTATGATCCTAAGCCAATGTCTTAAAACTTCATGCTATTGTATAGCATGGGTTGATTAGGAAGGTATTCATAACTTTTAGAGAATTTCAGTTTTGCATCAATAAAAAGAATGAGCCTTACTTTCGGCATTTTGTCAATTGCACGATTTTTTGCTTTTAAATCAGTTTTTAGTTCATTAGATGTGAAATTGTCAATAGTTCGTCAATTACCATTGATTGTCTCTTAGCCCCGCAAGTAGGATTTGTATAGATCCGTAAAGAACTGAAGGATACTGTATCATTGAAAATTACTCCATGTTTACGATGAAATATAGTTCCCCGCATTCTAGTCATTTCTTCTACCTTTAAGTACGTTACGTCAAGGGATTCATGATCTACGTGTATGGCCTGGAGTCGAAGCTGATGTGAATGATCCTATGAAAACGCCTGGCAAACAAGGAACTTCTTCTGATGATGTTATGGACAAGCTAGCTAAGGTAATGTGAAGGTTAAAGCGTTCTAAATTTATTGTCATCGCTAAATGAAGTTTTAGTATAATAGTGTGACGAGAAAACTATGCTTCTGCTTGAATACAGAATAAAAGTCTCTTGTTAGCAGTTTAGGGTGAGTGGCCAAGCAGCCCAGCCAGTTCCATTAGCTTAATTGAAGTTAAGCATGGCTGTGTACGGTCAGAAACTGGATGGGCGACCTCCAGATGAACGACCAAAAACAGCTCACTCTGCCGTCCTTCGGAAGGGACGTTAAACTAGGGGTCCCATGCCTGGATGCGGCATGCATAGTAGGCCTAAATTAGTTGAATAAGCTACGTATAACAGCCTATTCAAAATAAAATAAACAAAAAAACAAAAAAGCAAAAATAAGCAGGACGGGACCCTTTATGCCACCGAAGTACTGACATTACATCCATAGGCAGGTAAAAAATGTAGGAGGAAGATCTTGAATTGTAAACCATTTGTTGCTCCAAAAGACTTAACAATACAAGATGTGATTTCTATGATGTGCTGTAGTGTGGTTTAATGATGTGATCAGTATTATATGATGCAAAATGATTCTCTGTAATTCTATGTATTTTGGTTTCATATGATAGATTTTGACGTAATTGTGCGGTATGATGCGATCTGGTACGATATAATCTAGTGTGATTTGATATGAAAGATATGAAGTACGTGAGATAATGTCTAATATAGCATATGATGTGCTTTGTTACATTTCCAGTTGAGTAAACGGCATCGTAAAGGAAGAATGAGGAAAGTTGACTGGTTGGACCGCTTGACTTTCAGGGAAATTGAGATGGTCAATGAAGTGAGTTGGTATTTCTTATTACTTAAATAGTTAGCACACCTTATTAGCTCAAGTTTAGATATTCATATTTTGTATCATTTTATTTTAATATATACTTTGATAGGCGATGTATATTGTATGTTTTAATGTAGTGAAGTGTATCTTAATTGATGATAATAGGTAATGCCTTTTCTGTTACGATCGAAACCATCCCTTATATTGTGGCTCTTGGACAGCCACAGGCAGAGCTCATTAATCTGTGCAAGCGTGTGAGTGCCGCTTTACAGGCTCAAAATACAACACTTCAAATTCTACAGGCACTTTGATCCAAATATGTATTGTACTGTCTATCACATTCCATATTTTCTGCAGGCACATTCTGCCTCAGATCTGCGCCAACAAGCATAGAATGCTTGTGATGAAGCCTGCCCAAAGGTATCTATTCCTCCATAGCAGGCAAACTTATCATATTAGCAGGCTAAGCACTATTTCGCAGCCAGTAGTACTGTTAAAATTAGAATCCTTGAACCCTATTGAAACAATGGATGAACGAATTGAACATGTACTCTTGTTCATTGCTGCAGTCAGCTTTTTCTGTTTGTTTTGCAAGCTGCACTGCATGTTTTGCAAGCTCAAAAGTGCTTAAGCGTTCAGGCCACCTCATGGTGTTTCTAATTGCTAAAAAGCTTTATCTCAAATCATTCAATTTGGTATGTCAGATCAATACTTTTTTCACCTTTAGATATAATGCTATCATCTGATAACCCAAAAAAGTTTAGTTGTTTTGATTAACAAAAAAGAGTTTAAAATAATCGTCAAAATCCATTGCTCTGACCTTTGAATTTTTTTGCCAGCAGATGTTTCCACAAAAGTTTTGATCACCTTTTGTCTTATCTCAGACACTTTTGACATTGCTTTACATATCAGTTTTATACACTTTGGAATGTTTATGTTTGAAAAATCTTCAAGTTGAACTTTCCTTCTACTTTTTCAGAAAGAAAAGCGAAGCTCAAATTTTATGTATTTGATGGTAGAGTTTCCAAGATTTTGTATGAATGGGATTGAATATACTATGATTTATTTTGAAAAGGTTAGTAGATAAGAATTTTGTTTTATTTTTAGATACCTAATTGATTTTACCTTCATAGAGGAAAGGTTAATCAACTTCTTTCTTTGCAATCTGTATATGCAATGCAGTAATATCTTTATCCATAAAAAGTAGCTTTGATTAGTGTAAAATAGCCTGGCGCAGAGTAGTAATTATCCCTATTTCTCTCCGTTGCATGTGGTCTTTAGGCCGTATAGAATTATCTTTGGCTGTCCAGAGGATGCCTATGATAGCCTTTAATGTGTATTGTTATTGGTTGCATTTATCAGAATTCTGCATGTTAATCTTTCTACATGTAAAATTAGAGCTTTCCTTTGTATGATATTTCTACTCCCAACGTACAGCAAAACGTGTAACTATCATTCATGTTGATCTTTCTACATGTCAACTTAGAGCTTTCGTTTGTGTGAAAATTTTATTCCCAACATGCAGCAAAACGTGTTACTATCATTCATGTTGATCTTTTAAGTTTTTGGTTCTGCTATTGCTTCTAGCCTCTTCATACCTGTTGATGTTGTTGATGGCATCCTTGCCATGATATGAAATTCTTCCCAATTACTCGGTAGGATGCAGACCTGATTGAGTACGTGAAAGTCTACCCAGATATTGTAAAAGTCCCCGACCCGGAAATACTAGAAGAAAACCCTGTTGAAAGCAAACACCACAAGCTGACGAGAAGTGTTCGAAGTGGTACTATGTCCCGTGATCTGAAGCCAAATGCTGCCATTAGGGATCAATTGAATGTAAGTATTCAAACCGAGGTTATTCATTATCAACTACAAATTAGTTGGTAGCTTTAGTTCTATGCATTGGCACGCACAGCTTTTTCTAGATTATATTATGTAGAAAGTATGTTGAGAATCAGAGATGTTTCGTTACGAATATGAGAGATCTTAGCTCAGAAATTCTTACTTTTTTGTAGAAAATTGTCAGCTATCCACCGACCACTATTTTGAACGAAAAAGAGAAGGACCTTGTGTGGCAATTTAGATTTTACTTGACAAGCCAAAAGAAGGTTTTGATACATTCAACTATTCTCTTGTTCTTTCACGCATGTGTTTTTGCGGAGAGTTGAATAGAAAGCATATTAAATATTTATGTGTGTAGGTCATGCTTTTAATTTAATCTCACTAACCTCAACTTTGATCATGCTTTTTGCAAGAAGTTATGCAGTCACGACACTGGATAAGCAAGCTTTGCCCTATTAACAACTTCCTGTACTTTCAACTGATTGGTGCTTTCAAATGATTGATCAGTTCTATTCGTTCGAGATTTATATATTTATAGATGCTTGTATCACTCTTATAGCAGCAAAATTACTCAAAGATCATCAAAAGCAATTTTACAACCCTCAACAATGTCATTAGTAAAATAACCGTGATCATTATGGACATCAATGTAATCATTTCCATGATCATTATCACCATGATTATCATCATTGCTATCATCATCATTATTACCATGAGCATTTCCAAAATCTTTACCACTACCATCAACACTTTCATCATAACCACTATCATTATCATCCATAGTATCGTTATTGTCAACAACGAAGTTGAAAGTAACTAGAAAAGCTAAATTTTACCCCTCATATTAGATTAAAGGCAAAAGGAAAAGCCTAATATCTAGAAATCCAAATTATTAATGGAACTAGAATATGAGAACTCGATTTTGAGAGTCACTACAAAAATCTATATCATTTGCAAGTTGGGTAGGCGCATGCCCTTGATTTGTTGCAGCTGATCACCAGCTGAACTATCCAATCTGTCAGAGCATTGATTCATATGGAATTTTTTTAAATCTCGCCATCAGTGCTGTTCGAAAATCTGGAGCATCATCTAGCCCTTTGTGTCAATGCTCAGATAGTGTTATTGTGTCTACAAGGCAATATATATATATATATATATATATATATATATATATATATATATATATATATATATATATATATATATATATATATATATATATATATATATATATATATATATATATATATATATATATATATATATATATATTTGGCCTAACTTCATGAGATGTATAATTATGATTAGTTAATGACTGTTATGATATGAATGCTTAAAAAATTACTCTTACATTACATTCATCATTACCAGCACTGTTTTCAGCCATGAATTAAGTGATAGTGTGTTCAGTTGTTCTTGTTCTTAACCTATTAACAGTATTCTTCTTTTTGTATCAAAATCCCTTGGACTTTTGCAATATGTTTGCAATTTAATGGTCCATATAATGTTTTAGTTACATGCTATATTTTTGCAGGCTTTAACAAAATTCATCAAATGCGTAGACTGGAATCAACCACTAGAAGCTAAGCAGGTAAATTATGTAATTATGTTAAATTACAAAGAGTTAGGATCCTCTACATACAATAAGCAAATATATGCGTCTCTTATTGCATCAAAAGCAATTTTTGCAATGTATATCTCCTGTTGTCATATGTGACCTCGAATCCTTGAAGTGGACTGTAGCATTGTTTTGTTTTGAAGAGTTGAAACAGTCCATTACTGTTTTTTGAGATGTATGGCTACCCACAGCCTCCCTGACCATGTGAAAATTGAAGAGTATCCTGAAAAGCTGCAGTGTTTGTACCCACGAAAGGTCTTAAGCTCTGGAGATATCAGACGCTCCCTGTCTAGCCTGTCAATTTTTTATTGTTGGTATTGCTGAGTGCAGAAGTAGAAATAGAGAACTAAGATGCTGGTGTGCTTATGACTATGTCTTGCTGAGTTTTGATATTCATACCCCAAATTCCTGGATTGTAATTCTCATATTTTCTCATGTTAGTGTACAATCTGCTGTACGTTGAAAAATTGAGAATAATAGCATACAGATTGTTTTCAATTTACTGAAGTTTTGTAACGTGACGAATTTTTGTGGTTACATATATAAAAATTATGTAACTGCTTTATTATTTAGTTGAATCCTCATTGTAATAGACAGCTTTAGTGTCTCAGATCATTGATATTTTAGAGTTTATTTTTATGTCATTTCTAGTGTTTCTGTTGTTATGTGTTGCAGTGGAAATGTTCAATCATAAATTTTTTCTTAGCTTATATCTTTATTAGCTAGAATCTTAATCAACTTAGATCTTTTCCTCATCCAGTAACTACTGATGTCTCCCATAATTTCCTCGCTTATCTCTCCAAGACATCCTGCCTTTTCTTCTATTTCTTTAATTTCCTGTCGCCTCCTTTTTTGCTTTGATTCTATTCCATCTTCATTGTCTTTATTTCCTTTGTCTTCTGTTACATTGACCTTTGTCTGTCTTGGCACTCTTCATTTCCGTTGATTTGTCTTTGCTCCCCTTGGTTTTTTTTACTTCAACTCAGATCTTATCATCTAAGGACGTCTTGCAAACCATATGCACAGGGCTTCAGTACTTTCCTGTTTTTGTTTTATTCTTAAGGCATATACCCACAAATGTAACATTCCAAACATTGCTGGCTCTTCTTTTAGGCTATAGATTTAATTAACAAATGGGATCCAATTGATACTGTAGACGCACTTGAATTGTTAACGCCACAATTTACCAACAAGGCTGTGCGTCAATATGCTGTTTCGAGGCTGAAGCAAGCTTCAAACGAGGTATTTTTACCGTTGATTTGATCATTTTTCTGTTGTTCATAAAAATTCAGACACGCAAGCCATGTGTTGCAGGATTGCTATCCCACTAATGGAAGCATGATGTTTTTTATGCATCACTATTTCAACCTTTTCACATATTTGTAACTAGAAATACCTTATCACACCAGAGGGTCCACTTTTAGATTTCTCTCTAGGACCTCCTTCTCTATCTTCTGCAACTGGTACAAGCTTTGAGATATGAAGTCTTAATTGAAAAGGCTCAAAAAACCATTGAAAAAGAAACAAAGAAAGAGGAAGAGAAAGAAAAAGAAGATCAACCAGATAAGGAAGATGATAATTTGATTTCAAACTCAAATGCTCAAAATTTGAGTAGGTTTTTATCATATTTCTTTCAGTTTCCTTTTATGATGTTTTCCCTCAGCTTCTTACATTTAATCTTACAGTCTTGCATTAAATTTCACCATACTCTGATGCTCCGACCAGGAAAGGAGTGAAAAATTTAGCAGGGGAGTTAAGCCATCCGCAGAAATTAATTGTAGTAAGATTTCATATTCAATCTCTGTGATGTTCAGACCATTAGACAGCAGAATTTTGACTTTGATATTAGCGTCCTGGCATTTGCAAAAATGTAGTAAAAATTTGCTATTTCATCCTTATTTATGCCTAAAAATGGCTCCTTGTATCTTAGATGATGTACCAGCCGCAGTAGATGGAAGTGAAAGTGAATCTGAACCTGAGGAAAAGCAGAAGTTGGAGCCAAAGGACCATGTGAGTAGCTGGGATTGATTTATTATGCTTCTCAGTGGTTCTCAATGGCGGGTCCTTCAAATAGTCTTGTGGTCCACAAGCAACATTTAACCATTTGGGGGCCCAAAGTGAGGTATTGGTGATCCATGAAACAATTCCACTTCAGAGCAGATTTCATTAGTAAATATAGAATTTCCTTCGCAATGTACATTGTAGTGAAATTTGTAGACTATATATCACTGATTATTTTTTATATTCTTTCATATTTCTTCAAACCTAGTTTATTACTTTTTGATTTCATCAAGTAAATCAGCATCTTTTTAGCGCATTATGAATTGTTTGCTAGATTAAATTCTCCATAGAATGCAGTTGTAGAAAAATGTACTTGCATTACACTATTGCTCACTCAAAATGTAGCAAAATTTGTAGATATTTATGTGATTGTTAGCATAGTCCCTTTCCGTCTTGTTGGTGAAAATTATAAGAATTAATTTTGTTCAATAGCTATCATGGGGTCAACCGAATAAAATAAAAAGTGTAAGGAGTCCATTGATATAAACTGTTGAGAATCACCGACAAAGCTGAACTGTGCAATTTTGATAACCACAGTGCTAACTTTAGACCATTGACAGAGTATCATCTTAGATATCTGTTAGGCATTATGATTGCCAGTTTTCCTTCATAACTTTGCCCAGTTTATGCCATATTACCAGTAACCATGCAAATTATTATTGCTACAATGTTAGTAGTCACAGATGTTGTGTTAGGTGGTTCGTTAATTATCAGAATCATAGACCAGTTAATTACCTATATCTGCATAGGTTATAGAAGCACATTACATATCAACCTGGAAAATATATTAGTTTTGATATATTCATTACATGTTTTGTTGTTCTTTTTCTCCAAATATTTTTGTTAAAAAAATACCTTTATTTGCAATAGGGATCCGATTTGGCCTCATTCCTTGTTTCTCGGGCTTGTAAGGATGACAAGATTGCAAATTTTTTCTTTTGGTAGGCAGCATACTTTTGTACCTAGAACTTCCAATTTTTGCCAGTTTTTATTCTCTCTTCGACATAGAGGAAACTGAAACCAGTGCAGTACAAATTCTGATTTATTTATTTTAATGCTATATAACTGATTTTGAACAATATAAGTGTGGCAAAAATTACTTTAGATGCTTTAAAGCAGTTCAAATATCGCGCTGTAAATTGTTGAGCAACTATTAGCTTTTCATCATTTAGTAAGGATTGCTTTGCATTGATTTTACTTACTTTGTTACTTGAAAACCTCTGATTGTCTTCAAATATTTTCCAGGTATTTGTTAGTTGAGTGCACAGATACCAGTGCAAGGGACAAGAAAGTATCAGACCTCTATGTTCAAGTAATGAAGAGGTTTAGCAAGGCGTTGCTTGGAGTAAGATTCCAGCATAACTTTTATGATAGTTATGATCTCTAAGATGTACAGAGATAGAGTTGAAGAGAGTTTATTTTTTCTGTTTATGTGATCTGGCAAGTTTTAGATGGAGCTAGCACCATTGTATTTGTCAGCTGTCGTAAATGGATCATTCAGTGAGGAGGATTATATCGCATTCTACTCTCTTATTTAAATCAAAAGTGTTTCACTATGCGTGCAATGTATTTTACCAGATCTTTAAGATTTCATTTGGCATTTTGACCCTATTGCTGTATAGATGTGGAAGTATTCAAGAACAGCCTGTTTCCTTCAAAGACCCAATATGTTTTATTTTAGGATTATCTGTTTACCGTTAGCCGCTCTTATAATTAACTGACACTGAAACCCATGACACTATGGGCAGTGCTTGGATTGTAACAGTACTATTTTAGTTGTGAGCTCAAAAATAGTACTCTAGGTTAGGTTTTTGTAACACTACGCAAGAACAACAGATTTAATAGCTCACAGAATATCCTTTCAAAGTCTAGATGTATTTAAGCTCAGTTTTGGCCGCTCGTACTCGTTTATGAAATTTTATTTAGATGTAGAAAATGCTTAAATTGTTGGAGGTGGTCATTAGTGGAGACTTTTGGATCGTTTTTAGGGTGATTACAAGTGCAAGCAACGACGGAGTATCTTAGGAAATGAACAGATTTTCCTTGAAAAGATCACAGAGCTGGTTAAAACTGTTCAGCAATTTGGTGGAAATCGAAAGAAAAAGGTTGCAGTCATGTATTTTGCTAGATTTGAAGAGAGCTGATTGATTGATTAATTGCTTGATTGGCTGAACTGCAACATGATTGATGTTGAGCAAGTAGTGTTATTGAATTAATAGATAATTGTAAAATTTATGTGCAGGTCTTGTTGTTGACTGAATTGGATTGTTTTGCTCTAAGATTCGTGTAATGTTAGCTTTCTTTTTATTCTTTAGATTGAGAAGCTTCAGTCCCTGGTAGACGTGCCTGAATTTGTTAGTTTTAAACCAATCCCACTAGCCTTGGATCCGGAAGTAAAAGTCAAAGGAATTATTCCAGGTAGTTCCAATGAACTCTCTTGGATTTCAGAATATTTACTTGGACTTCAGGATGACATTGTTGATCTCTCATTTTTCTTATGTACTAATTCATAAGAAAAGAGGATTGCAGAATTGCTCCATGTTTATTTTCGAGTGCCATGTTTATTTGGGGGAACTCTTCGTTAGCTTTGTCAAAGTTGCCCAGATCAGCTATATCTTGATGTAGATGTAGACTGAGAATTTTAGGATTGTGAAGATAAGTTTGTAGTTGCTAGCAAAGCATCATTGGAACCTGCGTTGCTTGGCAATGCACAGTTGTTTGCTTCGATTAGTCTGGCTAAAGCTGCAATGGATGATATTTGATCATATTCTCATACACTGTCTGTCCGTATACCAATGAGTATCATTGCAATCAACCACCTTCCCCAAGTATGAACTGTTATTCAAGAATGGTATCGACCATGAAAAGTTAAAATTGAGTGGAGTAGAATGAGTTAAGGAGATGCAAAGAAGCTTTTTGAAAAGCATGATACCTTGAAGCCATAATTTGTTTAGAAAAATCTATCGTTGTAGTGTAACTTTTTCATATGGCATTTTTTGGCCTGTTGATATAGAAAATACTTTAGATCTTCAAGATATTTTTACATTTCAAATAAGGTGAAGCTGAAAATATGACCAATTCAAGTGCTCATCAGAACAACATATTTTTTTGCAGTCCTGCACCTCTTGCTCATTCCACTGCTTCATTTCTTGTTTTCAAAATGTCACCATCAAATCACCTAACTTGTATTCTATTTTTTTTTAGAAAAAGTCAGTCTTTTTAATTCAGCGTTGATGCCTATGAAATTGACCTTCAGGACTTTGCAAAACAAAGAATACGTAGTAAGTATGCACGTAATTGATTCGCATTATGTGGCAACTTTTTATAGAATTGCAAGCTTTTGATTGACAGAATCTGTCTGTAGACTGTCTCTCATAGTCACATTACCAGCTTACTGCCACTTGGATTGAGCAGCTTAAATTAAGCCAGCTCAGAATTAGGTAAATGTTTTCAGCTTATTTGCTTCAATATTGAATCAGCTGTGATAAATATTATTTCCTGATTTGCGTAAGAGTGAATATATGCAGATTATCGAGGATTTTAAATAGCCATTGTGTCAATGTTAAGCTCTTGTACAACAGTTGCTAAAGCTCAAAATATTATCAATAATTCAGAAGTATGTGTTTTTTTGCTGCGTGATCTATGTATTTCTCCATACCTTTGAAAAGCTATATTTTGAATGCATGATGTCAACGTGCTGATCAGGAGTAGTTATGGATTAAGGCCCCATTCACACTATATCGGATTCATCTTGTACCACATTCTTGACCGAATCCGATATCAAAATTTTACATTGTTCACACTACTCCGCTCCGCTTCATTCACGTCAATAAGCCTTTTGTTTAGAGGATCTTTTCATGGCAACTGTCACTGCTTGAAAATTTATTGAAGCTCAAAAAAAAAGCTAACTTCAGCTCAGAGAGAGCTTACGGAGCGACGATGCATTGGATTCATGCATTCACACTAGGTCAAAAGTGATCCGATATCGAAAGTAATCCGATACATACCACTTCCACAGCGGAGTGATTTCACTCCGCAAAAGCGATACGGAGGATATCGGATTCATCCGATATAGTGTGGATGGAAGGCCTATCTGATATAGTCATTAATCCGATATGTTTTGAATCCGGTATAGTGTAAATGGGGCCTAAGACTCTTTTCAAAGTTTGCTTCATTTTCCAAATACACTGTTGTATTTGTACGTTCATTTCGATTCATTTTTGCTATTAGGCAATATTCAAAAATGGCGATGATTTACGGCAAGATCAATTGATTCTTCAGATAATCACACTTATGGATAAAGTGAGTATTATTTCAGTGTTTTCTATAGAAGTTGTTTAAGGTCAAATTTATCAATTGAATCCTGACGTCTTCGTTTAACGCTTTCAAGTAACCACTTTCTTAGTTTTTCTTGTGACCTGAATCTAAGGTTTAGTAGAGGAGTTGCAGAATCTCCATGTGGATCATAGCGGAAATGTTGTATGCTTGATTCATCATCTTATTCTAAAAAAAAGCAAGTATTTTTTGGAGTAAATTATTGCTTCGTTTATCAAATATGGAATTCTGTTATTCCTTTGAATATTATTTTTTTGGTATTCAGCTATTCTCCTTTATTTTCGACTTTAGAGAGGGTTATTTCACTTCCTGTTCAAAAGTTTATTTCATCCTCTTATATTTGAATGTATGCTAACTTTGATATGTTTTACCAGCTACTTATGAGGGAAAACCTCGATTTGAAGTTGACTCCGTACAACGTTCTGGCTACAGGAGCTTCTCAAGGTAGGGGCGTGAGATTTTGTTTGACAGCAAAATTTTGCAAGTTTCTAGAAAATTTTTACTTATATTGGATACATTTCTTTCATTAACTAAATTGACTAAATTGGCTGATTGAATAAATTTTTCAAGGCCTGTTGACTGTAGATCCCTCAAAGTCAGTTTTGATAGCCATTGAAAGAGTTTTGAATTTTGACTTAATACACTATTTGGAAATGCTTTTACTACAGTAAATCTGAGAGGCATACCGCTCTGAAAAATATCATCAACTTTGAGAAAAAATATCAAAAAGTCAAAGGAGTCATAAAAATGAGTCACAAAAAATAGCTGAAACGACAAAAATTCCGTGCAATTTTTTAAGAGTGATGCACCCATCAAGTGAATCAAGTGCTTGATGAAAAATGATGACCTCAGTAATAGACAGTAACCTAGCTATTTTCAAGTAATTGCTTACCTTGTAGGATTTTCTTTTAATGTAGGCTTCGTGGAATTTGTCAACTCATCTCCAGTAGCAGAGATTTTATCATCCGATGGAAGTATACAGGTAACTTATTTTCTTATGATTTTTTTCAGACTTCATCATATATATCATATTAAAATCTACAAATACAAATCTCACTAAATAGGTAATTTGTATTTGGCTGGCTTACATTGATACACTAAATTTAAAAAAGTAATGTACATATGAATTAGATTATAATAAAAGAAAAATACACACTAAATTTAGTTCAGTACAGAAGCAGTAGTAATATCAACTAACGTGTTCAGTAACTGAAAAGCTCTGGGTTGCACCATGGTTTGTTCCTCATGCATAATATGTAAATCGTCGTTCGAATAGCAATAGTAGATAGCTTGGAAATAGTGAAATTGAGATGTTGATTATCAAAGCCTAGTTTAGTACACATTGTGAGGAAGAATTCTGACGACTGACCAAATATGCCAAGACAGCTTATGGAAAGATTGGTGAATTCTATTGAGTGATAGTCATTGCTGAGGACAGTTACGAGGGAACGATATTTGAGTTCTTTGCAACGAGCCTTGTTTGCTAGATTTGTCTCAAAGCCTACGGTTAATTCAATGGTGTACAAGTTATCAGTGGTGGAAAGAAGCATGTCAGGCCGAAAGCTATCACCCGTAATAATACAAGGAGACAGGTAACCAGGAAGATCAACGTACAATTTTGATGAATTTACAGATTGGAAAGTTTGAGCTAGGAAACATAAAGTGGAATTATGTCTCCAAGTAAAACGGCCCTGGTCAAGATATGTTTTACAACCAGCTACATTGTGGATTAGTGACTCAGGCTGAAGACTAAAGGGGCAGTCAGAAGTGTTTGAGAGGTCCCATAAATAAAGGTTCTTTCTAGTGGCGAGTGTTTTGTTAAGGTATTTGATTGTGAAATTTAAGATATTGGCAAGTAGTTTACTTTGAGCCCGAGACCAGAGTGAATTGAGATTTGTTAAGGAATGAGCAAGAAAGAATGAAATAATGAACCCTTGTGATGGCAGCCCGGTTTGGAGTCTGTCTGTATGTTCAGTACGAATCGATTTCAGAACTTGCTTTGTATTTTTATATATTTCGTATTGGATGTTGAATCCGCAGTTGGTATTTCTCCACACCCTTACTATGGCTTCATCCTTCGAAGATTTCAATGAAGAACGGAGGACTGTTTGGCACTGCTGGAATTTAACAGAGGGAAGCTGAAATGCTAGATCAAACTTGTTGGAAGAGAGAACGATTGAGCTTAAAGTGGCAGAAATGGGAAGCTCAAGCTACTGACGGATATATTTAGAGACAATGTTATCCAAGTTTTCTGAAATCCATGTCTTACCCAGATCTGTAACTGTAAAATGCCAAGAGATTTTGGAAAGGACGTAGCGATGGTACAGAAGTAGCTTATTTTTTGGATGAATATGCAAAGAGTCCACTGTTTTTAACATAGTTTGAAGGGAAGACTTAAGAATTTCCTTATGATTTTTGTTATCCATATCAAAGTTGAAGAAGCGTCCAAGGTATTTGAAGGACTCACCATTTTAAATAGGCGGCACGATTATAGAGTTGATGAAAATCTTTGGCTGGAATTGAAGTGAGGAAGTAGAAAACTTTTTAATTTCCAAAGTGATGCATTTTTCCACGCAAATTACCATACAGGCTCATTGACACCTGCGTGAGAAACAGTTTAGCAACAATTGACAGCAGCATCGTCAGCAAATTGGAACCAGTGAACCGGATAGGACAAGCGATCGGTTTCATCATGGGGAGAAAAGCCAAATTGGTTTTATTTTTCTTGTTTAACAAATTGTGCAAATGTATTAAAGCACATGTGTTAGACACTTCAATAGGGGGCTTAGGCAATGCCCTTGAAGCACTCCACGTTTGAAAGGAATAGCTGGAGTAGAGACGCCGTCAGATATGATATAAGAATGGAATTCTGTGTAAAGTCTAGTGACTAGGGACTGAATCGCATGTTGATAAGCAAGGACACTTTTAATCAAATTGTAATGGACTTCCCCGAATGCATTTTTAAGATCTAATAAAGTAATGATAGCAGAGCACTGTTTTACTCGAGCTTTATTGATTAGATAGGCCATCATTGATGTTTTAACAATGCCTCCACGTGTGCTTTATTTTTTCTCTCTTTATAGCGTCGGCTCTCTGCCCCCAAACAACCTTATTGTGTCCATTATTTGTTAATAAGCAGGTCCCCCCTAGGTAGTACCAAATGTCACTATGTCACCCCATTGTAATATTGGTAATTTAAGCAGGTTCTGTATCATTGTAAGGTTAGTACTGAAGAAGATATATTTCGAAACGTATAACATAAGACAGAGTTTATTTTTGAATTATATATATATATATATATATATATATATATATATATATATATATATATATATATATATATATATATACAGTACTTTTACATGGATGGTTTATAATTGCCAATATTTAATGCAATGGTTGCTTTTTACAATCATGGTAAGCTTATCTATTTTTCTTGATGCTCAGCACACAGTGTAGAAATTTCATATAACTTTGTTACTAAAATTTGGCAGACAATTTATGATTGCTCTAGTATAAGCCCCTGCTTTACAACGAGTCGAATTGAGTAATCTTGTTCAAATATTTTAGTAGATCTGAATGTTCTTGATTTTCTTGAATTATATCAACGATATATTCCTATACAGCCATTAATAAAACCAATCTATAGACACCTGATTTTAATGAATCTATGGAATATTGTACAAAACCTTAACCAAAGTTTATATAATAGAACAGAAATTGAAATATTCATCACATTCTATTTGTTATATATAGGACTTTGATGTTTGCATGATGAGTGCTTGTACTTCATTACCTCCAGTATGCGATGGATGTGTGAACTAGGTCACTTTGTGTTGTTTTTGTTTTCAGAATTTCTTCAGAAAACATAACCCTTTAGAAGGAGCTCCTTATGGTATACACCCTGACTGCATGGACACATACATAAAAAGCTGTGGTATGTATCTTGCTTTTTATGCCTTGTTTTTGGGTACAAAAATATACCTCGAGTATTTTATTATTATATTCAAAGCCTAGAGTCCTGTAATTTATGATGTAGGGTTTCTTGAAGTATCGCAGAAACCCCATTACAGTTGCTATTTATCAAAGCCGTATCTAGAGCTGTTTTCCAGACATTTTAGAATTGTTCAGTTTCCTTCGTTGAAATAGTCAATGATTCTTTAATTGTTTATAACTGAAAAGGCAAAGTGTAAACATTTCTTGTTAGTTTTGTCTTGATCATTATCAACTCAAAATACGAAGTTAAGTTATTTCTATGATTTATTAAAGTGTCTATAATTCAAATTAGGAGCATTTCATCTTAACTGATCGTTTGATTACATCGCCCTTTTGTTTGTATAGATTATAGGGCCATTTCCACTTGATATGTATTTCTTTTCATTTACAGCTTAAGGACCGAGCGTGTTTCAAGAAATTTCATTTAAAATCCCACTTTTAATTTACCTTTTACTTATCTCGGCACTGCCATATGCCACAATGGAGGATAGGAGTGTTTCAGTGTTTCAGTGTTTCAGCATTATACTGATTACATTCAACATAACTTTTATGACGAGATTCTCATTTTAATCTATTGTTTTCTGCTTTTACAGCTGGTTACTGCGTAATAACATATATTCTCGGTGTAGGGGACAGACACTTAGATAACCTTTTGCTTACAAAATCAGGTGAGAAAAGTTATGTTTATCTTCTATTGTCTTTTTTCTGAACAGAGCTCCAGTTCTTCTTTGCTGTTTAAAAAAGATCTTGTAATGTCCTCAGTTCCCCTTAAATACACGGTTTATTTTAAATATTTTTCGAGTTGTGTTTTAAATAGACCTTGTAATTGGAAAAATGTATTCTTCCCAAATACTGGCTTGTTAGTTGGTAAAAATGCAAGTTATTTGTTCAATTCTGAAGTGCATGTAACTTCCAAGAATGAATTTTTACCCGGATGAAGATTTTTCTCTATTGAGAATTGTACATCATGTTTTATATCTCCGATGCAAAGTCAACCAGCAGGGTCCGTACGAGTTTTGGAAAGTTTTGGAAAGTTATGGAAATTGATTATGCCATTTTCCAGGGCCTGGAAAGTTTTGGAAAAGAGGATTTTCAAAATGGCTATGGAGAAGTGTTGGATTGTTGTTTTGAAAAATTCTAAAAATATCCGTAAATGAGTGCAGCTCAGTGTTTTATTAAACACCGTATATTTTATGTTTGTTCATTTAGCTAGTTAAAATACAAAGCATAATTCTGCAAAAAATAGTAAAATAATGAGTTTAATGGTTTTGGAAATTTTCTTATTTGGTTTTGGAAAAGTTTTGAAATTTTCTTAAAGAAGCTTGTACGAACCCTGAAGCAGAAAATTTTTTTTGTCTTAGCTTATTTTATATCATCAGTACTTCTCAAAAGTCTTCCTGGTTAAATTCCTAAACGTAAGGTGGCTGTTCAATAATGAATGTTTCTACCATTGGCAAGTAGGAACTTTTTAACCTGTTTTGTTTGAGGGTTATACAGAGTGATTGAATTTACTTTATTTTAGGTAAGTTGTTCCATATCGACTTTGGCTATATCCTTGGACGAGATCCAAAGCCTTTCCCGCCACCTATGAAGCTTAGCAAAGAGATGGTAAGTAACTATCTCATCAAATAGTATGGGGTGTCAGATTTACAGCCAAAGTCGTGTTTGCTCCAAACTACATATCACTAGAGTGCATTCTCTGTGTGGGAACAAATTTTTCCGTTAGCTCTTAACTAAGAGTCAGTGTTTTTTGGTGGCCAGTTGGAACACTTTTGGGTACCTAGTCGCAGTCCCCGCAAAAAATGTGTAGGGAGCAGGCAAATGGCGCTATGCAAGCTTCGTCTTTAGCTTTACTTTAAAAGTTATTAGCTGTTCTAGAGTCATGTGGCAGTGAATTCGAAACCGTAGCTCCCCTGCATGCAAAGCTCTTTTGCCCAAATTTTGTTTTCAATCTAGTCCCTGTTGATTAAATTGTGTTGTATTGCTTCATATGACTGCAGCCACTCCATTTCCTCAGGAAACTTTCTGGCTAATTCATGCAAAATGTTCACACACAGTATTGATTTTCTTACCTTTTGCAATGAGAATAAGCAAAAAGCACTTCTTTTGGTGTCCTAGTAATACACGTTTTCTATTTTCTAACAAAGTTTTTTTGGCCCAGTAGTGAAACGTTCTTAACATCTTCACGATTCCAGTATCAAAACTTTCTTAACTTACTTTCTATGCAAAAATTTTTTGAGTTAAAGTTTTTTGCACATGTACATTGGATGAAGTGAAAAGCTCCATGTACACTTAAAATTATGATAAATCCTAGTAAACAGCATAATTTAAACTGTTAGGTAAGCCAATATAGCATCCATGGCATTTTATACATAGATAAATCACATTTTAAACACTTATACACCTATAAACTCTCTTAGCCCTCAAAAATTCAGTACTGAGCTTTCTTAGCTTTTTTTGAGCAGTGAACTATAGCTTTCTTGTAAATTACTTTCTTTTGAATAAAAAAGACGTATATTGGACTTCTATGCAGTTCTAACTTTTGTTACTTTCCGAACCTCTTTCTTGTTTCAGCCCCCCCCCCATTTATTGAATTGCTTGAAATTTTCTATATCTTCTCGTTTGTGTATCAAAAAATAAATGTCTTTGTGTATCGAAAAGTAAGAAAAGTGCTTCTTGTGTTACAGGTCGAAGCAATGGGTGGTACAACTGGGGATTTTTACCCTGAATTCAGGAGGTTATGCTACACAGCCTTTTTACATCTAAGAAGGTATAAAACACTTCTGGCTTTAGAAGAATCCATTTTACCAGCTTTCAAGAGTCTTTGTAACCACGATTCCTCTTCCTGTAGCAGTGTTTAGTTTCTGCTTCCATCAAGCAATTTCTAGAGCTTCGATTATAATTCAGATTATGAAGAATAACAGAGTTCTGTTTCTAACCTCCCCAACCATGCTTTATTATTCATTGCCTTTTCTTTCATTTTTTAGTTCTTGGTGGTTCTATTTTACTTTAATAGTTTCTTTCTCTCATGTTCTTCATTTTTTCTTTCTTTATCCTTTCCTGTCTGTTTGCTTTCTTTATTGTTTCCTTTTCTTGTTTCTTTTTTCCTTATCTTTCTCTCCTTTTGTATTTAATGTTTCCTCTAAGGCAGGTTGTACAGCAAATCTATTTAAATATATTCTTATTATTGCACATCATTTTCCACATTTATCCTTACATTTCAATGACGTTTCTTGTTTGCAGATACGCCAACTTGATATTGAATTTATTTGCTTTGATGGTTGATGCTAATGTTCCAGATATCGCCTTGGAGCCTGACAAAACAGTTAAAAAGGTAATGAAACGAGAAATGCACCCATTAGTGTAATAATTTCATTTGCAATAAAATGATTCTCGTAAGTGTATTTTTCTCCTAGGATTTAAAGAG
>OLMO02000294.1:7802648-7815739 GCA_900291935.2 Cassiopea xamachana | reverse complement strand
GCAAAACTTCAAAGTGCTGCATCCTGTTTTGCAAGTTCTGAAAATCTACGCGAACAGTCGTAAGTATGCAGGCTGTTTTACTTTGAAATACACCACACCCTATCGTAGACAGAGATTATCCAGCTCTGTTTTGGTTTGTATGCTGCATTGTTTGCCGCTCCAAGATGGCACGTCTTTACTCCACCCTTTCTCTTCTTAAAGTTGTATTTTCGTTCATTTCCAATTTCTACCTATGAAATTGGGGCTTGTATTGAATATTGGAGAGTATTTGAACCTCTTCATCTGCATTTACTTCATTCATTCATCATATAGGACTTCTGGGTACGCTACTAATCTTTTCGATAGTTTATGCCCTGTGAAGCTCGCTCTGTTCTTCGAATTGATTAAAAATAGGCGCACCGTGCAGAGATTTCAATAATATTTCGAGTAAGCGGCTGATCATGTATAATAGGCTGCTGGGTACCATGGAGGACCACTAATTATGTGTGCGATAAGTTGCTGGTAGCCGCTTTCTATTAAAAGCTCTGTGTCATGTGTAAGCCGTCACTTGGCTTACACTCTTTTTTTATAAGAAAAATTTTATAAGAGCACGAGCCTGAAATTTGAGGGAAAATTAAGAACAAGGCTCAGGTTGAAACAATATCTTAAAGTTTATTTTTGCACAACGATGCAAAAGCTTTTCACTAAAGCATGGACATGAGAGTTGACAGCCTTGTCATTTCTCCTTTGATTTTCACGAATTAATTGTCCCTAGCCAAACTAGATACTGTACTAGCATTGTCCATTTATGATTGTTTATAAACTTTTTTCAGTAAACAACATTGATGTGCATGAAAGATCATCTCGGATGTAACATTTGGCTAATGGGCTCTCATTCAATCAAAGCATCCAATGTTGCCTTGTATATTATCTTTCTATATATTTCTGAATCGCGTACACCCAGCCAGCTAAAGAACAAATTAAGAACAATTGAACCCCAAAATTTCGGAAAAATTACAAACAGACAGCATGAACCTCAATTTTACTGGTTCTTATAAAAAAGAATGTAATTCAGAAGCACATTTTGAGTAAACCCTAACTTAATCACTGCCGGATAATCTCAAAAAGAGCGCTCTTTGCAGCGAGAATCTGTATTTACATGATTCTAGTGAGAAGATACTATATTCCAGTAAATTATTTTCATTTATTTAATTTTTCTCATTTTCAGCTGTAAACTGCAGCATCATGATTAAAGGAGGAGCAATTGAAACACTCTTAAAAGTATTGCCATTCTGTGGACAGAAACGCATAATTTCTGCAAAGTAAGCTGTTTTGTTGGTTACTTACTCTTTAGTAATCATGTCTTGCCTCTTTCCACAGTCCTTGAATATCAAGTATTTCTGCTTCTTTTTAAATGCTTATAAATGGCATTTTTGGAAATTTTAAACTCAAATAAGTCAGTACATTATACTTTATTTTGTTGTATATTTAAATATTTCATTGATGCACTAATGTTTATTATTTTAGAGTAGTTTTGGACATCCTTACACTTCTGGTAAAATCAAGTAAGAGCATTTGAATTTACTGCACATTTCTTTTTCTTCAAGTGTCTCAAAATGCTCAATCCATCTTTCTTATAGCCAATTTCATTTGATATTCCACGATTTATAAAATTATTGTTAGTCATAATAGTTGATATTTTCATCAGAGCTTTAGCAGCTTCTAAGTATAACAGTTTCTCCTCTATCGAGTAAACACAGTCTTGAATTCAAATTTTCTATCTATTATAGAAATTGGCGCAAGGAGAGCAGTGATTCAAGGCTCGGTGCCTCTGTTGATGAACATGTTTGTTGATTGGCACAGAACGGACCATAGACACCGACAAATTCCTGTTCGAAAAGCAATATTAACAGTGCTTAAAAATATTGTTATGATAAGTACGTTACAGCTTCATTAGCGGTAGTTTGTGATAAATGCATTTTTTGTTGTCTAAATTTACGATTCTATTTCACCAAGTGATAGTCTCGTCCCCTCCTTGCCATTGTGACTTCTACTGCTATGTTAGGTAAATGAATCAGCATTGGTTCTCTTTAGCAAGACCTGTTTTACACGGCTTGAGTGCAATTCTATTCATAAGACGTATCTTGTTGAGCACTATACCTAATAGGATAGAACCCAGCCAACCTATAGCTTCCTTTAGAATTAAGATCGAGTTGTGGCATGGTGAAAGTTGTAATTGTATTATTTGCAGTTAACTCGAATTGCAAATATTATTGTGTAAATAATTTTTAGATGGTTGGTTTAAATTGGTTTGCTCTGTCATGCGAGTAAGCCATCCATATGTGTAAAACTTAAGATAAATTCTTTATCATTATATTGTTATTATCAGATGGTGGAAGGAAAGCAATGGCTCAAATAGATGGCATGAAGATTCTTTATAATATTGGGCTAGAAGGATTGGAATGTAGGTATCATTTTCGCTACATATAGCTGGTACAAATTTCAGACTTAAATGTCCAGATAAATCTCTGAATTCACTCCCTAGTTGAAGAATTTAACAGACGTTTAGTTCGATATCTTCAAACGCCTCACGCCTCACACCTAGCTATTTATTTGCTAGATTCGTTTTACGATTTTATTATTCCTTTCAAGAGATAGCTGTGTTATATCTTTATTATCTGTTACTGCATAATGCTAGTTGTGTGGATATTTTTGAGTATTTTTTGCAGCTTGAGCTATTTGTGTTTACAGGACAAAAAGAAAACCCATTTGCATGTCAGTTTACATATAATGACTACATTTTTTCTCATTTGTCACCAGCATATTCTGTTGGGAAAAGTATTATTGCCTGAAGTGTAATAGTAATGAAATATTTTTGGATTGACTATTTGGAGTAAAAGTTTTTATTATCTTTTAGGTAAAGAGCTCGATGGCATGACAAAATTGATCATATTGATACTTCGAAGGTGCTTTGCACGATCATCTCTTCCATTGAGAGCCAGAAACAGTGCGTTTCGTTTTCGTGTGAAATCTCCTGTTGATACGGAAAGTAGTACAGATAATTCAGAAGATGAATTGAATTTTGTAGATACCTGCGATGACGACATACTTGTAACAAATAAAACAGGTAATGTTAAATCCGACATATATATGATTTTGAATAGTAATGATGTTGTAAAGCATTGATTGATTTTTTGGGATTGATGTAGTAACAATTTATGATAGGATCGTAAGGGGTAAACGATGTAAAACTATGACTGAAGAACATCACAGATGATGGTAGTTAGAAAAACTTGGAAATAGTTTGTTTACAACTTAGGGCTGCCGTAGTAGTCACCTGAAATGAATGAGTGATATGAAGAATATCTTCATATTCCAATTGAGGAAGTACGGAAAAGAAGTATATGTCTCGTGTCTAATAGATTTTGTTGCTTCATTCATTGAATAGCTTTTACACTGGTAATGCGCCCATTTAATCTCAACCAGGTATTCCTTTCGTGCTTTCGTTCACACACATATATCCATGTACCTATTTGTCCATTTTTGCATACATTCACCCGCCCACCTTTACACCCATCGATTTATCACTACACCAATCCACACAGCCATCCATCCATCAATGCATACATCCACCCACGCACCCATCAATACTTCCCCCCAACACCCATCCATTCACCTGTCTGTCCACCCATTTACCTATCGGCCCACCCATTCACCAGTCCATCCACCAACACATCTGCCCACCAGCATATCCGTCCATTTACAGGGTTCATACTGAACTTGGAAAACCAAAATAGGCCATTTTTATGAAAAATCAGGGAAAACCAGAAATAGTCATGCAATTTTCTATAATTCTTATGGAAGTTAGGGAAAATAAATTATGTAGTTCTCATATCAGTTTCATTAACTCATTAACTCATACATGGTTGTTCGCAAAGTGGTTGTTTTATTTGTTGTCAGTAAATGTGAACTTGAACACTCTGTATAGTGCTATAGCAAATTCCTGTACATCAATTATCTACAAGGCTCCATTCTCTTTACTTGTTTTTGTAAACGTGTGAAATTGTGGTCAGGGAAAAAGTGGGTATTTTTGACTATGAGTCAGGGAAAAGTCAGGGAATAGTCAGGGAAAAGTCAGGGAATAGTCAGGGAATAGTCAGGGAATAGTCAGGGAATTTTGATTCACATAATGGGTATGAACCGTGAATTATCTAAATTTATTTTTCAATTTCTTGAGAGATTTCTATGGCTACACTAATTTTATACTCTACTGAATATAAAAATATCTTATTGCTTTGTGTTTGTCCTGTAATGTAATGAAGATTTTGAAAATTTTTAGACTATTGTCATGTAGATATGGATGACAATGATGATATGAATGACGATGATGACGATGAAAAAGTTGTTGATGATAGAGAAGCAGAAAATGATTGTATTGAGAATGAAGCGAAGCCGAGGACAAGACAAGACCTTGAAATTTATAATGTATTCGTTAATGAGTTGTTGGAATATACGGTAGGTATTCGTGATGCTTTGACTTGACTTCTCTTATAACTGAAATCACATCGTATATTTCAATGGAAGTTGATAATCATTTTTCTATCTCTTATTTCATGATGAAACATAAAATAATATATATGATGGTTTATTTTCTATTAATCAAAACGTTTTTTGTACGTTTTGGAATTTTTTCTTTTGATTTATTGTCTCATTGTGCAGATTATTTTCATAGAAACCAAAGCAATTCTATTTCTTCTGTTTTTGTTAGGTTGATAATAAAAGTATGGAATTTCAGGGAGATGAAGAGGTCGATAGGGGGGGCACCATCATAATCCCAACAGCAACAACAGACCGCTTATCAAAGGAAGGTTCTGATAGTTTTTTTCCTAGCACCTACAACATAAAACGCGAATCTCTTAAATTCAAGAAGGCATCGAGTCTTGATAGTAGCTTTATATTGACAGAAAGAAAGAGTAGCCCGCCAAACCTCTTGCCACAGAGTAATGCCAATGCGTATGTACTTTTGATTTTATCAGCAAGGACTTTTTTATTTCTAGTTTTATTGGATTTACTTCTGCCATCATAACAGCTCAGCTTTTTCTTGAATGTGATGTTTTCTTTGTTAGATTTGGACATGGCTAGCATGAATGCTAAAACTTTTTGTCTTCAACTTAAGCGAAAGTCAGTACTGCCCGTGCTTGAACAGAGATTTTGGATATTGCCAATCTTCTAAAGGAAGCTCTATTCCAATTATTTTTAATTTTGTTTTGCAAAGCAGAATACTTTTCAAGCAGTGCATAAAAGTTTGATAGCGTCTTCACTTGCTGTTGTTCTAAGTATTTTTGAAGTCCTACCAAGAACTTGGGAGGACCTTTCATATGCCAGTTACATTTCAAGCCTTTTCCATATATTCATATGCTAGTTAGATTTCTTAATTCAAAAGATCGAAGAGAGTGTATGTTGCTATTTATTGGCTGATATTACAATGAGCTACTGAAACCAAAAAAATTAGAAGAAAATCTTGCATTGTCAAACATAGGCACATAATGAATTGAAGAATCCATATTTTAGCTTTTCTTTTTCACTAATTTATATGGTGCTGGAATTCATTTTTAGCAAAGCAGAGTTTACAACTGAGAGCGCTATCCAGCACATTGGAAGTTTATCTTGCAATTCACCAAGCCTGATGCATCCTAGGCAAAAAACGCCAAGCATGCCATCGATACCATTACAACGAACGACGAATTCCAGTAGCCTGGATACTGTGGATCTCCTTGTCAAAGGAATGCACCTCCGCAAGGATTGCAGTTCTTCGCCTGCATTGAGGGAGCTTGTGGACTCGAGATGCTCCCCAACTCATCACCAAAGTCAAGGCCAAGAACGATTCGATAGATCTTGTACCGCAAATTTTCCAAGGCCACGTTCTGCAAGCAATTCTCTTTCAGCATTTGATTTGCAGAAGCAACGCGCAACTGAGGAGGATGATGATGACATAGGTCTGAAGCACATATTGCCTTTTGTGAAGGAGGCATCACCTGCTATATACGGACATCACCCTTTGTTCGATCCTGAGCCGCTCCTCGAAAAGAAACCAGGGATTCACAGGTACTTACATGACTATGAACTCAACTGTTTTGACTCGTGGCTGGCACATATCCGATTGGTATATTTTTTAGTATTTTATTTTCATTTCATTTCATTTCATTTCATTTCAAATATTTTAGGAGGGTGGCCCTTCAGTAGTGCTGGTTTTCAAGGGGCCCTCCATTGACTCATTGAACTCAATACTGTTAAGCCTAATACCAGACAGCTGCCAAATGCCAAATCAGCTCAGTCATCGTTTTTTTGAAAATTAGATGCCTTTGTGGAGATTCTACAGTAATGGGCTCGATTTTAAAAAATCTGTTGAAATTAATGAATTATTTGTCCATTGATGGCTCCATAGACAAGCCCTTTTTTGATGCTTTAATTGATTGCCACAGTGATAAATAGACCAAGAAAATTTTCAATTTATTGTAATGTTTATGGTGACTTTTATTGGAACCTGTTTAGGTCTGTCACGCAAACCACTATATTTTATAGTGGTTATTGCTTTAATAAAAAGTCGTGGCGTTCAGATTGATAGTGGGCTTGTTCATAACATCGATTTATGTATTTGAATAGGAGCTGAAAGTTCCTTCGTTTAGTGACTAGGTTGATGACTAATCTGTAAATACCATTTGATCATTTTTTGATTTTTGAACCCCCTTTGCACATGATTATGGTGCTGGTTGCAATTTTTGCTATTACAAAAACTTCTATATTACAAAAGCAGATGGCACCGGGGAAAATAGGTATTANAGCAGCTTCATTTACCATCAGTTTTCCCTATTCAAATGATGTCTGCTATGTGGCTTATCATTATCAATATACAATTTCTATGATGAAGGCACAGACCCCATCTCCATGTGTGAATTTCAACTAAGATTTCTTGTTTAATATGTACCATTTTTAACTTGCTATTGAGAAGAATAGTTATGGTGATAGAATAATGAATACTGATGCTAATTCATCGCATGATTAGGCTGTTTATTATGGTCTACAGTTGTATTGTTTTTTATCCTACTCTTTGGTTTATGCTGTAATTTTTTAAGTAGTCACATGTAGACTACCTTGATAAGTGAGGTCTACAGTTGTATTCTAATTTCTCATTGAAGTTTCTATAAAATTCAATTGATGATTTCAGAGCGATGATATTTCAAGATTTCTATCGTTTCATCTGCCCAGACAAAGTCATTAATCGAGTTGTTTATGATCTTGATGAATTGATATCTATTGGAAAATCTTATGCTGCGGCCAATGAGAGAATTACCAGTAGCTACACATTAACACCAAAGAAAGCCTCGTGCAGTAGCAAACCTTTGAACGTGTAAGTTTTTTAAATCTCTTGTTTCCATATTTATTGTACATTATGTTAGATTAATTAAAGTCCTTATAGGGAATTTCTGTTTAATAAATATACAGGTATGTTTCTTACAGTAGCTGGATAAAAGTAATAGCAAGAAAGACAAAAGAATTCCCTCATAGTGTGATTCAGTTTCTCATAATTAGGTCATGAAATATATGTAAAATTTTAGATCAATATTATTGAATTATTTTCTTGATAATGCAGACTCTGATACCTAGTATATCTGGAATATTGGTAGCTTGATTGGCACTTTGGGAAATAAGGCGATGTGGGCAAGCAAGGGGCCAGCTTTTTCTTACATAAAATACCACTTATATAAACCATAGTTAAGAGTTTCAAGTAGCAATCATATATTTATATAATGTCATATTTTTTCCAGATGTATAGTGCTTTATTAGATCGATGTTTTCTTTCGTATATTATGCTCATTTTAATCATGAGCTCTGAATTTTTCATGTTCGTAGATTATCATGGGTTTTTGTTTGCATTGAATTTCCATTCTTTTCTTCATCTAGGGGGCAAAGTTTTAATGAGGAATCCTCGAAGTTACCAAGTTTATCCTTTGAATCGCGCTTTGAATCAGGGAACCTCCGCAAAGCAATCCAAGTACGGTTGAGTTGAATATCCTTAATTTTCAATATGCTTCATTGAACATTCTCTGTCATATAGCTATCCACCATTGCCAGTTAGAACTTTTCCAAATTAGCCACATTCTACAGCATGGATAGTTGAATTATGTTAATGTAAGATTTGCTCTATGCTTTTCAGATTCGCCAATATGAATACGACTTGCTTTTGAATTGTGATATTAACTCAGACCATCATTGTCAGTGGTTTTACTTCGAGGTAATGGATTTTTTTCAATTTCATAGCGTCTGGTTATCAATGTATTCGATGTACTTTTATGTATTGTATTTGAATATGCATCATACAAACATCTATTATCAAACAGCAATCGATATTTATAAAATTTGTACACACACAAA
The DNA here is from genome assembly GCA_900291935.2 of Cassiopea xamachana. Taxonomy (NCBI): domain Eukaryota; kingdom Metazoa; phylum Cnidaria; class Scyphozoa; order Rhizostomeae; family Cassiopeidae; genus Cassiopea; species Cassiopea xamachana. The sequence goes on along the minus strand of OLMO02000294.1, from coordinate 7,807,327 downwards.
TAAATAAATAATTAAATAAATATATATATTTATATACACACATATATTGTATGTAGAACTCAAGAAAAAAGTTTGTACTTTAATAATTTTCTAGTAGAATTGTAGCTTTTGGATTTTTGCATATATAATAGGAATTATCTATTGGATCACTAGGTAAACGTTTTCATTATTGTCACCCTAACTCTGCAGTTGTTCCACTTTTTGCATCAGGTTTCAAATATGGAACAGAGTGTTCCTTACAGGTTTAACATAATCAATTGTGAGAAGTTCAACAGCCAATTCAATTTCGGTAAGCTGTAGAGAATTTTAGGTATCATGAATTGTCCATTGTATAGAACTATCTAAAGATGCTTTATTGCGATTCTTTTATATTTTGGGTGATTCTCAATTTGTGAATTCATCTTTGGTATTGACTACCATATAAAGTTGCCTGTTGATATACTTTGCTTTTCATAGGCATGGGCAGAGTGCAAAGTTCTTTACCTGAGACTTGCTCTTTCATTATGTATAGCCAATCAAAAGTACTGCCTACTCAACTTGATGCAACATTTTCAAATTAATTTCTATCCTTTTTAAGCTAAGCAGAGCATAGACAGGTCTCATTTTCGTTCCGTTTTAGCTTTATTAGAAAATGCTTTCTAGAAGAGCTGCTGGGAAGGAAGGCTAAATTGGTTGTAGAATTGAATGATAGTGACAAATGAACGATGACTGTAAATAATGAGAAGATGATAATAACATTCGAGATCAAAAGAGTTGATTTAGAGAATTTTTGTGTTAATAGGAAGTTGTCCAGATCTGGTGTGATCTCTTATGTCTATATTAATTCAATTTGTCAATCCAGGTATGCAACCAGTACTATACTCTACAAAAGATGCTGAAACTGGACAGCCAGGTTGGGAACGCGGTGGTTCAAATATTTGCTATTACAAGAATTTCTATATAAGAAAAGGNGAGATGGAATTGGTGCAAATAGATATTACTATACAGCTACATTTACCATCAGTTTTCCCTATTCAAATGATGTCTGCTATGTGGCTTATCATTATCCATATACAATTTCTATGATGAAGGTACAGACTCCATTTCCATGTGTGAATTTCAATTAAAATCTCTTGTTTAAGATCTATCATTCTTGACGTGATCAAGTGCATGAAAAGATTAGTTTTGAAGCACGTTGAATAGTCTGTAGAATAAAAGTTGTTTTGGAAAGAGTTTAGGGATGAATCAATTCTTTGTTTTCTGTGAAAGATCATGTAATATTATGAAATCCAGCGATCTTTAGTTGACTTTTTTGATCAATTTTGCACGTTCCTCTCATGGTTTACTACAACTTGCTCATGTAGATAACTACATATAGCAAAGCTAGGGCAACAAAATATTCCGAAAATTAAGCAGCAGCTGAAGTAAATAAGTGTTGTGCAATGTTAGGGACATATTTTTTTACTCAGAAAAGGTCATTTCACAAGAATATGATAGATACATCATGTTTTCATGGTTTTGCTTTGTTCGCTAGAACTTCACGCCATAAATTTCTCTACTTGTAGGCTCATTTGTGTAAGTTAGAAGGGATGCTAGCTTCAAATATATACTACGACAATCAGATTCTTTGTTTTACTTCACTGGGCAATGCATGTGATATAATCACAGTTACAGAGAAGCCGAACAAGGATGATCGACAGAGTTTAATTGCATTTCGTAAGTAGTACAGTTTACAATTTATGAATATTCCATACTAGACATTTAGAAGGCGTGGTCAGTGCTAGAGCCAAAGGTCATGCTCCTTCACTGGGGGTCATCCATGAATTTTACAGATATTGCAGTTTCCTTATCGTCAAATGGGTATTTAAAGCAGTGTAAAGTGCCAAATTTCGGCCTGTCATTGACTTTCATCATTTGATTTGGTTGTGCCTTATAATTTTGACACTTTATCTTTGTCATGTACCTCAAAATTCATAGGATCAATACGTGTTCCTGCTCTTTGAAAAGGCACGTTGTATACAGTAGCAGGTCTCTCATTTCTAAGAATCTAACATTTTGTGATTGCATTTTTATGCACATTTTAAGTACGCGTTTGCTGTACTGTTGATGATCTGGAAGTTCTTTAAGAGTTTGAAAAGTAGCAATTGCCAAGGTTATTGAAAATGGTTTCACTTCCACACTGGGCAGTATAGTTAGGTCCACCCACAGTCATCATCAGTGATTAAAATCACAGAACGTGAGGAAGAAGGGGCTTTCAATTTAAAATAAAAACTAAGAGTCCTAAAAAATTCTGAATACCCCAATAACCAGTAATATCGAACTGTGCTACCATAAATTATTTCATCTGCCCGCTTTTACATCAACTAAGATACTACATTTTTTTATTTGTAGGTAAACGGCCGTATATTGTTTTGACCTCGCGCGTTCACCCTGGTGAATCCTGCGCAAGTTGGGTTGTCAAAGGTGCCCTACTCGTTCTTTAACTTTTTGGCATTGATTTCTATTATTTTAGAAGCACTTTTTATATTGCTTTTATGCATTTGTATTACTGGTATGAATTTTCAGTGCATTGTTTGAAGTCTGTTTTCGCATTTTTTTGTTGGCTGTTCTTTGATATTGTAGTACAGGGTTCATAATGAACCTGGAAATCTTGGAAAACCTGGAAAATAGGCAATTTTTATAAAAAGTCAGGGAAAACCTGGAATAGTCAGGGAATTTTCTATATTTTTTATCCAAGTCAGGGAAAAGCCTGGGAAAACATTATTTGATCAGCATATAATTTTCATTAACTGTTGGCATGGTTGTTCGCACAGTCATTGCGCTAATTGTTGTGAGTGAATGTGAACTTTATGCTTTGCTCTGTGAAATTGCAAGTATAATGTGCATTACCTAACTATTAGACTCCATTTTCTTTACTTCTTTTTGTAAAAATGTGGACTGGGGGTCAGGTAAAGTGTGTGTTTTTGACAACCAGTCAGGGAATAGTCAGGGACTGTTAATTCACGTGTTGGGTATGAGCCGTGTATTAGCTATTTCATAGATGTACAGATAATTTTCTATTTGTTCTTACCAGGTGTTCTTGACTTCCTGATGAGTAACAACGAGCTTGCGATTCAACTTCGTGAAACATTTATCTTCAAGATTGTGCCATGCCTAAACCCAGATGGTGTTATAAATGGAAAGTAGGTGCAATTTATTTCATCACTTCTATATATTTAATTTTCTGCTTAAAATAGGTACTCTTTCTCATTTCTCATCTTGTTTTCCCTTTTTGCTGTTATAAAGTATTGATTTCAACTACTTGCTTGGAAGCTGTCATAAACCTCCACGTGTGATGCAATAGTAGGATTATTTCCAATTGTTTATTTGCTTGTTCAATTGTTCTGTACAGTGCTGTTGTTTCTTTAAAACTTTATAGTCACAATTCATACTTACTGCAATCCTGAAAGTGCAACGGATTTTTATACACCCAGATTCTCCAACACCAAACTTTTCTACTTTACGTAAACCCAGATTCTAACATTTTTTTGGTGCCACCAACCCTGTTGTCTAATATCGAATGTAGTGATTATTGGCAGCTTGTTTCGAATGCCCAATTTTAAAGCTCTTTCCTTGCACCAAGAGATATAGGACTTTGCATGTTTTACTTGTAAATTCATCTTCCAATTTCATTGCACACGTTTTGACACAATTTCTTTGTCTTGTATAGCCATCGGTGTTCAGTATCTGGTGACGACCTAAATCGACAATGGATTTCACCTGATCCAAATAGCCATCCAACTATTTATCATACAAAAGGGTTCATTGAATACTTGAATTCAATCAATAAATCTCCTTTAGTAAGTTTTTTTTATGTTCATATAGTTCATATATTACTGTGCATAGATGTTGCACAATGGATTTTAGGGCATCTTATTAATGAACGTAAACTAGCAGAAGAATTTTGAGACAGGAAATCGAATGATGGCATAACTATGGTGACGTCAAAATTGTTATGCGGTTTTAGGATAATTTTTTTAGTGTAATCCAACATTGTGTACTGTAAGATTAGTAAAGCCAGTGAATTTACCATTTATGGCTAAGTCGTAGGTCGACATTTGGAGTGAAAAGTTCGTTTGGTCTTCGTTCACATAGACATGGTAAAGTATAGAAAGCTGTTCATTGGATGAAAGACCGAGGATTAATGCTGTTCTTAGAACAAGCGTACTTAATAGATATCTTACTCTATATAGAACTTCCACGTTAGCTAAAGCCAAAACAAATTTCACCCCCGAACCTCGACTCATTCCTTGACTGCGTGAATTGTTGAAATGGACGATAAGGATAGGAATACAATAGAAGGTAGCATTTATTAAACAAATAGTATCATTTTATTGCGAATAGAATAACTGAGTCTTTTTTTACTTCAATCAATTCTCAGTAGAGATTCTTTTTCTAGCGTTGTTTTCAGAAGGTATGAATTTCTGTCATAGAGACATTATCACTACGCTAGTAGTTAAGCTCTGATCGTGTTGCCTATATTAAAGTTCACAAGATTGCTATTCAAAACTTTTTACCATAGATCTATTGCGACTTCCATGGACATTCCCGTAAGAAAAATGTCTTTATGTATGGCTGTAGTGTTTCCGCTACTCATGCTGCGAGGCAGCAAGGTAACTTGGACACTGTATTTTTCAACATGGTAAATGGAGCTGAAGGAG
>OLMO02000294.1:7780566-7796078 GCA_900291935.2 Cassiopea xamachana | reverse complement strand
ATAATTTTGCCCATGTTTAATATATGTGTATTTAGATTTGCTTGTTTCCTATTTGAGACGCTAGTTGTGTTTTTTACAGTAGAATTGAGTAGTACGTAATAGACGTAAGAGGTGAAAAATTGAAAGACCTTCCGCAAGACACTAACCTTAAGCGAGTTTTCATATTTGTCTTCCCATACTCCTACTTTTGATACAGATAGAGTTGGTACCTTCCTATCTTATCATTACTGTTATTTACAAGTCTGCTCATATAACAAAATATCAGGTACAATAATATTGATTCATTCATTTTACACAACTGCTTTGGTGGGAGACAAAGCGTTGCCCAAGTTTGACAGACTTGAATAGACTTAGAAAAATATCTCCTGAGAATGGACAGATTCATTATAGCACTGCAATGTTCATTTACTCCTTATAGATTTCATTTGTATAAAGATTATTTTACGCCCCATTAATTATTAACTGTTAGTTATACTATTTACTTGTTAACGGGTTAGCCAAAAACCATGAAATAGAGCCTTGACTTTCGGAGATTCTAAATGTAGAAGTAATTTTTCACTCAGTTCACTACTAATACGCACACTCCTCTTTCAGATTATTTTGTAGAAACGAAGTCACATTTTATCAATTTTTAGCTTTATTTTTGTTGTTATTGTTTAAATTTAACGAAGAATTAGAGGGTTGATTCAATGTGTCACTAATCACGAGTAGAGCCTTACATTATTTCTTGATTTCCACCTTTGATGTATACTTATGTGTTAGGCATGAAGTAGAATTTTTTACTGGAGCTACCGCCAGGTAGAAGACTGGGCACTACACCGCTACTTACGAATTCATAGCTAAAGTTTCAGTTCCAGTTTTTCGTACTGATATGCTAGTTTATTATCTCAATTAATTATTCAACAATCAATCAAGTAGCCGAGTTGAACAAACTAAGTTACCCAATTTCTATCCAGCCATAAATTTCTCCTTATGCAACAACAAAATTGCCACCTATAGCTCGAAATCAAGAAGAATTCAATTTTGATCATCAAAACTGCTAAACGTTATTTACTTGCCTACACAGATTATGGCTTTCAACACTTGACAACAATACTCCCCCGTTTTTTTCACAAAAAAACCGAGCTTTGCATTTGTCCATCAGCAAACACCATCTTGACTACTGTTCACTTGTATTGTGTGGTATTGTGAAAAAAGTTTGTTGTAGAATTAAAAACCGATGAAACGCAAACAGAAAGCAGGTTTTATGTACTTCCAACTTCAAAACGATGTTTGCATTGGGATTCTGGGATGATAAGGGCCTGGGTCTAGTTGCATGCGATATATTGTCTTACAGCATTGTTCTTACGAAATTCTATGTACATTCTTTGCCTGTTATTTGCTTGCTCTTTTTCCGTTTTCTTTGCGTTCATGGAAATATGTAAGGAACATCTAAAAGTTTAAACGATTTTAAACGAACATCAAGGCATTTATTAATATGATGATTGCTAACGCCTTAGTGAATGCTGGGAGGAGACACAAGATGACAGTTGAGGGTAGCCCTTCAACTAAATTTGACTGTATGTTAGTTTCCAAGCAGCCCTAATTTGACTGCAAATCCGTTATTCCTGTATAGCGCTTCATCTCGCCACCTGTTTTTCATGTATCTTATACCGCAAATGAAAGGCTCCATTGGCAATTTTGATTCCGAAACTTTTGGCTGCTTTAGTCTCTCTAAATATGGTATCTGATTTTTTGATAATTGTGCATTAGACCTTGCTTGTATGTGTTGGATGGTGGTTTCTCTTTTCTGCCTTGCAAAGCTGCCGGTTCTTTTAAAAGAACTCCTTGCCCTTGCATACTCTTCAGGGAGTGACGGTGTCCATTTTGCCAATTGATCTTTTATTTTTTCATTTGTCCGTTTTCTAACACTCTTCGCAACGACTGAGGAACGCCGAACCAAGAAGTGATACGGTTTCGATGTTATTTCTCTTTTCAGGTCCAAAATTTTATCTCCATCAAACTCATCACCCTCTTCCTCTTGCATAATTTTACTATTCGTATGATGTTCCTCACTGCACCCTTTTATTTCTTCGTTGACTTTTCTCTGCATCGTTGGCAATTCCTGTTTATCAAACTCTGAAGATTCGCCTCGGTCACAGGCTGACTTCACGTTGGCTTCGCTGCTAAGAGATCTTTCATCATCTCCAAAGTTATCAGTTGAAGTTAATGATACTATAGACAAGATCGATATTTCCCCAGACGAAGGCCTTTGCCGGCTCATGCTTCTACACTCGCTTCTAGATGTTACCGTGCTAACTGAGCCTGCCCTTGTCCAAGGTCGTTCAACTTTAGATGATGACATTGATCTATACATTATAGGGAAGATATAATTAACAATATTCTCAACTTTGTCTTCTTCAATCACGCTCTTGGTACTTTCATTCGTTTGTGAGGCAGTTGGAAACGATGATTGAATAGATGGAGCTCTAAGAGGTGATGCTACTCTGGAGATGTAATTTTCTGCTTCAGTCAGTGATTTTACGAAGCTTGTTTCCCTCACTTTCTCTTCACAGCACAGCTGACAGTATTTACGACCCAATATATCACAGTACATTCTTTTTGATTCATCGTGTTTATATTTACCATAACTACTAGGTCGAAGATTGACTGTTACATCAAGTGTTGCTCCTATTCCAACATTTACTTCATTATTAGCATTATACGCATTATAGAGCAGAGATTTTGTCTTCATGCTGGCTCAACAACGTCTTCAAGTATTAGCACATTAGATCGCTCGTATCAACTTCGATTTACGCAGTAACCCAATTGTAGTATCGAGTATCATGTGAGACTACGCTTCCTCTTTCCTCGTGACAAGCCTTTGATATGGTAAAACCCCCGTCAATGAAAAGTCAATATTCATCCGCATTCATTAACTCAAATGGTGCGTTAAAAACCGCAGGAAGATGGTGGGTGAACTGCGCTGCAAAGCAATGCTGAAGTTACTACCGTAGCTCATAGAAGAAATTTCTTTGCCTTCCTACGGGAACCAGTAAAATTGAGGTTCAGGCTGGTTGTTCTTAATGTTTCAAACATTTTGAGGTTGAATTGTTCTTAAGTTGTTCTGAAATTAGTAGGGAGTGGGTTATAGAAATTAGACACTATACAAGGCAACGTTGACTGCTTTTATTGATTGAGAGGTCATTAGCAGGGGTGATTTCCAGGGAGCTCAGCCTCCTTGTTAAAATTCTTGCTCATTTTAGGGGGTCGAGCACCCTAAATTTTGTCCTAAATTTGTGCCCCCTAAATCTTGCTTTTCAAAGTGCATTTACCTTGCTTCCAATGTTTTGCATTGTATTGCAATGATGACATTCCTCACTGCCAAGACTGCAAAAAAAGTAGGGAGTACTCTTTACCACAATTTGATGAAAACCCCATTCGTGGTGCCACTTTTGCTGTTCCCACTCGTGCAATCCATATTTTGCGGCGCTATTTTCACTGCTTCCACCTGCGCACACGCAATATTTTGGTGGCGCTTCCTCGCGCAGAAATCAAAGAATGCAAACTCACTGCTACATGGCTACTGAGATCTTTCTAGATCTTGGCTATATTATATCATAACTAGATTGGATTATTATGTCTCCATCTTCAAAACTTTGGGTGTGGTTGCAAATGGGCCACACTAACATTGCAGATTTCACAAATCACCCTTGCCCATTAGCCTAATGTTACATCCGTGATGGTCTCTTTTGCATATCAATGTTTTTTGTTGAAGAAAGTTAATGAACAATTATAAGCAAAGTTTAAGTTTCGCTAGAGGGCAAGTAATTCGTGAAAATCAAAGAGGAGAAGTGACAAGGCTGTCAATTCTCCTCAGGTTAACAAGGAATGGACATTTCATGTCTATATACTATTGGAAATCATATGCATCGTTGTCAAACGATGCACTTGTAGTGTGTCACAAAGACCAAGGTTGAGCTGAACCAAAATTTTAGATCTCTCCTTATCTACAAATATAAAGCAACAGTAGAAAATTGCAAAAATTTCCCAAGGGTGGCAAAAAGCTATCATTCTGTAGCCCATGGTTGGCAAGTGCCACCCCATGGCAACGGGCCTGCTCTAATCCCCATCACCTCACATTCCGCTACGCCACACTGCCATATGCATACTCCCATACAGATTGTTCCTTTGGGCATGCCTCGTTTCCAGGAGTTTCTATGGAAATATAGTTGACACAACGCTCAAAATATACAGCAAAGAGCTATCGCCGCTGCAGTCAGCAATGAAGAGTATTGATGAGCAAAGCGACGATTTAAGTAGCCAAGGCCCAAAATTTCTTGTAAATAAAGATGGCTTTCCCATTTCTCAAGATACACTGAAGACGTTATGGGACAATGTTCGAGAGCATTACGATGATGGCGAAAAATACGAAAATGAAATCCGAGGAAATCCAGATATACCTATTCCAACTATTCCACAAGTGCCCTCCTTACAATCAACCATTCCAGTGAGACAAAAACTTGCATCAATTCAAAAGTACATGAACGAACTACAGTACAACCATACAGGAATGCAGTTTTTCGAAGTAAAAAAATACAGGCCAATATCTGGATTAATGGAAATCGCAAAGGAAATTATAAGAGAGTCATTACCAATAAAATGTCTTGAAGCAGTAATATTATCCCTGTACCTAACAACGGGTACAAAAGACCTTGTCAGATTTGTTATTAGTTTTAAATCGAAGTTCTTGACGAACGTCCATAGGCATGTTGTTCTAGGATTGAATTATGGCCCAAATTATGGGGCGCTTGGAATGAGCAGGAGGAAGGAACTCATGGACAAGCCATTAGCATTTCAGAGCCTAGGAAAAATGGTTATTGACTACAAAAATGCTTATGAAAACTGTCACCACAAGCTGAAGAAAGTAAAGCTAAGTTTGCCAGTTGTACATGATATGCATAGTTGTGAAAGGATAGTATGGAACTATTTGACCTTGCCAGTGTATAAAATGACAAATGACGAAATTAGAGGTGTGGTAGATAAATATGCAAGGACAATAAAGAGTATTTGATGTAATTTATTTGGTATTGACATTTGTAAATATTTTATAATAATGGCAATGCACATGAACTTGTGTGTGGGGCCTGGTCTAACAACAAAGCAAAAGTAGAAATTTTTCATCAATTGCAAGTCATGAATGAAAATTTACAATTATGAAATGTGGAGATAAATCAACCATGTTACAAGTGATTGAAGCAACTAATTGCATGGGTTGTACTACAGCTACCTACATAGCCTCTTTGTTTTGAGAAGTTGTTGAATTATCAGCCAAGAGAATCATTGGATGTCACACAAGACATAACGTAATGAGGGAAGGGCACTAATAGTTTTAGAATACTACTCTACCATCCTACTATATGGCTCTACCAGTGTAACAGTGTTTGTAGCAGATGAATTACTCTTGAGTACTAAATATTCACCCTCCTAGTTATTAGTTTTCAAAGAAATCTTTCTGAAGCCTCCTGTGCTTATTCAAACCTTACTATTCATTGATTTTGAGATTTTGATAAGTAAATATTCACCCTCACATTTTGATTTGACTGAATTAGCAAATAGTGTGTGAATATGCAAGAAGTAGTTAACTACAAGTTTTCATGTGTCCCCAATTATTCAGTACTCTAAAGAAGGTCTTTGTGAAAATCTACGCAACAAAATAGATAGTAGTTTTCATTCTCTAGGAGCAATAGCTTTTTGTTTTTTAAACCAAGATAACTAGACTTGATGTGAATATGCATACTTACTATGTACATATATTTATTAACAATTCAAATACATGAGGGAAATTGTCTTCAAAAATTATGCATTCCTGATACTACAAGAAATTTTTCGTGAGTGAAGTAAAATTTCCAATCAACAACAGTGTATAGACAAACGTATTCAAAATATCCAAATTGTTGATAAAAAGGGGCAAAAGATCAAACTGCTTAAGTGCAATTGGATAAAGCTAAATAGCCTCAAATCATGAATTTGCTTCAGATGATCTAAAAAACAAATAAAGATTGATAAGACAACAAATTACTGCATAAATTTTTACAAAATTGTAAGAGTTTTTTATACAAAACATAGAGCAGAAAATNTATTCAAAACAAGCTATAATCTTAATTATGAGCACCACATCAAAAGATATTAACTAAATGTGTGAATAACCAAATATTCTTAACAACAGCATATTTAAGTAGTTTTTATAAGTAGTCTCTTATTTACATGTGAAGGTAAAATGTTCACTAAGGAGCTATCCAGCAAATATTTTATTTATAAGAACAAGTACACAAATGTCTATCAATAACAAGTGCATCACACAGCACTTACAAAAGTGGAACAAATCCATTTGGGGGTGAAGATACCAATATCCTTGAAGGATACTGAAAATCATGAATGTTTCTTGAGCCCTAGAAATATAATCAATATCACTGTAATGTCAATGAACTGTCCTAACTTAACACTGTCATCCCTAAACCCATCATCATCATTCTACTCTTAGGTCCTGAACAAGCATCCCCCATTCTTATTAAATTTTTAATTTTTCTAGAAGAAATCTGCAAAAGTATTTGCTTCCATTGACGTCAATCAGACCATTTTGAATTTCTGCTGTTTGTCACACAGTTAGCCCAAACTTCCAATCCCCTGCTTATTTTAACCCCCTGCTTATTTTAACCCCCTGCTTATTTCATCTTGAAGAATTTTCCAACCCCCTCCCCTCCCCTCTTTATTCAGGACCTAAGATTACTGGTTTGATAAAGCTCTTCCAGAGAGCAAAGCCCCTTCACTCCCATTATTGTACAATTCCACTTCATAATCCCTGGTGCAGTCACTGACTATTTAGGCCCCCATTCTACTTTATTTGGGTCTACAGCTATGGTTAGAGCTATTATGGTAATATCTACAGGAGTAACTCCCAACCATAAACTCAAACACATGATGCACATAACTATTCTTGAACTCTTGAGAAAATTCATACCAGCTTAGATTTTAAAGACTCTTTTCCATTTACATTGTAATTTGGAACTTCTCTCATTTGCCCTGCATTTGATGCTTTTAAAGCATTCATTTCACCTCTTATTTGCATAACATTATCTCTTTGGGAGCGAATCTCTTCACTCAAAATGTCAATTTTTTGTGCTAGCTGCTCCTTTTCATTGCATAGCTTGGAAATTTCTTGCAATGCTGAATTTTGTGCTTGATAGAATAAGCGAACTGTGTCCTAAAAAAAGTACAAGGAAATGTGAAGAAACTTGAGGATAAAACTACGGAAAAAATCACAACTCAAAACATTACAAGAACACAAGATATTTTCAACATTATTATGATGAAACATTCAACATTTTTGAATCTAGTAACATCATGGTTTGATCTGTGGAGTTTCAAAAATTGAGGAGAGCATTACAGGGGAAAACACACTACAACATATAATAAGTTTTATTTTAATACATTATAGTGACATAAAATATATCAATAATACCTGGCAAGTCAGCATTTCAGTAGACATTTGTATCCCATCCATTACAAGTATCTCATTTGGCAATATCAGCTCTGGCAACATGAAATCAAATCTGTCTGTGCTACTTAATTTTACTTGTTGTCTACTTTGCTCCAGAACTGTTCCAACAGCACCAAAATAACTTGCAACAATCTCACGTTCCCTTTTTGCAAAAAGATCATATACATTCAAATAATCAATAGCAAGATCAAAACACTTCATTGGTTTTCTCATCTTCTACCAACATTTACCCCTCTTGAGTTCTTCTCCTTACACAATAATAATTGATGTACCCATTTACTATCAAAACACAATTCAACACCAAAATTTCCCATTTCACTGCACAATGGGTAAATTCTAATATTTAGCATATTGTTGTCTGATGATGAGAAAAGATTTTAAGATTTGTTATATACATATATATATATATATATATATATATATATATATACACATCACAACTCAAAACATTACAAGAACACAAGATATTGTTCTTGATAGTGTTCTAATTGTGGTAGCCCAATTACGAGTAAATATAAACTCTCTGTCAGCCATATATATATATATATATATATATATATATATATATATATATATATATATATATATATATAGAACTGAAAATGTCCCAAGGGGGAAGATAAGACAACAGAATAGATAGGATTGCTTGGTACGCACAGTAGTAGGAAATGATACTGACTGCAAACCCTACCTAACAGCAATTTTATATGCTTTCTCAGCCAACTCCAAGTTGCTTTGGTATTGTACTTTTTCTTTTTCACATAATTCAGCATCTTTTTTCAGTCGTTGTATGATATCGTCACGTCTGTTGATCTCATTCTTGGCATTATTCAGCATTTTTAAGGTATCTCGCATTCTAGAATCCTTAGATTTCTCTTCTGATGAATGCTGTTCAACCCTAAAGGTTAAAAAAGTAATTCTTTGTAGGCTAGAACTACTCTATTTGAGTAAGCATCAATAAGAAATAGCCAAAGTAATATGGCTTTGAATGCATTTGCGTCCAGAATTTTACAAAAAAATGGATGTTTCTATCGATAGGAAAATGAAATTCGCATTTATAAAACTGCAGATAAACTGGTGAAAACTAAATCAATGGCTGACTTGAGGGGCAACACTAGGGTGCTGCTATTGTGGGGCCAATACCCCCAGCAGTTTCACTCCTGACTATTTAAAAGGTGTGTTTAAAAGTGATACTGAAAAGCTAGTTTGAATCGACTGGAAACAAACCTCTTCTCAATATCCTCCAGGTGACTTGCGTAATCCTTTAATTGTTTCTGTGCTTTCTCTTCTCTTTCTACCACTGACTTCATGTCAATTAGCAATGCATCATACTTGGTTGCATCAACCATCGCACGCATGTTTTTCTGTAACTTCTCCACCTTTCTTCTCAACGAATTTTCTTCTTTTGCTAAGCTCGTTCTCAGCTCTTTTTCTGACACTAACATGTGCTCGATATCTTCCCTCTCACCCTTGAGTCTTGTCACGTCTTGCCTCAAATATCTCCTTTCGACTTCTGCAGTATGCAGACGCTCGATGAATGATAATAAGTGGCTATTCATTGTTTTAGCGAGACACTAGAAATTAAAAAAAGTTAGAGTAGAAAACACTACTATCGTACACAAACTAANTATATATATATATATATATATATATATATATATATATATATATATATATATATATATAGAACTGAAAATGTCCCAAAGGGGAAGATAAGACAACAGAATAGATAGGATTGCTTGGTACGCACAGTAGTAGGAAATGATACTGACAGCAAACCCTACCTAACAGCAATTTTATATGCTTTCTCAGCCAACTCCAAGTTGCTTTGGTATTGTACTTTTTCTTTTTCACATAATTCAGCATCTCTCTTCAGTCGTTGTATGACATCGTCACGTCTGTTGATCTCATTCTTGGCATTATTCAGCATTTTTAAGGTATCTCGCATTCTAGAATCCTTAGATTTCTCTTCTGATGAATGCTGTTCAACCCTAAAGGTTAAAAAGTAATTCTTTGTAAGCTATAACTACTCGGTTTGAGTAAGCATCAATAAGAAATAGCCAAATTATATGGCTTTGAATGCATTTGCGACCAGAATTTTACAACAAAATGGATGTTTCTATCGACAGAAAAATGAAATTTGCATTTATAAAACTGCAGATAAACTGATGAAAACTAAATCAATGGCTGGCTGCCTGGCTGCCTGGCTGGCTGCCTGGCTGGCTGCCTGGCTGGCTGCCTGGCTGGCTGCCTGGCTGGCTGCCTGGCTGGCTGCCTGGCTGGCTGCCTGGCTGCCTGGCTTGAGGGGCAAAACTAGGGTGCTGCCACAGTGGGGCCAATACCCCCAGCAGTTTCACTCCTGACTATTTAAAAGCTGTGTTTAAAAAAGAGATACTGAAAAGCTAGTTTGAATCGACTGGAAACAAACCTCTTCTCAATATCCTCCAGCTGACTTGCGTAATCTTTTAATTGTTTCTGCGCTTTCTCTTCTCTTTCTACCACTGACTTCATGTCATTTAGCAATGCATCATACTTGGCTGCATCCACCATCGCACGCATGTTTTTCTGTAACTTCTCCACCTTTCTTCTCAACGAATTTTCTTCTTTTGCTAAGCTCGTTCTCAGCTCTTTTTCTGACACTAACATGTGCTCGATATCTCCCCTCTCTCCCTTGAGTCTTGTCAAGTCTTGCCTCAAATATCTCCTTTCGACTTCTGCAGCATGCAGACGCTCGATGAATGCTAATAAGTGGCTATTCATTGTTTTAGCGAGACACTAGAAATTAAAAAAAGTTAGAGTAGAAAACACTACTATCGTACACAAACTAANAGATCAGATGTACCGGCAAGAAATATATCGAATCAGCATTGCAATAAAAAGTGATTACTTCAAAATACCCTCCAAATACAATCACAGTGGAATTCAGATACACAGAATGCCCAGACGTCGATAATGGCCTTGAAGGTGAGGAACCACTTAATAGATAAAGCTTTAATTCGCCTCTTATTATAGTGCTAATGCAGGTGGAGAGCTAAAAAGGAAAATTACACACCGTAGATGATTGGTATGAATTTTCTGCTTCTTGATCCTTTACATGATGCAGAATCTTTCGTAGCCCAACACCAAGTTGGTATGCAAGTGTATCTCCATTCATGGGAATTCTGGTTTCATAAATAGATGACGGAAATTCTTTACTAAGTCCTTTGAACAATGATTTGCATGATTTGACAACCTTCTCTGTAATATTCGGTAGGCGAATTGGCCTTCTATTATACTTTTCATACTTGCAATCTTCTTCATCTATGAAAAAATTTAGTCATTAAATATTTAACAACTTCTCCCTGCAACTGAGTAATCTAGGTATCATAGCCAAATATTTTCTGTTTGTGGGTGTAAAACAATGCAGTTAGTACGATAAGTTACCTATTAGACATTAAACCATTTCATGAGTAATTTAGCTATGGTTGCCTTGCAGTTTATCAGTTTAAACTGTATCAATTTTCACATATTCTATTACTTACAACGACAATCATCTTCGTTCATTTCCTCGTATGGATTTGGAATTCTTTTAAGCTCTTCAAGGAGATCACATGTGGCACTCATCGCAACTGTGATAAAATCTGGATTTGTGAGCCAGTTAATTGTAGTATTTAGTTCTTGATCTCTCTTGGTAAGATCTCCACTTAACCCTGCAAAAATGCCAGTATCCATGAATTAAGTACTTGTGAACACTAGTAAGAAGTTTCGGCCAATTCATTACAACAACAATAAGCAGCAATTACATTGAAGTTTATTATGAATTACAAAGTCTGAAATACAAATTCTGAAAGCATCACTCTAGCTAGAGCTAAAGAGTTTTAAAAACAAACTGTATGAACTATCTAATAGCTATGTAATTACCTCTGTACTGGAAAATTTTCCTATCCTTGCAGCCTATGGCCAACAGATCCCCTCTTTTTGCATTGGAAAAAGATTTTCCAATGCTGATGTACAGAGTTCCATAACGTGCATGGTGCCAGAATCTGTTCACGGCCAAAATTACGACAACAGCACGACGAAACTGTAACAACATTGGCCTTCTCTTTCCAAAGTGTATCGATTTTGGTCTGAGGTTGCCGTCATTTTCACTAATTTCAGTCCTCAGAATATCGACAAGTTCGACCGTTTTCTGCTTTAAATAAACGATGTCTTTGATTAACTTGTTTGAAAGTAGCTTCTGCAGAGATAACTCGGCTACTTGAATGGATTTAGCTTGTAAAGAACCAGACAGCAAAATGCCAGCTAAATTCAAGTAGTCACGTTCACTTTTAATTTTAGTTAGCTTATCTTTCAGCTTTGTGTTCTCGGATTTAAGTTCCTCTCTCGATTGCTTAGTTTTGTCAAGCTTCACCCAAACTTCATCCAGCGTCACCTTTGACTTCTACTTGGAAAAAATTACAGTTAACATCAGTGGAGGGGAGACATGTAGAAAAGGTATCAACCAACACAAGAAGCCTAAAGGATCATGAGGAGAAATGAGGGTATCTGAGTGAATGTGAACAAACCTGGTAAAACATTTGCATTGTCACTGGCAGCAAAAATTCTTATTAATCAAATTGATTCTTCGATGCGAAGTACTCGGTTGATAGAATGGGTGATTCTAACTACGGTTCATGATCTAGTAAGATATCCTTCTTATATATCAAACTAGAATCACAAAGAATCTCCACGAGGGAACAAGTATACAAGTCTATGAGCATCACAAGACCAGGTTAATTTATAAAAACCCTTGACGTTCAGTAGTCCCAATGCTTGAAAGTAATTGAAAAGTAGTGTTGGCACTGAATATTCAGCATGGATCTAAAGTACATATTTATTACATTTCCAACTCACGTCTGTTTTCTTTTGTATTTCATTTACTTTTCTTTTATATTGATCCTCAAGTTCGTTGATTTTTTGCTTCAATTCACCCTCTTTTTGCTTGCTGTTATTCGCGTTCTGCAGTTAAGGAAACATATTCAAGATTTATACAATACTACCACTATGCTACCACAGTTGTAGTGCGTTGCTTTTTTGCTGCTTCCCAAACAATTTACGTTCTACTAATATATTCTATCATAGATTTGCAAAAAGTATCATCAAATTTCATTTCTTTAAAGCTTCAATTTAGAGCTATAATACAACCCTAAATGAAGAGTTTCCTAGAGGCGTATGCGTGATTATTTAACACTTGACCAAGAGAGGTTTTAAAGTCTTTTTCATATATTTTGAACTGGAGCTATACACTGAAATCAAACCTTTTCGTGAGAATATTTCAGCTTCTCATAATCCTCTCGATAATCTTCTAGGTTCTTTTCTAAGTTTGATACCTGTAGACAAAAAAAGCATAAGGAAAAACTATTCTTTTTCTAATATGATCTTTTCAAAGTGCATTGTCTCTAGAATAAAATCACTTTTCAGAGTCTTCTGCTTTTATTTCTTTACTCTCTTGTACACAAGCATTGCTAACAACATACGGCAAGAAAATGAATTGAGGTACTGTATGTAAATGGAACAAGGAATGCTTATTTAAAAGACTTACTTTCTCTTCAGCTGATCTCAAAGCATTCAATTTGAAATCAAGTTGCTCTTGAATCATCTGACAAATTTCAGATACTGAAAATGACGTCAAATGTCTGTCCCGTCGCGAGTGAATAAATGGATGCCCAGTGATGAGATGTTGATAAATCCCATATAGAAACACCTCGTGATCCTGCGACGATCCAGATAAGGTAAAATACAATAATCATGCACAAAAATGAGGACAATTGCACAATGGCTAGAAGAAAGCATAAGCAGTCATTCGTACTGAAAACACAAATTAGTGTATCTATACAGAGTTTGCCAGTTCCATAGCTTTGCGTTTGTAGATTGTTTAAAGAAAACATGTAATGAATGACTGAAATGAGCTACAAATAGGTGAGAAGAAGTAGTAGCGAGTACTTGATGCAGTAGAGTTCAATGAAGAGGTATTTTTCTGCTACAAAATCTGAAATAAATGATCTGTTCTTAATATGTACACAAAAAGCTAGATTTCAAGAAATAATCTTATCAGTTTTGTAAATGCTGTGAAGCAGCTACAAATTAGGTAAACAAATGCTTTGTAGATTTAACCTCGTGTGTCTTTGAAAGGGTTTCTTGCATGTCTCCAAACTGATATGGTAAATATCATAGAATAGAAGAAATAAGCAAAAAAAGATACGAAATCTATGAACAGAACGTAACAAAAACTGATTTAAACTTCCTTAATATATTTTCATAGATATTGTAGTTGCAAAAAATCAAACAACATATATATGCTGGATTTATTCTAATATATAATGAAATAACAAAACATAATAAAAAGTAGCATGATACAACAAAATATACCAAAATAATGCAAAGTAATGCAGAACATAATGAGATGTCATGTTGCAATATGCAAAGTTGTGGAATATAATACAGCAATATGCAATATTATGCATTGATATGCAGGTATACAATTTTCCATTTAGATAATTTATTTGCTTCAATCAATCAGCAACAAACGCATTTGGAATCCATAATGGCGCTATGTAGAAAAGCGACAAGGAAGAAGAAACATAATTAAATTTGGATTGATTCAACGTTGCATCTCAAACAGTTATGATATTGTACCTGTAAGTGTAGTTGATTATATTTTTCTTTCATGTCGCCAAGCTTTCTAGTCATTTTATTCGACTCTTCACTGTGCTGAGTACGATCATTTTCGTATCGTAGACACTCAGCTTTGTACCGTGCAGAATCCATATGAGAGTTCTTCAACTGTGTTCGCGTCTCCTGTTGAATTGAGTTAGAGATATCTTTACCATAAACTTCAAAAGAATAATACAGCAGCTTCAAAATTTAAAGGTGGTAAAAGAAGGAGCACCTCAAGGATCTTGTCTTTGTCTTTTAACCTTTGCCTCCATCTTTGGCTTTCACTTGTTAAGCTGTCATTCGACTTTTTTAATGTCTCCACCTGAAAAAATGGAGTTATTCAAAAGCACTTTGCCGATGCAGTTACCTAAATTAGAAGCTTATTCAACATTGAAAGTGAAGTTTGAACTTGTATTTTCCGTCGTGTTTAACTGACCTGGGTGTTCGCTTCCACAAGTCTTGTTTGATATTCTCGAAGAACGAACCTTAAGTCTTCAAGCAAAACAGATGATGATCTTCTTTTCCTTTTGCTATGCTCTCCTGTAAATATAAAACAATTTGAGTAACACTTGTTGGGTACTTGGTGCCTCTTGCACTTTGCTTTCAAATAGTTGAGAAAACGTCTCACGTCAACCAACACTCTAGCGGTCATCCAAAGAAAACATTTTTCGAATTAGTTGAGGCACAGAAACAACACTATAAAATTTTGATGTTTTAACAATAAAAGTAAAGCTAGAGAACTAATTTAGGTACATTCTTCCACAAAAGGCATTCAACCGAATGCTGTCTCTTCATAAAGAAGAGAACTCCCACCTACTTGAATATATAGCTTCATTTTATTAAAAAGCACTTACTTTTCTTCTCTTCATCATTAGCTTTGTCGAACTTGAAACTATTCAAAACTCCCTCAAGTTCTTTCATGTTGAAGTTATAAGTTGATTCAACATTTGTTTGATGCTTCTTTGCCTACAGAATTAACAAATAGCATTTTCTACTTGTATTTTTCTCTTTAGAAAATGGCATATAATTTGAACAGATCGACGCTATATGAACTATATTTCACCCCTTACCAACATTTTTAAAAATAACATGATAGTTGACACACATTGCATTTTCGGTCACTGGCGCTTCTTGCCAATTTATTGACCAGATGCCGTGTATTGTAGCTCAAATTGTATTATGGTGTTTTCATACCTTAGGAAAGTTTAATAAACCCATAATTTCTAACACATATAACCACTTAAAATCGAGGAAATCGAACAATTCTCACTGAGGAAGGTGCCGAAGGGCAACAAAA
>OLMO02000294.1:7754396-7780363 GCA_900291935.2 Cassiopea xamachana | reverse complement strand
CCTCATGCAATTCATCTTTCAATGCATTAAAGTTGCTTTGATGGACATCTAATTGTTCTGACATTACATTTTCCCTTTTTGTCATTTCCTTTATCTGCTTACTCATCTCGTTCACCTCTATGGCATGCTGATGATCCTTTCTTTCTATCACATTCCTTAGTTCATTGCAAGCCTCTACTTGCTGATCCATGGCCTGCTGTAACTCTCTTGAAATGATAATAAAATGTGGTCATTATCAATAGATCCCAAGATAGAAATCAAAGAGACTTTAAGCTTCTAAATATCAAAGTAGTACAATACTTAACTTAGAAGAAAAATAATCAAATAAACAGAAAACAAAAATGTTTACTTGTAGTTTCTGCTAATGTTATCCAAGTCTCTTCTGCATTCTCTGAGTGACTCATCTGTTGCTTCAAGCTCCTTGATTCTTACCTTGGACAAGGGATAGACTCATTACAGATTTGAATTTATAACAGATGCAAAAGAAGCTAATACTCAGTGTATATTTAATATCCTATGTAAATCAAAGTGCTGTTTCCCTTTAAACAATTTTCAATGAGATGAAATTGATATTAATTGCCATTCCAAAGAGTTTGAAAAAAATAAGAACAAAATATTTATCAATCTATTCATTCCTGTTCCTCCATGTGTCTTCAGGAAATATAACAGTCCTCATTTTTCAACACTGCTGCCTTAAATTTCCGACTCTGTTCCTTCCTGCCATCCCCTTTCTTACTATGGGCTGACCACCCCTCTCCTTTCATATAATCCTTAAACATACCTTTTTCTCCAATCTCATATTGTCCCTATTACCAAAATTGTAAGCTATTAAGAAGATACCAAGGATGCTACTCCACTAAATAACAAACAATTGAAGCATGAATTCTACCTGGAGCAATTCAAAGTTGAACTTTGTCTCCAAATGTGATGATCTTTCTGCTTCAATATTTTCCTCTAATTGCTTAATTTTCTCCTGACGTTTCTGAAAGAAAATGCTTAAAGATATTAGCCACTGACATGTTGCTAAAAGTGAAGAATATACTTATTTCTATGCCTTTTCCAAAGGCCAAAAGTCATTTTGTTTACAAAGAAATAGAGAACATTGCGAACACTGCATTAAGTATTGTTCCTTTATGACATAACAAAAACTACTATCAAGTGAAACAATTATTATCATAAGATACCATCATATGCAAACAGAGTCCTGCTTCTCTGATTATAAACTCAAGATCATCTTATTTTTCATTTCATAATAATATTCAAAATTCCATCAAATAACACAATACACTATTCTATTCAAAATGACAGTCTACAATACATAATATGTAGCATTTTCTAATCTACATGAATTTCAATAACTTACAAACAGTTCTGATTCTAGTTTTTCTTCTTGCCCTGATGAAAACTCTACATCTCTCATCAAGCGACGAATTGTGTCATTTTGTGCATCTCTTTGAGCTGCAAACAAATAATTCAGCTGCATGTTGTGCAATGCATATTTCCATGCTTTGGTTTTATCTTGTATTGTCAATCAAAATCTAATAAAAACCTTGTAGTTAGGCTCTGTCGCTAAATGCATTCATAAATTGTAAAATTGTACAGCCAAAAGTACAAAAAGGAAAAGGAAACAAACTTTCAAGTGTTCTATATTTTTCTTCCAATTCCTTGATGCATCTGCAAGGTAATAGAATACATTTAACTATAATAAGGGTGACTGTAAAAGTAGCTGAATAACAAGGTTGCATTAACATATTTACATTTTCCATTACATTATTCCTATTGTTTTTGGGTCTATAGCTTGTTGGTGTTGAAGACTGCATTAATGCACAATTCCATTTTTTCTATTCATACTATCAACTACCTCTTCTCCATATCAGTCCCTCTATATCACCCAATCATTCTCTTCATGACTTTCACTCTATTGTTGCCATTTATCATCCCAGAAACTGTGTCCTTCACAAGCCCATTATCCTAAATTTGACATACCCAAACAGTTCTAACTTCTCCTTATGGCTGCTGTAACATATTACATAGTATGAACATCTACTAATGTATGTATTTATGCAAATTTAAAGAGCAAATATTCCATTTTTGAATATTTTGACTTTGATATTCATCAGTATTCATCAGTACTTATTCTTGAGATCAGTTTTTAATTTTAACAAATTTCTCAGAATAGCCTACCTTTCATTCTCTGTTTTAGCTTGCTGTAGGCTATGTTCTGATTCCATTAATCTCTTATTCATTTGTCTCAGTTGATGTATTTCATTTTCCTGTGAATGTTTAAAACAGTAGAATCTAAATACTAAGGATTTAAGTTAGTCAACTAAGCGAGCAAGAAGGTTTCTTCCTATAAAACTTAATCCTAAGGGAGGAAGTACCTTTTTCCTGTCTTTTTCCTCACACTTTTTAGCATCTTCAATCCTCTCCTCTTTTTCAGCTTTAATATTTCTCTGTAGCCTGGCAACTTCTTCCTCAAGCTGGTGAATTTTCTCTATAAGATAGCACATAATGCAAAATCTCAAAGCATATGAACATTTTTTCAACTGACTTCAATCTTCCAGCTGAAAACAAGTTGCTTTATATTATGTATCTAAGAAATCTTCAATACTATCAATCTTCACAAACATGTTCTTCAGTGGATCAAGATGAAATGATAACATTCCCTCTTAAATCTAACAAACAATGAATTTCCACAACATTTTTTCTAGCTACCACATCATGCTAAAGCTTCAAACATTACCAGACAAAAATCCAAACTCAGTATCAACAGGAAACTTCAAATAACAATCACCTCATTCTTGGTCAATTTCCTAGTTTAAAATTAGACATGCTGGTAAGAATAGCCTTTCTTTAAATGACATAGAGTACAGTTCTTTGGCACATATCAAGGAGGTATAATCAGTCTAATTTCTAAATTCTACTCATGTCTATAAATCCATACATATACATGCCACAAAACAATACTACCTTTGAGGCTTGAATTTGACTTTTGAAGGCTAGATTCTTTCTCAGAAAACACTCTTTTGTCGCTACTAAGGTTCCTTTGTAAGAGAGTAAGTTCATACTCAAGCTTTTGCTTTACAACCTCTCCTTTTTCAACTGATGCCCTTAGATTTGTAACTTGAAGTTCAAGGTTCTTGCACTGCAGATAAATTGAAAGTATGTCATGCAAATTTAATTTCAGAAAAACAAAATAATAGAGTTGATCTAAGAATTATAACAAACATGATTAAAATACCTACTCATGGTTGCCAAATATCTTGGTCAAAAGTAAATCCTTTAAAAATTTGGATCTGTAGCACCTAATTAGAGGGAAAATTGACCAACCAAGATGTTCAGGTGTTAATGAAAAATGGGTGACTTGCATGCCAGCAGGCATTTTCATAAACAATTGTCACCAGGTGGTACATTGCATACAGAAAATAGCCTAGGAAGTGGATTGTACCAAAACATTTTCCTTTGTAGGCAACCACTAAATGCTTCAAGAATGTACCATAAGTGGATATTGCAACAATTTCTTTATTCTTGTGATCAAAGAGCAGGATAATCCCTAGTTTTGGCATTTGAACATGTTTATATCACACAAAAGCAGGTATACAAAAGTGAATTAACTCCACAAATCTCTGAATCACTATGCAATGAAAACTGCAATAATTAAGCTTTTAGGAAGCTTACTATTGGAACAAAATCAGGTTTTCTGAGGGCTGACAATTGCCCTTACAAAAAACTGAATTTGTTCCAATAGCAAAATTTCTAGATGTATAAAGGTCTACAAAGGCATTTGCAAGGGTATGGATGATTGTCCACATAAAACAAAAAGGTCTGGATACCAGAGAGCAACATACTATCTACACATGGCAGGTAATTTTCAATATAATTCATGCCTAGACACTTTCTTTTCATTTCCATTAACAAAGACCTTTGAAATATTACAATAGCTTACATCTTCATTATACTGAGAAGTCCTTTCAGCTTGCTGGGACTGCATTTGAGAAATTTTTGCTCTAAGCATCAAAATGTCATCTAAAAAGAGAGCAATGAGTGTTGGTGCACTTACAATCTATAGCTACTGCTATACTGTGCATAGAATTTGATAATATAGTTGTAAGCTTTACCTATAGACAGGAAAACTCAGTTCCTTTCCACACAAAGGATGGAGATGACATTTACAAACTCCACACTTGTTAACCAGTCTTAATTAAAAATAAAGATTGTACAAACTTTAAATTCTATGAATCACCAAGGATCTATTTGCCAATCTGAGAACCTTGTAAAAATGATTAGAACAAATCTTTTGCTGTTTGTAATCACTGGAATTAATTTGTAGATGACTTTTAGGTACAACATAGGATCAGCAAAGTATCTTCATTTCAAAGCTTTTCACTTGAATTAAGGATTTAGAATTACCAGTACTCTTATACATATGCCAAAACTGAGAAAAGTGTCATATGTCACTACCTTGCTCATTTCTGTTGAGATTTCCAAAACTCAACCTCTTTTCTGGTGAAATTGATTGCTCTTTAGCTGGTGATCTTGGAGAACTTGGAGAGTTCAAGTATCTACTATCCAATGGTGATGCCATTTCTGAACTTGCTGAAGAATACAGTGTGTATGAAAAACATAATGCTAGTGTGAATCAGATATCTTTTGTGGGAAAAGTATGGAAGTTTCATATAAAAGATTATATTTTTCCATTCTTCCTTAGTCCAAACAAGCCTTGCAAAATTTCTGGCAAAATACTTCTACCTCTACCATACTCAGAATGCAACAACTAATTTTCAGTTAATGGCCCTAAAGCAGTGCTGTCATTATCCATATCCAAATTTGAGACATTTCCCTATAGTCAAAACTTGCCATAACTTTTGATATATACATCTCATTGCAATCAAACTAGGCTCATTTTAAAGCAAAATTATTTCTCTATTTTATGCATCACATTCTGATCCCTTTTAACAACTTCGAAATTTTACTCACATACTATATAACCCCTACTAATTTGATATCCAACTTGCTATCACAGGAATATCGTAAACCATCGAGTTAGCCCCCCCCCCATTGACTGTACCTATTTGAAAGTATTAGTACTTTATAGTGCTAGGAAAGAAAAAAGCAGTCTAATAAACAAACAATTTGCCTGCCCCTAAAAATATCCTATTGCTTGTATGTGCACCATCGAAGAAATAGTTTATTAGTAGAAAAATTTCAACTGGAATATGACAAACTACCAAGAAAATTTTTAAAGCCCCCTTTCGACTAAACCCCCATGCAAAAATCCAAAAAATAAATAAGCCCCCGGGGGGCTAATTCGAGGGTTTAGCCTGGGTAAACGGCAGTGTGTATCTTGTAGACAGGTACAATGTACGTTACATGTCTGAAAAAATTTAGCGCTACATTTAAGTCATATGATTCGAGGTAGAATGTTTCCCTAATTCATGTGAACACATTTTGAGGAATAAAGAGATGAAATAGTATGCAAACTTACTCGACTGTACAATAAGCAGTCAGTAGCAGTGTTTACTGTTGTTCATTTCACCGTTCATAATGTGGCGGGCTTCGGGATTTGAGCCGGAAGTACTCGGTGTAATAATGCCCAAACCACAGCGCTTTCTAGACCATCGCTAATGGCAACGATGCTACATAAGGGGATCACCCTCTGATTTCCACTAACAGGGGGTAAATGGAGGCTAGATGCGTAAATTTGACTGAACAAATAGTTTATTCTTGTGCAGGCTTGTTCTAAACAACAATTTAGAGCTGCACATCAAATCGAGCGATGTTGTGTTGAAGAATTAAATTCTGGTTGCAGAAGGATTGAACTCCCTGCTTTTAGCGAAAAGGGGTAGATAAATGTTACTACTTCTGAGTACTCCATTTCTGATCGTGATTCACCCATTATTTCAAACCTAAATCTACCATTTTTACTCCTATTTACTTTCATACACCCTTGGACCACCGAATAACAAAATTTTGAATTGCACAGTTTTTTCATTAGAACTGCACAAACTTTTTTAGAACTGCACATTTTGTGTGGAACTGCACGTTAAAACAAAAAACCTGGGCATAACAGTTCTTTTGTTCAAAATGCTAGGTTACGACACCAAAACTTAATAGCTCCCCAGGTATCAACTTTTATAGACTGACATTCCATTAGCACGAACTGCAAAGTTTGAGACTTTTTTAAAGTTTGATGGGAAATACACAGCTTTTTGTAAGAATACCTATTTTTTGTGCTGAGCCTCAATGTTCTTAAATTTATTGGCTTTGAGACTTAGATTATTCTTTAGTTATTTTAATTGACAAAGGTGTAGCTCTCTATTTTGGCAAATCACACTATCTAAGCCAGGGTGCAATTCGTCCTCACAAATTGAGAGGGAGGCTACGGTTTCATTTGGGAGGCTAGTTTCATAGCCTCCCAAAAATCGTAAAATTTTCCAATTAGAGGCAAGATTTGCTGTCATAACATTTTCAGGGAAAAATGAAGCTCCCATACCCCCTTTGTGACAGGAATGATGCTAACCATTACGCTACTCGCTCATATTGCATAAAGATAGTCAAAGCAAAAACAGAGTATTAGAAATGCACAGCATTACATATCTCATCATTTTTAAAATCACACAAATCACATTGGTTTCAAGTTAAACAAATATAATCTCGATTTTAATCAAAACTATGATACAAAAAGAAAGTTCCAGTCTTTTACTTCCTACCTTAACTTATTTTTGTAGCTCTCCAATAAACAAAAAGTATACACATAACTTGCTTTGTAGAATATTGATATATTATGATGTTTTCTATCTGTACGACTTCCTTGGCTCTTTTCTCTCTGAAGTCCAATCAGGACTTATTACAAAATTCCCTTTATCTTTAGGCGACGGCTTGCCAAAAACTGGACACTCATAAACATCATTCTCCGGAATGAGGTTATTGTTATGCCTTGTCGACTCTGGCCTTGCCATTTGTGAAAATTTTTGCATTTTCATTTCAGCTGGCCTCAACCTAAAAAGCTTTTCTTCTTGGTTATGTTGAAAGCACCAGAAAAACAAAAAAATTGAATTGAAGACATAAATAGAATTGAAGACTTCTTTCAGCATTCACATAAAGTAGCTTAATTTTAGATCCTTCAGCTACCGACATCCATTTGTCTCTTGCTCTCTATAGTTTTGGGATAAGTTAGTTAATATCGATTTGCTAATTTCTTTGATGTACTATTTATCTTGTTGTATATGTAAAGAATGACACGATTCTCACCAACTTTCTTACTATGGAAATCTTTTGGGCCATTCCAAAAGGTCCGCACGGGACAGAAAGACTTTCGCTTGCTACGTGAAAGTGAAGCATTCTTTTAAATGATTGATATATGCTGGTTGTTGGTTAGTGTAAAGAAAGGATATTGTAACATACTAAAAAGGAGTTGATCACGGGGTGATGTGTGGTTGTTCAAAATAAATGAGTTCCGGACGGGACAATTTATGGAATGGCCCTTTTATTTTGTTGTAAATTGCTTATCCATACGTGCCAACAGAATAATGAAAAATAACACACTTTCTAGCAAATCAACTTACCCGGCTAGCTTGTCTGCCATATCTTCGATTTCCCGGTCTTCCCACCTCTTACTATTGAACTCGTGGTAGCCATTGTGGCGATATTTCTTCTTATAGCCTCTATCCATGTCGCCTGGGTTTGTGGGATAGATATTCTCTGGAGGATTAGCAAGAGGCCCGTTCCTTTCTCGAGAAATGAAACGTGAATTTGAAATCGTAGAAGAAGGCCTGAGGGAATGGACTTGGGCTGCTAAAGAACTTGTTGGGCGCTTCATCTCAGACAAACGACCGGATGCTGAGCAAGGAGGAGTTGCAGTTCGAGAACGTTTGTCTCTTCTTGGAGATGCATCTTTGATAGCGGGACTCCTCGAAGTTCTAGAAGAACATCTCTGGTTTGTTGGATATTTATCCTGTTCGAGGACAATTGTTTCACGAGTTGGGTTCCTAAAGGTCAGCTTTTTATAGGATTCTATCTCATCCATATTCATTTCATGGGGAGTTTCTAGACGACGTTGGCCATCCATGATATCTTGATCATCCTCTGAGAAAGAAAATTGATTGATGGACTCAGGTTCTGCATCCGGGTCTGGAATACAATCAAGATGGTCTTCCATCTTTAAGCCATTGGTTGCACGTTCCTTACCCACTCTGTTTTTTTGTATTCTGGTACCTTTTTCGGCATCGAGGCTTTCAGATACGCTTGTCATGAAGCCAAGAACAGCCATTTTCTCTAAAAATAAATTACGAAAGTTAGATGTAGCTCCTATTCGAGCTCGAGAGTGAACATTAAATCCCCCAAAGCATATGCTGAAGAAATCTGAGAGTATCTTCTTCATAGCAACAGGCGGCAGCAAAATGTGTTCATCTTCCTTTCAATAGTGACAATACATACGTCCTCGTTTATCCTAGCCTCGTTTATCCGAACGCCTCATTGCCTCACTGAAAATTTTCAAAGCTGTTTGTCTGACATGGCTTCAACACCAACATGAAGCAACCAGTACCAGTACTGCTATGCTACTTTATCTCCGTGAACACGCTGCAGAAAAGAGAGCGGTCAATTTGAAGCAACCCACTATCCATGCTTTTTTCAAATAGCTTTTTTGAATCATCATTTTTTTAATCGTACTCAAACTTTGTAAATCAGACCTAAAAGGGGATAAGATAATTGTTTTATCTTGTCTCTTCTTCGAAGATATGCCACATTATATGGCATACTTTGTCAAGCTTAAATCTAACGTTGTCATTTTGGAGAACCAAATTTCCATCCTGGCTTATCGGAACAGCTGGCTCCGCATTTGAGTTCACACCGTTCGGGTAAACGAGGATGCACTGTATTGCATTGTCATATCTCATTAATTGAGGTACAAGAATAAATATCCAACAAATGTTGCAAATGCTTCTTGTCGGCATGCATAATTTCTTGTTGCTAAAATCCTTTTGGACATTAAAAGTCAAGTATGGAATGCAAAATCGAAATTTTACCATGTTCATTTGCCTGATTAAGCCAATCTGATAGACCAGGAAGTAATTTTTGTTGTAGTATTTGGCCTGCATCTTCTTTCTAAAACAAGTTTAAACTTTGTTATACTTGACTAAATTAACAATCGCTTCAGGCTAGTTTTGTGTAAGATACTGATTCCTTTCAAACTTTTAGTATCAATTTACAGCTGAAATAGTTCAAGAATGCATTAAAATTGACTATTAAATTAAATGGATTCTAAAAATACAAGAGGCTGTGATAACCAGGGACGTAGGAAGCATTCAAAGATTGGGGGGTCCATGTATTCAGGGGCACCCTCACGTGCAAAAGTGGAAGCTGAAAAGGGGCACTTTACATACAAAATTTGCGATAAAGTGGGGGGCACGTATACCCTGTGCACCCGCGGTTCCTACGTCCATGGTGATGACTGTAGAACTACAAGACTGAAGTTAAAAATCTTGAGTAAGATGAACATAGGCCTTTGTAGGGCATTTTATTACTCAGAGCCTTAAAAAGAAGTAAAATCAGACTTTTAAAATTACAAAATATTCCTTACTTCTCGTTGATGGTACCATTTCTTCGCCCCTGCTCTTCCATAGATATCACCTGAATAACAAAAATCTCTTTAATTTTGGATGGAAAATTCTTCCTTCAGTGAGAAACTTCTAATAATGAAAAACATATATTACTCTTGATTGCCTAATAGAAGTGGAGGGACGCTTATTTAGTTCTGGATTTCTTTCTGACTCCTAGAGCTTATTCAGACCATCGTTTGTTACATTTTTGTATTTTGTAAAATCTGCCTCCTCACTAATTAAATATTGGAAAAATGTCCGAGCCCCTCATCAGCTGCATTTATTTTATAAAAAAAGTTTATAAGAAAATGAGGCTTAAATGGCCAAAATCTTCAGCTTCACCTTTTTTGTTTGCGAAAAATCAATACTACATAATTATTACATTCAAAATAATAAAGATAAAATTCAAAAGAGCAACAAAGAAGAGACACCCCTTTCGAGCCAGTTTATTTCAATAAAAGTTAAGGAAATTTTAAGAAAATCTCAGGCTAAAATTCGGTAAATGTTAAAGAAATTTGAGTCTCAGGGAAAAACATGTATTGAGACTATTTTCTATTAGGCACCTGAGAGTAGAAGAATTAGAATCTAATGCGCATTCTCAGTGGGTAGGATGTAGTTACTAGCGACTGGTACAACTATAAAAATAAATTTTTCTCAGATTATACCATGTGCAAGGAAACTAACTACTTATAATAAAAATTTAAATCATCTCAGAAAGAAAGAGCAAGGAATTAATTAATGTGGTATATGAGAATTATACATTTTTATCACATGCCACTCCCAGGCTCTTATTAAGGACAGTGGCGTACTGTCAGGGTATGAAAGTTATTCCGTGAATACCCTGGGATATCAGAAAAAATATTTCTTCGAAAAGCTTATTCCCTTGAAGCCTAAAATTTAATACAGCCATTCATTACTGTATAAAATTTTCACGTTAGACTGCCATTTTTGAGAGGAATGCTGCGTAGGAGCAATATATCGCCGCTTATTCTCCCTGCTTTGTTATGACACTGGCTAAGTCATGCAATAAGCGGTGAATCTCTTCCGTCTAAATTCAACCAATCAGAGTGTAGAATTTTATGAATGGATTAGTCGATCATCAGCAAATAGAATTTAAATTTAAGCTGCGGATTTTTAGCATCTAGTACTGCTCTAGCCTCGATTTCGGCAAGTTACAGAGCTGTCTCGTTTAGGGCCCTATAATGGTGCTGGCAATGATACATTCATTAATGCAGCGGCGATGGGCACGAACCAGTGCTCAATTCACAAGTATTGCTTCATGTTTTGAGCGGCAAAAGATATTGTTTTGGTACTTTACATTACACAGCTGGCAACCAACAGAATCGCATTCTCGAGATTTCCTTGGATGATTAGAGATCCCAGAATCAAAAGGTAGCTATCGTTTGATTTTGCTTTCAATCCATTCCTATTTGAGAAAATGGCTAAATAGCTGAACAGATATTCATCTGGGGTAGTTCTCTGAAATTATAACGTGTAACATTGTAATGAAAGGCCTGCTATGAATCATGTATGGGCCTTATTTCTGCTTATTTTCGCCATAGATAGCATAGGCATTCCCTTTGGTACACGCCATAGCCTGCGTAACTGTTAATATATCGTACAAAGTGCGGGATTCTCCCGGCATTGTTTCATCCATTAATATTGGGTTATTTCAGCATCATTAGGTATATTATTCATACATGCCTGTTTGCCCTTCCCTTCCTCTCCCATGTTCTCACTTCTTACTTTCGCATAATTTGTGATTACATTAAAATATTCCATCTTTTTTCCACTGAGACTATCAAATTTCTACGGCCCCCTAATTTTCTCCGCCTGGAGAAACTTTCAACATGTTTTAACATATGTATACCCTGGCTATTCCATCCGCGCGGATGGAATAGCCAAAACTGCAATCTGTGGAATCCACCCAGAAAAGAGAAGACGCGGAAGACCTAGGAGACAGTACGAAGATAACATCCGGGAATGGTTGGATTGCTCAATGGCAGAAAGTGTGCGAATCGTGTCAAACCGGGGAACGTTGGAGGAAGAAGGTGGAGACTGCGCTGCGTGAAGAGAACGGCAACGCTCAGTGACGAGGCGTCCGAAGAAGAAGAAGATACCCAGGCTCAAGAAGCCACACCCAGCCACACCCAAAAATTATGATAGAATACCCAGTCGCAGAGGTCACGCTACACCACTGATTAAGGAAGAAGTAAATGCCTAATAAATGCAAACATCTCATCACTTTACAAGTTGGAAATTTATCATATCTCACAAGTATGAAATTTCCTTGGATCTGATGCATTCCAAAAGTTGCGAATATTAATTGACGATTCAAACCGAGTTGCATGCACCTCTTTTTACTTCGACTCACAATGGCCTTATCTCGTTCGTTGCTCATTCGAAGTTGCGAAGTAATAGAAGAACTTTGTAGTAAGTCAGAGATTGAGCATAACAGTAAGAGAGAAGCAAAGGCAATAAAGCAACATATTTACCACGTTCACGTTTTGTAGCAAATACTTCTTTCTGCCATTCGGATTCAATCCTTCTAAAGGAGTGAGGCAAAGCTTCAGACAGAAGTTGGTCGTTGTCTTCTAATGGAGCTATAGCAGGGAGGTCACTATGCAATGATGCCTTTTTATCTAAAGCAATAGTAAAAAAAGTGATAAACTTTAGAGCGTCGAATACAATCCAAAATTGTGTACACGGACGTACCGTTGGACAGGAAATTCCGTTGCATTGAGAGAATCTTCAGCTTCAACGAAGCCCCCACCATTAAGAGGGCTTCCATAAAGGATGTCCACACCTTAGAGGAGAGAGGGGCTTAGCAGCAATGCAGACAAAAGCGGACAGGGGAAGGCGGGAGAGGGTTTAGGTTTAAGTGGACGTCCCTTTTGAATGCACTTTCGGTAAGAGAGGAGAGGGCATTTAAAAGTTACATCATCGATGATCATTTTCCTTCGTTAAAGATTGAAATATATAGAGGCAAACAAGAATTAAATGCAGTATGTGTATCTTTTTGCAAAGAGCTTCAATTGTCTTCATATTTTTGCAGCTCTTGAATTGTCTTCCAACTCAGTGTCTGCACAGGCAGGGAGAGGGGGGTTGTTATGCAGAAAGCGGACAGGCATGGAAAGGGGGAGAGGGTTTGAAAACTGGCAAAAATGCGTGGACACCCTTTATGGCTGACTCCTAAGTTGATTTTTAATTATAGCATCGTACTTAAAAAGGGAAAGATAAAATCTCATAATTGCAAGTTTTAACTCGATTGAACACGCCCTTTAAACGTTATGAATAGCAAGCAGAGGTGCACTATTGGGGATGCGGGATAGAACAGCCCCTAAAAATTATCAGCTGGTCCTTTTCTAGGGACAAGACTGGTTAATGGCATGTTGTGCCAAATTATCGCATGGTATATAATGCAAGAGTAAGACTGGCCACAAAAGTAGGTCAGCCCTTCTTCCTACTTCTTCAGCAAAACACCGCTGATTGTAACTGGAAGGACAATCAATGGAAACATTTACTATTGATGCCTCATGGCCCATTTGCTCTCCATTCACAACTATATCAAATAGCGCACCCAGTTCCTTCCTAGGATAGAGCATTTGCATTCAGAAAAGCAAAATTAGGTAATCCTTGAGAACAATATCGTTAGTGCGTTCTGGTAACCAAAAAGTATGACTTAAGGCTTTTCATCCATTGCTACTAACGCTATTCCCCCAGTTCGCAAGATTTACAGTATCTTGCATGTCAATTACCTCCTTCACTGAGATTAATGTTGCTTATGTCATTCCACCCACAGAACCATCGCCATTGAAACTACATGCGACCTCTCTAACTCTCTAGGTTGAACATTTTATTTGGTTTTTCATCCTTGAACTAAAAGAGGCCTTTGTCTAGTGGCCTAAGGGGTCCGCAGCACAAGTTATAATCCAAAATATAATTGTGGCTTTTCGACTTACCTTCGATAATAAAATGCAGGAAAATAGAAAGCCGATATCAAACAACATCTTTCATATCTGATTCCAGGGTATAAATTGCGATTAAAAACGGCCAGTTTTGATCTTACCTGTTTCTTGTTAGCTTATTTGAACAGAACAACTGATATTGGAAACTTTATTAAAATTTATGAACTCGGGCTCATTTCTAAGGGCACAGTTTCAAGCAAGGAGACATCAGGTTAGGTTGGGGGTGCCTAGTTGTCATTGGTGAAATTGAATATGATAAGATATCAATAACTTCAAATAATTGTTATGAGGTTTGGCAATAATCTCAAATAATTGTTAGGTTGAAGGCGCTTTCTTGCCTCTGGTAATAACACATTGATTGTACCTTTGGCGGCAGCATCAATTTCTATTGTACTCGAACTTCGTTGAAAAGCACTCAACAATTTCTGACAGTGCTTTTTTAGCTCTCTGTGACTAATGTTGTGGAAATGATCACTATAAAATCTCGCCTTTGGGTTGTTCTAAAAGAAAAATAGAATAAGTACTTTTTAAATTGTAGTTGTACTCTTTTCGAAAGGCAAACTAAGACAGGTGCTTGGAGGCAATGTTTTGTTTAACAAATTGGTCTAAATGCGCGAATTCAAAATATTATTGTGATGTCACTCTACTCCTACCTGTCTAGGAAGATACCTGCACCATTTCTTTGTAGAACTATATCATTCTGAGGTGTGGCTGCTCCTTGGTATAAGCCTAAGGAACAGTTTTTACCATTTCTGCATAAAGCCTTGAAGGTTACAGCAGTTTGATCACATCAAGCTCTCTTAAATCTAATATTACATGTAAAATAATTCACCTAAGTGCATTTTGGCTAAAAAATATGCTTGTTCACAGGAAAACACTTTCATTTTGGTTCTTTCGTCTCAATGAGAATGTCAGATGAACTTTATATTTGCGACGACTTAATCGCAACGAGTCCAGGGTTTTGAGTAACTCCCCAATCTGGTGAAGTGTGGCTTTTGTTTGCGTGATTTAAACAGTTTAAGAAAAAATCGGGGCCAAAGGCCTTCAGCCCTCCTGGCTCTAATGCCCATGCATGCACTGTCACTCAACTGGTACCAGAAGTACATAAGAATTTCCAACCAAAAATTCACATTTCAACTGGAAGGTGAGATAATATTTGCAATTAGGTCAATTGACGCTGTCGTTCATGATGGTTTATTTACTTCTCGAATGGATAGTATTTGTTACAAGCACAGCGGAGAAGTCTATACACCTTTTTTTTCTCTCAAAAATGCGGCTCATTCGTGACATCTTCATCAAATTTGTGATTGAGGGCAAATTTCCAAAACAGGCCATCAACGCAGTTGTTTAACACATGAATCCAGCTTTCAGAGGTGGGATGGTCATTGAAACCTAGTGGGGGGGGGTACTTCTCAGATATTTTTTATCAGAAGGACTCCTGCAGACAAGTAAAGTAGTAGCTTTCCAAAGGAGCTGCATCTAATCGCGAATTATTATGCAATTTTACTTACACCAAGAATTAATTAGCAAAATGCTGGAAGCAGAGAAACAAAGAAACCGCTTTCATTCAATTTCTTTGGTAAGCCTTTATACAGGGATACAATTTACAATTGGTGTTCTATTATGCGTCAACAATGCCAATATTCTACTCTTTTGAACATCCTTCTGACCAAACAATGTCTTCTTGTCTTGGTCTCCTTTATGGAAGGTCAAATTCTGAATTAAATAATTATTATTTATGCCTGATCACCTTAACTGAAGATCCATTGAAAGGACTGTCCATGGCAACTCATCTATAACATTGTATGCATTATCAGCTGTATAACATTTTATGAATAAACACGCACATGCCACATAAAACACGGCACAGTGTCGAAGCCCTACTTAGTAATGTACAATGAATATGACATACAGCAGATACTAATTATTCACCTGTATCTTACTCCTTTATTAAATGATCTTGCAAGCAGGAGAGGCTTAAAATCGATTCCTTACACTGTTATATCAGTCTTCGGCAATTGCAAGCATTCTTTGCAATTACAGGCAAAAGCTAATGATTTGTCCTATGACTTCAATTTTTGCTATTGTGAGGAATTATTGTTTAACAGAACTATTGCTGTAAGATATATACTCTTAAACTCTGCACAGTGCTTTGCTTCACAGTAGTGTCTTCACATAAGTTGCTTTTCAAACTTCAACCTTGGCAGGCATTTTATCTTCATTTCTGATTGAATAAATATATGAAGTGTAATAGAGTAGAAAGCAGAGTATAAAAATATTTTACAAAATGAAGAAGGTAGCATAAAAGTACATACAAAATCCTTTGGATGAAGGGGGGTCTCTTTTGTTCCTATTCGTCTTCTTTGTGGAAGAGGTGGTCTTCTAAAACAGTAGTCAGTCTTGTAAATAGTCTGGTCATCGAACCTTTTATCTTCAACCAAATTTTTTGGCAGCTGTACTCCTTTCGGCCCCGGCATTATATCTTTCATATACAGTTAGCCAAGTAAATGCCAGTCAGACATACCTATATGTATGTACACATTACTTCAGCATCTGAACAACCTATGAGTAAATGGACAATCATCGATGCCTTCAAGAGCTGAACTACCCTCCATAGCAACGAGCGATCACAAGAGGTTATTGGTAACTTAGTAACGCTGCCTCATATTCCTACTGAGGCTGACATGTTCATTGGACATGTTCTTTTGAGTCGCCATATTTGTTCCGACAGAACGAGAAATTTGAGCGCGTCCTCATTTGCTTCACAGAAGCCGGCGTGTTCAACTGAAAAAGAATCTATCTCAATAGAGCTGCGTTGAAATGTCAGACCGTAAAAGACACAGAACGTTTGACACAAGCAGTGGTAAGTACAGCCAGAATTTTGGTAACAGCTATTAAAGACGATAAAACGCTGCGTTTGTATAAACTTTAAGATGAAGTCCGACAACAAGCACAGTATTGATAATCAAATGGTAATAGCTGAACAGCACACTGGCACATTTGCATTCTGCAGAGTGAAATCGTTTTGCAGTTTTCTTTTTAGGCCCTTTGTTTTAGGCCACTTGTGAAAAGGGCAGTGCTCCCAGATAGGAATCTTTGAATTATGCGCAGGGGTTTGTTTTGTACCCTAGAAATTGCAGCGCTCCAAGTAGCTTGAACAAGACTTTTGGGCAGATGACCGTCTGCGTATAAAATTGTCCTGCCAGAAGAATTTTCTGCACCTGGAATAATAATTTTACAGGAATTGCGCGGCTGCGACGTGGCTAACAGCCAGTGTTGCCAGTTGATATTTGACATTCCCATTCAAATCCTACTTTAAAAAAAACCCAAAACACTCCAAAATCTTGGGGAAAGCATCCCAAAACCTGCCCATATTGCCATTTATGCTCATGCCTGCAATCAACATAGATCTAAAGTTGAGCGTCGCATTTATTCCTACAACATACACATAGTATGAAAGTGCAACAACATCAGCAGCCTATGTTCAAAACAAAAGTAATAGATTACTCAAACACTCTCTTATTGTACCTTGGGTTTCCCACATTTCATGGGTGTCAATGATTCCATTTCTTGCAAGTTAGTTTCTTATAAAACTTGCATATGTGTTGTTATGAATCAGTTTCTTATAAAACGTTACGTACGTGTTTCTTATATATTGGTTTCTTTCAAGGCATCATACATGTGCTTCTCACAAAGGTTTTTTTTATCAATTTTTGATTCAAAATCTTATAGAAAGGTTAGAATGCTAAAACTAGCCCAAAAACCACGCACCTGACCAACAGAAAATGCCTGCAAAGTGATGAAAAAACAAGCCCAGTC
This sequence comes from Cassiopea xamachana, assembly GCA_900291935.2. Classification (NCBI taxonomy): domain Eukaryota; kingdom Metazoa; phylum Cnidaria; class Scyphozoa; order Rhizostomeae; family Cassiopeidae; genus Cassiopea; species Cassiopea xamachana. The sequence continues at coordinate 7,762,977 of OLMO02000294.1, read as the reverse complement.
AGGTGTGAAATCTGCCCATCTGGCAACCCTGTTGACAGCTGATATGGGTGGGGAGACATTCCCTGTGTAAGAAAAAATTCCAATCTGTCAGTGCTCTTTCAAAACAATAGACCACTGCAAGAAAGAAAATTTTGATTGATACTAGTGATTTTTAGCATATTCTCTTTGACTCCTTTAAGATGGAAGGGATCAAAAGAGACGAAGAGAGGATGGTGAAGTAGAAGGCAGGCTTGAGTCACTCATAGCAAGAGTGGGAGAAAGGGTAAACATGTTTAAGTAGAATAGTAAGATCAGTAGTGACAATTTAGTGGTAACACAAGGTAACGATAGCCTTTGGGTCAATACAAAAGAGGTATAGACCCCAGAGTAGATCGTATGTTTCTTAGATAGCCAATTATGCATAAACTTATATTTGCACAAAAAAGTTTTAAAAATATAGAAAAACCAAATATAAAAGCCAATTATGTAAAAGAAAGGTTACATGCTTTGTGTAGTCTTCACACAATGAGCCTTTAACTTAGACATTAAAATAACTGAGATTCTCTAGAGTGCCTGATAATCATCCCCCTGATTTTTGGTTTTTGAAATTTTTTCTAACCCCTATGCTTATTCCAGCCTTCCAAATTATAAGTTCCCAGAATTTTTGCTAGATAAGAGTTTCTTCTGAGGTTTTTCCAGTCAACTCAACATTATCTATTATTCTCTGCCTCAGACTTCTTCTTAGTGTATGATAAAAAGCACAAAACTAACTCATCTAAATATACATGGCTTTTAATTCATAAGTTTTTAAATAGTTATATCATGTTCATTAGTGTTTCCACCATGAATAGTATTTCTTACAATATTCAAGTTTATTCTGGTAGTGTCCTAGGCCTCTTGTAGAAGTGAAATTTTTGTTTAGCATATGAAGTGATATTTGCCTCCTTACCCAGTTCATTTTATCCCTACCATTATTTCTGCTATAGAGCACAGCATCTCTAAAAAAAAATTTGGAAGGGCTAGCTAGTGTATTGGAAGCTGATATCCCAGTTTACAAAGAGCTTATTCTTGGAATTCTAAGCACTTGGTAAGTAATTGATTAGCATCAATATTTTGGTTTGAAATAGACCACCTAAATTAAACATGATACAGTACTTTATTGTACAGATTTTTGTTGCATTTCTCTATTATCTATAGTTTTCTGCTTTGTAGTGCCACAATGATACCCTTGAATCTTATTATTTCTTTTGTTGAACCCTTATCAGATACCATCTGGTGTTATTTAGTAAAAGCATATTAAGGGAAGTGATTGGAAATCTGGAGTATTTGAGAAAATTATATATGCATTTGATAGCATTAGGTTTATATATGATTTTCTCAAATATTCAAAGTTTTTGTTTAATACTTCCCATTGTTAAGATTGCTTTCAATGCAGAGCATTGTTTTAGTACATTAAGGTCCCTTTTATCAAACACTCATTTGAGTTTGAAACATTGGACATTACCAAGAGGAGTTTACTAGTTCATCTTTCTGTGCAATCTTGAAGTACTGTAATGCATTTAATTTATTCATTTAATTATTAGCATTTATCTGTTACTGCATATGCTAATGCCATAGTAATATTATTTCATCATTTTTAGTATATCAAACCTACCAGAAAAGATAACAATTTATTCAACTCTAGTTGGACTTTTGAATGAGAAGAACTTTGATTTTGGAGGAGAGGTATTGTCAACATGTTGTCTTTAGATATGTAGCATGAAATTATGGGGTGTAAAGACATTGGTATACTGTATAGTGAAGCTAATAAAAGTTGTTTGTGGGTGTTTCATTGGGCACATCTGACAATGTGTATGCTATATCAAAGTAGATTTTTAATGCACTGACATACCCAGCCATTCTTTAACTTTTTCAAACAGAATTTTAGCCATTGTCAATATTCTCAGGCCACCAAAGTCTTTCACTTGTAGCAGTCCAAAGTTTTGTTTCATAATCCTGAGCTTTCCCATGATGATCATATCTTTTTTTTTCTATCATGGACACAAACACAATTTTACATTTGTAATTTTCTATGCCGTTCATAGCAGAAATAGACATAAAGTCATCTGGTTCTGGCTACGAACGGCATTTACAATTCTTTTAACATGCCTCAATACAAAAAACAACAACAACAAAGCAATCTGTGTACCACGGCATTGTCTCATTAACCAGGCCCGGCCATGCACTAGCCTGTTTGCAAATGATTAGGAAGAAAGGCACTGATAAAAGATTGCAGTGCCAGTGCCATACGATTGTTTCAGTTCGAGCTAATGCCATGGGTCACAGAGAGCCTATTTAAATTAGCAAAACGAAAAGGAATTGAAAGGAAAGTCACTGATATATAGAAATAACTTAGTTAAGCCTATTTGTTGCTTTAATGTAAGCTATTGATGCCTCTAAAATCCTTCGATTTTTGCTTTCATCAAATGTTGGGCAGCCATTGAGAAGTATCATATCTTAATGGTGATTGGGGTGGCAAGCTAGTCTTACCTGGTAAAAGCTAAATCCAGGGTTTTCTATTGATCAGGGTGTTTCAAAGTAGACCTTTGGTATGTAGTGTTATCAAATTTGCTAATTCCAGTCTAGTTGTGTGAGTGTGTAGTTGTTGAAGAATCAATCAAGAATGATGTGCAACTGGTTAATTACTTTGTCACACAGGAGTCATTTAAAATAGTTTTGAAATCAATTTATATAGTTATCATTGGATATCTTCCAGGTGCTTGAAATGGCAATTAGAACTTTGGAGAAAATGATGGAATCACAGCAATTTGAAAGAGCAAGATTAATGGTCTATTGTCATCATTCTAAATCTTAAATTATGTTTTTATTACAAATTGAGCACCTTCAGTCCTTGATTAGCCCCTCCTCGAATGGCCCCTGCTTAGAATATGAAATTTTCAATAAGCCCCCTTTGAATATGCCCACACCTTACATGTGGTCTTATGTTGGTGCTTTGTGGGGTCACCAAAGACAAAACGTTTGTCAGTGAATGAAAATTTACCTTTTAATTTGAAGAGTAGTATTTTTTATCTGTTGCATCAAGAAAGTAGTAGCTTTCCTAGCAAGAAATTGCCATATGTGCACTTCACACCACTAGACATTTGGAGGTGTATGATGAAGCATGTTTTGCTTTAACAAGTGCCAATTAAAGAGTGATATGGCCATAAAGGCATCAATACTGAAAGATAAATTATTAAGCAGACATGCAAAGGAATGCATATATAGGAGTTCACAGTGTGTAAGTGCTATCATACACCTCTCCTAGGATAGTCAGAAATAGTGTATTAGTTAAAACATCTCAACAGAAGTATGACTTTCTGTAAGCCCCCCTTTAATAGGCCTTCATGTTGGATAAGCTGCCATGCAAAAATCCAGAAAGAGCCACAGGGCTAGATCATAGACATATTGTATGCTCAGCTATTTTGGAGCTATAATACTCGCATGTGGACAGCAATGTGTCCTAGATATAAACCCAACCCAAAGTTAATGGTAGAAAGCCATATCTATTTGTTGTGAAAACTTTTGCTCAGATATGTAAAAGCCATGCTACATATTTTAGAATAAGCTAGAATAGTGTAGAAGAAGTTAGCTTGTAGCTTACTGAAATTAAAATTTTATCATTTAGCTTCTAGTTTCCAACAAAAATTGTTGTTTTTCCACTGCTTTGTTCAGAATGCTTATTATATAAAGTGATACTTCTGTAGCATTATTGACATGATTACTTCTCTACAGTACTTAAATTTGAGCGATTAGGAAGTGAATTATAAACTGTAGCTGATAGTTATTCTTTTAATTTCATTTTCCTTTTTGTTGAATTTTGTTCTTTTTGTCATTATCAGGTTCGATTTATATCAGATTTACTTAACTGCAATTTCCTTGTTGCTACCTCGCTGATATCTTTCTTGGAGAATTTCATTAATCTTGCCCTACAGCCAAACACACCACAGGTAAGATAGAAAGTTGTTAGATATCTTTCCCATTTATATGTATGCTCTTCTTTAGAATGTACAATCATGCATAGTGCCACTGATGTGGGGCTGAAGACCCCCACTTTTTGCCCTCCAGTGACTTTGAAAAGGCCAATGTGCTAATGATAATTTTCTTGACTTCTCAGCCCCTGCTTTTTATCTGGTGGCGCCGTGCCTGACAATGTATTACTTGACAATGATTGCACTGTTTTGCTAGTTTTCCAGTACAAGTCTTTTTTTAAGAAACAACTTGCTGCCTTCAGCCTTGAAATTTCTTGATATTTTTTCAAATCCAGCAGCAGATGTGACTTAACTGTTTCTTGAATTCTTGAAATGTTCCAGATTAGTCAACAGTAGTACCAGAAATAGAATTCTCAAATTATATGAAACATGTCATCAATGTTGCATCCTCTTGTTTCTAGTTTAATAAAAAATATTCCTATATAATCGTTTTTTTTATGTTTGCATTGGAAGCTCAGCCTGCTGTATCTCCAAAGTTGTCTTGATTTTGCATAATTTTGGTCTAGTGTTTCTTGTAGACATGCTTCTTATAAAAAACGTAATTTTTTCCTAAGTCAAAGTTTAAGCTATAAGCTAATACTACTTTTTATTCATTAAAATGTTTTATTATTTTAGGCCAGATCAGATCTGTTCATCTACATAGTTCTGTCAAGTCTTCCATGGGTATGCATGGACATATGCTACAGTTACTTTCAAAATGTTAAGTGTGCAACTATTATCAACGTGTAGACAACCGTGTTAAAATGTTAGAAAGTGACTACATAAAAGCCACATATTGCTTGAGGATATTTTTGATATCTTTTAAATTATGTTGTCTTTTTTAATGTCATGCTCTGTCATTTGTGTTTTTATTTTGTCTGTTAGTGTGGTAAAGAATTAGCATCAAAGCGTGGCAAAGAACTCGATAGGCTGTTATCAACATTGGAAGAGATCATCAGGTATCTTTTTTGCCTATCAAGAGTGCATCCACAATGCTATGAATTTATATTATGATTTGTCCCTATGATTTGTTACTATGATATGAATATATATTATGTGGTTTGTGCATTTTTCAAAGCTAAAGATTATGGCATATTTTTTTGTATCTAGCAAACGGAGCAAACTGCACGTAAAAGCTTTACGTGTATGGTCAACTGATGAGCCTCATCCTCAGGAAGAGGTTATTATACATTTCTTTTTTTAGTTTTTGTCTATTATTTTGCATCTTTCAATTTTGTGCTAGCCAGCAACTCTTTTTAATTTTTTCGGTAAATATCTCTCTATAGGCAATGAAAAGATTGCCAGTTTTTGTTACATTCGGAAGTTGAAATAAGACGTTGAAATTTAGTAGTAATAAATTAAACCTATGCATTTTTACCTTTTTTCCGTTGACACCGCTTGTTTTGGTTGTACCATTGGTTTCTTAATTTAAATGTTAGTTTGTAGACTTGGCCTTGTTTATTTTGATTTTGCATTTATGATTTCTGTAGTACATTGATTGCTTATGGGCCCAAATCCAAAAGTTGAAAAATGATGGATGGGAGGTTTGTATTTTTACATCTATTGAACTACTTCGTTCTCTGGATTTACAAAATTTTCAATAAGATTTATTGTTCCTAGTAATTTTTCATACTGATTTTTTTGTACTGTAGTGAACTGGGACCCCTTAGCTAGCTTCCCTTCGCTCTTCTAGCCAAATTTATAAGCATTTTCTGTATATTGCTTTGATAAATATAGTCCATGCCCGGAGACACTTGCAATTGCGCGTGTACCTGTCCACGCACGTGCAAAATCCCCCGGCACGAGCGAAAAATCACCCTTGCAAACACCACTATCAACCGTGCAATTGCACGTGTCAAATAGGAACTTCGTTGTAGCAACTGCAACGCTAATGACTTTCACCCTTTGCTTTTATAACTCTTTTTTATCCTAAATCAGACATTTGACATGTTTCAGCAACAAGAAACGCTGTATTTGAGACACACAAATCTTGGGTCGCACGTACAATTCCAAATAATTAAGAGCAATCGCTCGCGCAGACAAGGGTGCATGTGCGAATTGATGCTCTTGCACCAATACTTTCCGGGCATGGACTTAAAATATTTCTTTGCTATCAAATATCTCTTAACCTGTCTTTAGAACCGATTTCCGGTACCTTAGTTGTCACTAAGTTGGTACTCTCATAAATAATTAATTTGTTAATTTGTTTTTATTGAATATGAATTGATTTCGTTCCTACTTTATCTCCTTATGACATTTATTCTTTTCCTTTATTACCCTTGTTCGCCATTTTCTTTTAGTTCTCTGTTCTTTCTCGTTTTTCTTTTTTCTCACAGTATTAGCAAGTACTTTCATTTACCTGTCTCAATGCTTCTGCTTTACTCAGGAAAAGCATATAAGAAGACCATACAGTGAATTCCATGATCTCCTTCGTAAAGCAATGCCTGTGAGTTTCATTCCTGCATCAAAAATTCATTTATGCTAATGGAATTGCATTGTTGCTAGGAATGATATGAATACTTGGTAAATGAAGTCCTGCTAAGATAGAATGCATATCAGGCATTTGATTAGAAAAAGATTGACACAGACTATAGTTGCCATACTAAAAAGTGTGCAGCTGAAAGGAGTAGAGTTAACTGTACAGTGGAATTCCTAGGAATGAATTGGAGAGATTTCGTGCAATTCTAGAAGGGATTCTTTCAAAATTCTGTTTTGATCCCCTTGTTAAAATATAGCACTACTCAACTTGTAGATATAGCATAAAAGTTTTTATTTGTTTGTTGTGTAACTAATTTTTATTTGCTTTGTAATTATTTGTATTGGTTGTGGAATCTTAAGTTGACTCTTTCTTCTGTCATTTAGCATCCAATACCTCCATTCAAGATTCCACCCCATTCCAACGAGATATCTTATCCGTTGCCTTCAGTTGTTTTCAGGATGTTTGATTACACAAACTGCCCTGAGGCAAGTATTTCTTATGGGTTGTCATTAAGATTATTTTCTACTAATCAGTAACTATCTCTCACAAGCAATCATTCACAGCAACAAAAGAATCCTTCACAGTGACCATTAAGAATAGAAAATGATCACTCTTGGCATCAATCAGTCATTCAGTGTACTCTAGAGTACCGAGTAATTGTCTCCTCCCGATTAACAATTTTTTGAATTTTTCCTACCCGCTGTTGCTACTCCAAAACCCCTATTATTGAATTTAGAGAATCTGAAATCAGTTCTCAGGGACACAGTTCACTGTAACGCGCAACGAAACATAAAAAGCTTGCTGAAGTGCAGGTAAAAGTTTATAAAAGCCAGTTGCATATGAATAGATGTATTCGTTTGAAATATCTACTTCACCAATCTGTTTTTTCTATTTTCAATCTCATCCATTTTTCTGCCCACCCCCCTTTTATTCCAAACCCCTATTATTAATTTTCCAGAAATTTTCCGCCCCCTATTATTACCACTACCCCCCAATTATTCGGTACTCTAGAGTAGTCAATGATTTCATTATCTTTCATTATTCATGAATCGTTGTCATATTGATTGCACATCTTCTATTAATTGAAATAGTTATTAGGCGGGGGAATCAAACATTAAATTACTTAGAAGGATATGACATATGATCAAAGTGGAATGCCGATAACATTAAAATGGCGGATGAATTTACCTTTTCACATACGTTTAGAAATGTGTAATTGTTTTGGTGTATACCTTCATTTTGCTTATTGCTTATCAAGATAAGATGACAAATTATTCTAGTGAATATTGTAGCTGTATTATTTAGATGTATTTTTGTACATTCCTAGAAGAACTTTGAATTTTAGGATTTTCCAATGCCTGGTGCCCATTCTATAGAACGATATTTGGTCGAGGAGGGTGTGGGCGTTGTGATAAATGCACATTACAAAGATAGAAAGGAATGGTATGTACATACTTTGCTCATAAAATCTTTATATATTTGTGTGTATTATATATATATATATATATATATATATATATATATTGCTGCCTTCTTCCTTTGTTCGTATACATGTATACGGATATACATTATATATATATATATATATATATATATATATATATATATATATATTGTATAGGTAAATTATATATTTTTCCTCAATTTTACCTCCATTTCCCCCAATTCCTTGGGGCTCAGAGGGTGCCTCTAAGAGGACTTATATACATATGTATGTATTTATTTATGTTTGTTTATATCTGCTGTTTATATTTAGTATCTATTCCCTAGCCTTTATATATCAATGCTTTTTTGTTGTTTAGTGCCTCTCAGCTGCTTAAATATTCTATGAAATGGAAGGGTCCATTAGAGCATATTCTTGTTGAGGTATGTCTTTATTCAGTTTATTGTAACGTATTTGTACGCATAGTTGTAATTGATCGCTCACTAGACTGTTCGAGGGATATCACTAGAAGAAAAAATTTATCCCTGATTTTTATGGCAACTTTCTATTGGGGTCAATTAGACGCATCCTATCACATGTTTCTGCATCTGGCTATATATTTCGGTTAACCTTTCGGTCACTATCCGACGTTTCATACTCTGACGAGTGTCAGACGAAAAAAGCTTTCAGTTT
>OLMO02000294.1:7719609-7736859 GCA_900291935.2 Cassiopea xamachana | reverse complement strand
ACTGCGGTTCAACTAGGAAATGCTTTGCCGAAGCGGGTGGCAAGCAACTTTGATAGGTGGATTGCAACTGGCCTAAATTCTACGCAACTAACTAATTGCGCAGGTAGTACAGAAGATTTGCAAACTGAGGAGGAAGATGAAGGACCTGAAGAGAAAGATCCTTTTGCGAAGTTTCCAGATGATATAAATCCAGAGACTGGTGAAATAGGAGGACCAACGGGACCCGAGCCGACAAGATACGGCGATTGGGAACGGAAAGGACGCGTGACAGATTTTTAATGACTATGTGGAATTATGTTACTCTACTCTGCATTACCAGAAAAGTGAAAGATGCTTGGTTAGCTTTGTAGTATGCTTAATTAGTTTGCTTTATTTTAATATTTGTTGAAAAGCTTGGATTGACATAGGTAAACTAAGTTGTTGTCTTCTACTGTAAGTGTCAGATTGACTTCATGCTTTGAGAAAGAGGGATCAAAAAGTGCAATAAATGGTTAAGAAACTATTAGAATAAAAGAAGAATAAAGAAGAAGAAGCCAAAGATTAGCAATATCTGTATGACATATTTTCAATCAGACATTCAATTTACATTATTTGGTAGCCACACCGAGAGCACAGTCAAATTGATCAGCAAATAACAATTCGAGTTCATTTAGTAGAACTTCTTGTGCGTTTATTCCAAGAGAATATTGCACCANATAGCTTTTTGGTTTCATCTTTGCTGGTTTTGGTTCATCAACTTCATAGTTCCAGCCTGAAGCAATATAATTGAAAAATGAAAGAGAATAATATGATATTTGTGGATATTGCTTATCTGCACTAGTGAGTTATTGACACTCCACTTTCCTGTTGCATTGGCAAATGATTTCTATTATGTAAATTATATCAGTTTTTCCCTAAAGAGAAATTTCTTTTGCATTGGATTTCTTACTATGTTTCTTTGTTTTTGAAACTTGATAGTTGTTAAAATAGAAGGGATGATGGCACAACTTGGATTTGAACACTCACATATTTGTAACTGTATTTTTGAGCACACTAAAATTATCTATATTATACCTTGTGTTTCTGCATATGCAATAGCATCTTCTCTTGTTTTAAACTGTAATTCCATATTTGATAAGGGATCAGCTCTAAACAAAAACATAAAACTATTTATTGTAGCCTATAAGTATTAAACAACAAGTAGTTATTATCTAAGCAGCGATTGTGAGGTAAGATATAAAAAGGTAATGGAATAGCATATGTTTTCATGCATATGAACAAATGCTTTTCTTTGCTATGAAAGGTTACCATATAAATTTCATGAGTAATACAAATTTTATTGACTTGTTTTGTACTTTATTCTTATTTCTTGTACAACATTTAGTTTTTCATTTCCTCAGTAACTCTTTATTATATCCCCTATTTTCAATTGGTGGATACTGCAGCTCCATCAATAACCATAGTAAGTGAAGCTTTTGTATATTTATTGGTAATAAGATGGCAACCTAAAAGGGAGACATGTTCACACTTTTCTTTGATTCTTGATTTGATTAGCTGAATGACATGAGCAGTTGACAATCAATAGATATGACATAAGCAGTTGACACTAGTTGTTGACACTAGTCAGGGACATAGGAAGCATTATAAAATTGGGGGGCACATAGATTGAGGGGCACCTTGGCAGGGCTTCTGGAAGTGAGATTGAGCACTTTTTCTGGTGGGTAAAACACTTAATGAAATGGTAAAAATACATGTAGAAAAAGGGTTAATATTGTGCCAGTCCCTAATTTTAAATCAGCTAGGGGATCTGGGGGCATGTTCCTCCATGAAATCTTGAAACTTGAATCTTCTGAAATTGTCAGAAATGTGTATTTTTCTATTTATTTTTGCATCTTAACAGTGTTCACGGAAGGAATCAAGTTACATGAAAAAGAGCACTTTGCCCAAGACTTTGAAAAGTGGGGAGGCATGTGCCCCTGTGCCCCCCAGTTCCTACATCCATGACACTAGTCATTATACTATTTGACACTAGTCATTATACTATTTGACACTATTCATAACTAAAGAACTAAATATTTTGACTCCTTACTAAAGCCATCATCAATAGGAAGGAGAAAAACTATGGGTAATAGCAAAATATATATAAAAATTAAAGCAGTTAAGATGTTTATGTCTAATTATGGATGGTGCCAAATAGTATAAGTATTAGTGTCAATGAATAGTGTCAACAACTCATATATGCATGGATTGTTAATTGCCATGTTGTTGACCAAGTCAGCAAAAATGCTTCCCTTGTTCTGTCTTATTACTAAACAAAAATAAAGAAAGGAGGCCATTTCCATCTAAGATTTTATTTTACAAAAAATATTCCCAGCTTTCACACTGCAGCCAGACCTTGATAAATCCTGGGAACCTGGCTGTGGCCACCAGGCACCAGCAGGCAAATTTTGAAATACATGTTGATATAAGCCTTATTACTAAAACAACTTTTATATTTGAAAATACTCTTATCTTAAAAATTCAAAAATCATATATTATCAAATAATTCTAACCTAACAAAAAATAAGCAAAAATGCAACAAACATGTTTAATAGTTGCTGCACCACAAATGGCAAATCTGGACTTTGCTTTGTCAGTTTATCAATAGATTTTGAAATAAATGTGACTTGATATCTTCAGATCTCCTCGTGAAGTGCCAACTATTTTGATGCTTTAAATTCCTCCAGTAGTTTTCCATGGTAGCTTTAACTAAGCTGTTGCAATAGGCAAATTCTAGGCTGTTGATCGCAACAAGTATTTCATGATGAGCACATTCCTTCACTATCAGTAATTTCTTATTGTTTCTGTTTTCATAAACAAACACTGGATTCAACTATGGATTGAAGAGGCATCATAACAGATCCAAGGTATATTCAATAGACAATCACATCTATGCCAAAAAATAAAGCCTTTTTTGATCAATGAAGGCCTGGATAAGCTGAAGAGTGTCAAGCTCTTTTGGCTTCATTTCAACTGTGTGTTGATACAAAGTAATTCAACTGTAAAAGTATACATCATATTTTTGAATACTCTTCTAATGTATGTCAGGCACATTTTTCCACAATCTAAGGTTCCCAGACACAGAAAAATTTTATCTAGGTTTGACTGTAGCTATTACACATCTCAGAGGCCTAGTTTGTCTCAAACATTTTGCAAAGTTCTTCTATCACAAACAAATAATCTGGAACATTTTGCATGAAGTTGACATACTGTTTGTGTTCAGAGATTGCTTTGTCAAGTCCCTAAAAATTAACTTTTGATAGGACAACAAATTTTGCAATGAGCAATCAGACAAAATATACAAGAAAAGGAGAACTACTGTTATTTAAAACTAAATCTTAAGAAACATCCATTCCTTCAACTAATTTCAAAACAACTTGTATGCACATACACATACCTGTTTTGGGTAATGTGATTATCTATACACCTTATTGCTTTATGGCTACACATACCAATTGATGGTTTATTGCTGTCAATAGGCTATATATGCCCCCTCTTGTATTCCTGTTATACTGAAGATGGGACAAGTTGCCCTGAAATGTTTGAATCGTTTTGTCTTAAAGGACTTGTCTTAATGGGTTTGTCATAAAGGATTTGCTTAATGCTCCAATAGATTCTTGACAGTAGTGTTGAATAAAGATGAAATTAAAGATGTGATGAAAAATGTAATGTTTTGATTGTCTATGATTTTCGTTGTGGCCCATGTTCTTCAACTTATGTAGTTTGGACATCATGACCCTGCATGGATCTTCATAAATCAATTTACTAGCTGATAGAGCAGGTGTCTCCAAACTACGACCCATGCACCAGATGTGGTCTGCAAAGCCTTTTCATTGAGCCTGAGGAGGCCTTATCAATAAGGGATTAGATGAACAATTAGCAATGAGATCTGCTAAGATCAATGAATACTGAAAAACTAAGTAATGTAAAATAGTTATAGTTGTCTTTTTAGATACTCACGTAGATCCCCATCCCATTAGAACATTTTCCCATCTTTCTTGGGTATCAAACTGTAACACCCAATGCCTTGTATTATATGTTCCTGACTGTGTTGCAACTCTTGCTGGTACTGCTATCCTAACTTTCCTATTCTTTACAAGTTCCTCTGGGACACCAGTTACTGGGTAAATATTTTTCTGGGATGCAAAATAGTGAAAAATATAGATAAATATTTTTCTGGGATGCAAAATAGTGTAAAGGTGGTAGATATTATGCAAGATATGTATAAAAGGGGGAGATATTCTACGAAATCTGCTGATACTGCGCTTTCAAAAACAATAAAATGACATTTAACCAGTCTTGGCTATTTCAAGTAAGGTCCTAAACTTTAAAAACTTTTTACTTTTGGTACAGTGTTTCAAAACAGCGCAATAAATTCAGCATACCTCTCTCTCTTCAAGAACATCTACTTCCTTAATATCCTTTCTTTCAATTGCAGCAGTCCTTGAGCAGCTTATTGATAAGAAACGTGACCGTAATGCATTTACTCGAAGAATACCTCTCGATCCTTGAAATAACGCCGCCATCTCGGATTAGGATTTTGCTCTGGATCTGCGAGGCTTAGGGTGCAGCCTCGTTTCAGCGTTTCTAAGACAACAACACAGTAATCAAGTTTGACATCCTAGACGATTATTGAAGGTGTATGGTGATGGAATTACCGAATACCAATACAGATTCCTGTATAAACAGTGGTGGACCAAGTTATGATGTTAAGTTTGGGAAAACGCTCCTTGAAAATTGGGTTGAAGAGGTAAATATTACAAGCATCGAGTCAAATTGGCCAGAATGATACATCTGAATTAAGATCTTAATCATTAAGTTAATGCACATCAGGCATTCTGCTCAAGCTGAAGTTTAGCTAATTTAGTTAATTTTTTCTACAAAGTGATACAAATTTTAATAATTGCTTGTATTTGTGGTTACCTTTATCCAACGTCATATAAACATTATGTTAGACACAGATAAGCCACAAATAGAAACAATTGCTAACATTTTTTTCGAAAAAGTAATTACTCAAGTACAATACAATCGTGTATTTATACTATTTAATTTTCAATATGTTAAGCTGCCAGGGAATTTATTTACCTTGTTGTTAAAGAAGAAAATGTTTGTTCTGGAGTGATTTGGTGATCTGTGTTGTTGCAATTCCTTTTAGAGGCAATGTGCAGATATTGATAAAGAGCCAAGGAGTATCAAGTCCTTGCATGTCAATGGGCATAGGGTATTGTTTTATTTTCTATGTAGAAATTAAATCTTCACAGTATAGTCATCTATCAATTCATTATCCTTGACACTGCTGGTTTCAACCACATCACTACCACTATCTTCAAAATCTTATCTTGAAAATCAGGGGTCACCAACATCTTTTACAATCAGAGGAGGTCCAGAGCTAGACTTTGGGGGGAATCTATGGCCCACTTTTATTGTCTTTTTATGTGAGAAGTTTTTTAATGAAATTGTTTGCTATAGGAAATGCCACCATTTGCCATGACCCCATGCCCCATCTAGATCTGCCTCTGTTTACAATGGACCAGGTAATTGAACATTTGTATTTCAGCAGGACGTATAGTGAAAGATTTGTATAGCATTGTTACATTCTATTTAAGCACCACTGGTGGACCTGAATTAATGCTGTCTAGGCTGGATCTGGCTCAAGGGCCATAGTTTGGTGACATTACATCAATGTGGTCATTGAAATCATCACCATCATTATCATCATCATCATCATAATCATCGTCATCTTCATTATCATCATCATAATCATCATTATTGGTCTGTGTTTTCAGGCAAACTAGATGTTTTTCATCTGATCTGATGTGTAAATAAAATTCCATTGACTGTAATCCTAAGCTCTGATAGTTCTAGACTTGTTAGAAAGCTAGTATTTTATAATCTGGTCATGCTGGAAGACAATAGGAGAATATCACTGAGTTTTGTAAAATTCAATAGTATTTTCCTTTTGCCTTCCATCATATTTTACATGAATTTTTGCAGTATTTTGTATTTCCTCACATTTTCCTGCAACATGCGATATAGCTTATTTTTAATTGTATGTCAAAGCTTTCTTGGTTTTATTTTTTCTTATATTGAATTTCATTTCAAGGAAATGTTTATTCATACAACTTTTTAAGTTTTTGCATCATTTTAAATGATGTCCAATAAGCCAGTGCTTCTTTCAGGGGATATTGACAAAGGAATTTGGTGCTGCAGTTGCTAACTCATCCACATCTAAAGATGCATATAGAGAGCCTAGCAAAAGCAATGTTAGACAGAAAGGAGCAAGGCTAGAGGGGCTAGAGAAAAAACTGTATGAAATAGTAAGGTAAGACTACTTGTGCACAGGAGCATATCTATGGATGTGTGTTTATATGTATGTTTGTATGTAATGAACATTGCTTTTAAATAGTTTACTGGCAAGACACAACTACACTGACATTAGTTGGTATAGCACAGCTTCATGCTTGCTATAAAAGCCAGGCCAAACCATGTCATGAGCCCCAAATTATCCCCTTGCATGTTACTACAGTATCTATCTTCATATATTAAGATAAAAGGCCCATTTATTGTCTTCAAGGAGACTACTTAGAATGGTTATGTCTATGGTAATGGTAGTGTAAATAAATACATAATTTGAAACATGTAGTTATAGAAAGGTAGTTTATTTTATTGACCATTTATATTGTGTTTAGTGTTAACCTTTTATTGTTGCCATTCTATGTGTATCTAATTGCAATTTCATTTTTTCTCAATAGTGTTGAAGTAGACAAGGAATTTAACCCTCCTCCCCCAAAAGTAGACTACACATCGACAACAAAAAAGGATTTTAGCAGAGGTACTATCTGCTGTATTATGCTGTCATCTTCACCAGCTCTATCTGTTGTAAAATGACTCACTTGCCCAGCTAGAGATCTTCTTGCTTAGTAGCAAAATTAATGGTATTCATATTGCATTCACAAGAAAAAGGTTGGTTTCTTTGTAATAAAGGACCAATTTCCCTTTTTGGTGCAGAGCTTTGACCATCAATTTATCCAGGATGCTTTTATGTATATGTTTAGTGTGGTATGCACATTCTTATCATAAACATGTAGCTACATAAAAAATATTGAATACATGTAGGTATATTCTGCTGGGAGAAGTACAATTGAAGACACTATTATTTGCTATTTACACCTTGAAAATATTTGTTTTAAGCAGATCTCCCATTTTCTTTTTATTTAATCAGATTTCACTCCACTAGAGCATGAAGTTACAATGGTAGGTGGTATTGCTTTTTCTTGTTGCTTTTCTCAACATTTTTATAGTCAATATTGTTTTTCTCAAAATTTCTCAATATTTTTTGGGAAGAACCACTGTTGATTAAAATTTTGCTACCAGTTATTACATACTTGTAAAAATTTGCACATTTTTATTGTCTATGGCTCCTCATTTTGAACCCATTTCTTTTTCCCCAATTGTAAATTACTGTCATAAAATTTCTTGTGCATTTACATAAGCACAATGTTGGCCATTCCAGATGAGAGTTATGTTGACCTTCTACCATCTTTAATTTTTCTATCAAAAATCACTGGCTTTTACATATTGTGACAAGGTTTATTTTTTCTAGCACCATGGTTGCCATTTCTTATACCCCATTTATGCCATTCCAGTTTTTCTCCCATATCTATTTTTATTGCTGCAAATGTCATTAGTTATGTGCCATTACCATTTCCTGATTTCTAGACCCACGATGTAAACTCTGATCAAGCATTTACATTTTGGAATCAAAACATGAACCAAGTTCATGTGAGTGCCTTGTTATGTTACTTTCTTTATCTACTCTTATGAATTAGTCATTAGTTTTGCAAATCTAAGTTGTAGTTCATAATGTAGTTTAGATTTTCTTGCTTGTTCTGAAGAGAAAAACACCAGGCATGCAACTAGGACTTCTCAAGGGCAAGGGTCCAGATCATGAGAAAAGAGTACATCAAAACTCTTTGAAAGAAGATAGGGCCTGTGATTATTGTTTTCAGATTCATAAGTGGAGGAAATACAGTGGGAGGTTTATTGATATCATCGCTCTGAAGACCAATGATTTTTATTGCTATTTCTTACCATGGCAGTGGAAGAAAAAGGGAGCCAGGGACAAAGCTTGTTGGAATCACGCCTTGCCCATCATAAGGAAAAACCCTTTTTGCTTTAGAGAAGGCACAACAAAAAGGGCTCTTTCATTCATTTGCCAAAAAGGGTGGGGTTTAGACCCCCAGAACCCCCTTAGTTGCACACTTGGACACTAAAATAGTCCACTATGGCTAGATTCAGGTGGAATGTGTGGGATTATTAATCAAGGCATTGATCAAATGTCTGATCAAGACTTTTCACATCCTTGTTATACACTATGTAAAGTTGGAACTTCCTCTCATATAGTTAATCACATTGTATTTAGTAGTGATGGCACCAGAAAATAATTGCTGGGGGGGCTAGAGCTGTCAAAGTGCCTACAGTGAGCAGTATTCAAGAATCTTTGCAGACAATGCCTATAGTATTGCCTAATAAGACTAAAGAAAAAAGGTCACAGATGTTATGAAGAGCCAATGGTGCATGGAGATTTAGGTGCCAATGGGGGGCTAGTAGAATTTTTGGGGCTACAGCCCCCAAGTCCCACCACTGGTGCCACCCTGGTATTTAGATGTGGTATGCATCAGCACTGTATCTTGTTAGCCCTTTTTATATCAAAAATATATATTTACAATGCTAGATTGTTCATTCCATATCCATTTTATCCTATGATTTTCAATGTGAACCTAAAAAGAAGTCAAAGTTGTTTAGAGTAGGTCACTGCTAAGGCACTTTTGGGATAAATTTCCAGAATCCTGTTGTCTATTGTTGCTGTATGAGCATCTGTTCCTTCATTCATAGGGTGTATCCCAAGTACAAACAAAAGACACACCATTCAAAAAAAATGCAGCATTTAGTACTCCAATTGATGAATATAAAGATGCACCAAAGCCTGGAGAGAACTGGGGCTATTGAATAATGGACAAATGTGTTTAAAAATTGCTTAACTTTATGTACAGTATTTACTCGATTTATAACTTTCTTTCTCTTCAAATATTTTGATCTTGGTTCATCTCTTTTTATTATTAGCTTTCAATGTATGTGATATAATTGGTGCCTTTGAATTGAATGAAACATGGAATTAGCCAGCATCATTATTAGAAAATGATCAAGAAATTTCCCATTCAGTGGCAAAAAGACATTAGATCATTTCTACCAATTGGCCCCTTGGTCCACTCTGCTACTAGCATATTGTAAGATCAAGTGCTGAAAATTTTCAAAAGACCTATATCATTATGTATCATTTAAAAAGGTTTTGAGCTTTGCTCTTCTCCCATTCTCTGAAGTCATGGGGCTGAAGAGATTTACTTGATGGTGCAAAACTTGCCTTCACCATCCTCATGGAGGGCCAAGAATTTTGCATACTTGTTTTTCATTTTGGTTTTCCATTGTCCCTCTTTGCCCCCAGCCCTTCCAACAATCATGCATTTTGTATCTTTCACAAATTATTTCTTAATCACAGCACACACATTATACTAAGGTTATTTCAAGCATGTTCATGAAAACTATAACTAACATATATTAAAAGAATAAGCTGTGCAAGAATGTCAAATGTAACAATATTAATGTGATAGATGCATCATTTTAGTGTAGTGCTACATATGCAGAGTGATAATTTGGCCATGATAGAATTCTTCTTCATGATTGTTTTCAAACTTTTTCTGCTCAAACTACCCTGCCAACCTTTCAAAGCAAAAATCATTGAAACTATGCAATGTATTTAGTGAGGTGCTACCATTACGTGACTTGCGCAGGCCTGTGTCTACACAGGCCCATAGGCATGGGTTGCAATTGTGACCCCTGGGCAACAGGATGCCTGCTTTTTGCCACACCTGTGAATTTTTTTGAAATTTGTTATTGTTGCTTTATCTTTGCAGTTAGGGGGAGATCAACCTTGGTTTTTGTGACACTAAAAAGTTCAATCTTTACTGCACACACATAGTGATTTGATTATGATAACATGAAGTCTGAAATTACCTCTTAGATGTTGTACCATGTGATTCCTCCTAGACATTGTTGCTTCCCCTGAAGAGCCCCTATCTACTATCTATCTTTATCTCTCTCGCCACCCTTTCTCTTTATATTTCTTTCCCTCTCATTCTTTTCTTGAGCACAGTGATCCTACTTGTAGAATAAAGTCTACATATTGATCTCAAGAAAAGTCTTTGCACTGATATAGTATGACGTCATTATTTTCCCGCACTTTTTAAACTGCTGTTGTCGTTGTGTGTGATGGCGTCAGCAAAAAGGATGCACAATGGCGTCAGCAGCAGGTCAGAGGAAATCTCTCATTATTTTTAGGAATCCTCCTCGTCTTAAAGTGCAAGCAGATAATGGTAAGCTGGGCACTTGTAAAAGATTGTATGCTGGTATTATTAGAAATTGTATATGGTTGTCTCGTCAACCACGGTGCTCGTAGGCCTGATGGTCTCCGGCGTGTAAGTAGCGTTCCCGTCGGCGTGGCAGCGTGGATTTACCCTAAATTGCGTTCTTTGGCGTATAGATATATCGAAACGCAAGTCTCAGATCACGCTTTTTGATATCTGCTGCTTATCCAACTTTCAAATTGAAAACAAGCCTCTGAAAGCTCATCACATGAACGCCAACGTTCAATATAAAAGTAATTATTGGCGTACCTCTGCTAGAGGCTCTGGTGTGAGTTATACAAGAGCAAGACTATGGAATAGCCTAACAGCTGAATCTAAGCAAGCACCCAACTTAAGCTACTTCAAGAAGGTAGCTTAGATATCATTGTTATTATTTTTTCTATTATTATTGTAAGGTAAAGTTTTAAATAGGCCTATGTTATTTCTAGTTGATTCTCTTTTTTAGTATAGGAGAGCTCCTTAATAAGTAGCTCTTGTACTGAAGAGCTACCCTTCCAATGAATAAGTGTATCAAGTCAAATGCACTCTGGCTGCTTGAAAAGTTATGATATTTAGTTACCCTAGTGGACTCTTGTAGCCTAAGAAAGTGGATAGGTTCACATGAATTTAAAATGCCAACTGCCTGTGTCTTCTTCTAACCCACTTATTCTGGAGAGGACATGGCACCCTGTATGCAACATGTTAAATAAGTTATGCTTAATTTTTTTCATCAATTTATCCTATGTTTTTGACAAAGAAATGTAATTTCAGGTGTATCTGCAGCTTTTTCATTTTCCTTCAATGTGCTTCAGAATGTTAGAGCTTAACAAGTTTTTCTAAATATCTTGGGAAAGCTATAATACCAGTGGTGTAGCTGGAGAAGGAGTAGTCACTCTCAATGGCAAGGGGTTTGTTGTCTAAGAAAAGCACAAATCTGGGAAACATAATTCTTTGCTAACACTTGCCCCTACCCCATTCAGAGAAATGGCTTCATCTACCTGTATACCCCCAACAGATAAAGGAGAGCAATTCACAGGGCACTTGCATCCCTTTGCAGGGCAATGATGAGATCAAAGAGTCATGTCACATAAATTCCAGTGCACACTCTGACTTGGATTATCTTTCCCTCTGCACATTAGCATGAGAGTTTGTTTGTAGCATTGGACTACAGGCATATAACACCAAATTGAAGGTTCAGTGTATCATACTCAGTTTTCTGTTAGAGTACAGAGATCGATAATGACAGCAACATTTTCCCATGCTCCAAAAGGCAATTTCTGACAGTCTAGAGGGTGTGGTCTGAACAATTTTTCAGGAGCCAAGCTCCCAGACTCCCAACCTCCTGCTGCTTCTCTTTTACAGTAGCAACAGGCCTTTTATGTATCATGCAATGATATGGCCTGCATGCCTCCATTTCCAAAACATTGGAGGCTTATTATTCGTGTTGCCTTTGTGTACAGCCAACTCAGTAATTACAGCACTAACATAACATTCTACATGGAACATGGCATTCTACATGGAATAAGTACATCCTCATGTCAATCAAATGACAAATTTCATTGTTGGTACACACGATGTTGTATCTTATATCTATAACCACTGCAATGGTGTTCTTTCAACATCTGTTATCATATTATGGATGAATTTTTCACAGGAAAAAATCCACTCCCACAGGGCAAAAACCTCTGACAACCCCCTAATGAATGTATGGTAGTTACACCCCTACCTGTATTACATACAAATTTTTAAAAAGAGGTTTTTCTTGGCACAGTATTGAAACTTACTAGCCTTATTTTTGATGCCAGTGTGATACTGACATTATGAGAAAAGTGAGCAAGTTCAATATTGGGACAAGAAAAACATCTTTTGAAAAAGGTGCTTATTTGATAGAAGGCGTCTAATCGATCCACACACCTTTCTTCCAGCAATCTGGAGATGGGAAAGCTAATCTGCTTAGAGTGCTCCCCATGCAGACTCAGGTTGCTAATTGAATGGACCAAATCCACTCTACCATTTTTCCTTGACTTTGGACAAGCTAGAAAATCAATGCTGGAGAGAACTATGGATACATGTCCTCCTCAGTCCTCTCTTGTGGTGCCACTAGTTGGTTCCCTTGCATCTTAATTTTTTTGCATTTTTATACTTGTATATGCTTTTGTACAGATGCCATCATCCTTAGGGCCCAAAGAGCATTCTTACAATGATAAAACATTGTTTCCTTTCAGTTGAGAAATTTGACATAATGTGTGATGCAAGAAAGGAAGTTTTACTCAAATGGGAAGGAGTTAATTATCTTCTGGGAGAGGAAGAGAAAAATGATTGCTGTATTACTTATACAAATGCAAAAAAAGAAGAAGAAATAGCAAGGTGTATAAACAGCTCATTACCTGAAACAAGCAGCAACTCTGATGGAGTTGTTCTTGACTATAACTTCAAAGCTTCTATTCATTCCTCCAGTGAGTCTATTAGCATGGCAGAGGATCATTCTCAGTCTAATGAATACGTAAGTAGAGAAAAGGATGCACTTCATGCTTCTGTTTCTGATGTATCATTGGAAGAGATTCCAGAGACTATAGAAACAGTTTTACATCAAAACCAATGCCCTGCTGCTATGAAAACTAACCAAGAAAATCATGCTCTTCAGTCAACTTCAACAGACATAATGAAATGCAGAAAGAGATCTGACTGTATAGAAAGTCCTAGCAACAATAGCATGGTGATGTATGAACCTCCTATATTTCCTTACAACCATTGCAAAAATATTAGAAGGTCAACTAGATGCATAGATGGAAAGTTAGAGATAGAACCACTCTGCAGAGTTGGAACTGGAACAGTTAACATTTTGGTGTTTGTATTGCAAGTTAGTACTCTGATTCTTTGTCTTGTTTAATATTTGAATATTTTCTATTACCAATTTTTTCACTTCTTCAGTAAAATATGTGATTCATTTGGACTTTTGTTTGATCTTTCTAAAAAGTGACTGCTTGCTTAGGAAGTCTTACACTAGCAAAGCAGATAGTCTGCACAATTTCACTGGTATCTGTAGTAATAATCATTTATGTTTCAAATGTTGATGACAATGGACACTATCCCTTTATGAACAAGGATTTAAATTCTCCCAGGGAAATAATGCACTCCACACAAATGTTTTATTCAATGACAAGGTGCCACCAGGTCTTAGCCTTGCTGTAGACTTGCAGTCTCTTTTGATTATTTGCTTTGTATTATGATATTTGGTTTAGTACTGAGTAAAGGCAATTTACTTTTATTGAGCTAACCTTACCATTCATGCCTGTACTGCAGAGTCAGAAATTCAGAGAACATAACAACACAGGATCATTAATTACAAGTGTGTTTATGAGATTAGCTAGAAAAACTAAAAGTCTATCTATTTGATTTCATTTATTTTAAGAAAAATAGCTGAAAATATTGCAAGTTACAGATATTGGGAATTTGTAAGCTTTCATCATTTTATAATATTCTCCTTGTATTTCTCTTTTCTTAAGAAGTTTAATTGTTTTTTATGACAGGTAAATTTGTGTAGTGGAATTTTATTAAGTTAATGATTAAGAAACATTCTTACTCCTAGGTAATTTTGGAAAGAACAGTAAGACTGAAAAATGGTAATTATGTGCAATTTGCTGCTTTGTATGTTGCTGATAAAAGTTTAGAATATGTGAAAGTGACTTTATGGCATGACTCTAAGAACTGGATAAGAAGCATTGACATTGGGTGCATTATTGTGATAACAGATGTCATACAGCATGCATGGAAATCACAGATATCAGTTGCAACTACTTTTTCATCTCATATGTTTGATTTTTGCCTTGCAAAAAATTACTCATCAGATTTATGTAAGTATAGTTTATTTAAGCATAGCTAAATGATTTTAATGTCTTATGTAGTTTGTTTGAAGTTCCATCAAAATCAAATTTGGTATGTGGAAGTATGCTTGAGCATAAACTTTTAACTGGGCATTTACCTTTTAGCTAAACAGTTTTTGCTTAAATTGATCAGCAAGCTCATAGTTTGTACAATGCATCCTTGAATTGGTCTCCTTTGAATAAGCCCTACCTTGAATAGCCACTACCCTATAGCAAGAAATTGTTAATGAGCCCCCTCAAATACACTCAACCCTGACTTGTGACTAAAGCAATTTGAGCCTCTATTGATTCTATTACATCACTGGATGAAATTTTCTGAAATAAAAATTTATTCTAGGAATAGTGTGACATATTAGTACCAGGAAATAAGTGTATCAGCTTTGGTGACGCCTTTATTTCTATTAACAAATTAAAAAGTTACCATGAACAAAACCCCATATGTGTGGTAATTAGCACATGCAATTATTTTTTGCATGTGATCACATTGCTAGGAAAAGTTCTCTGCACACATGGGCACACAGACATACACACACAGATCAGATCTAAAAATGATGCAAAAGAAGTGGAGCATGCATTAAAGTTGACATTCACCAAGCAAACTTGTTCAAACAAGGAAAGAAGCTAATTTGAACAATGAATATAGAGTATTCCTCCATCATCAAAGTAAAACCTGCTCCTGATTGTGGAAAATAAAGTACTACTTTGGTGAATATGCATGCTGACATGTGAATTTTGACATTTCCAAGTGATAGAATCAGGGTTTAAATTTAACAATACATGTGCAAGCATGCCTGTTTATGTATGTGGACACGTGTACTTGTGATGACACACAATAAATGACAAAGCCTGAGTTATATTTATAGCTGGTTAATTTGTCAATATAAATGGAGTATAGGCATGACTGATGTTGCTTCATATATTTCCTCATACTTATGAGCCAGATGGCTCTTATACTTCTTGCAATAACTAGCAATTTAGAAAATGGCTGCCCTCTTCTTTTAGGGTCAGAAGTGATTAGCAAAGAGACCCTCAATAGTTTCATCCTGCAAATGGAAAAGAAGTATCCATCTATTTACAAAGGCATTAGTCATCTCCCATCAATCCAAAAAGCACAGAACATAGAAGCTTTTGATAATTTAATACCTGGCTCATTGGTCAATGTTGTAGCAGTTGTCTTAAGCATATCCATTGAACGTGCGAAAGAGAAAGATGAATTTCAGCACCCAGTCGCTAGAATTGGTAAGTTTTAAATTTTTTGCCACAATATTCACTATTGTAACTTGAGGCACGACCTATTTGTGTAATTAAGTCTAGCCATAAGTCCATTCAATTCAATTGAATTTTTGGTAAATATTTAGGAGATTTGCAGATTTAAATGATGCAAAATAGGGAGCAAAACATTTGCAACTATTAAATGGGCATCATTCATCATTCATCATGACTTTAAAGTGCATAATACATAATAATGACTGTTTCTTTGTTTAGTTTCTTGTGTTGCTACTCTATAGTGCCTGAAAGATGGGGGTTTGGAATAAGCAGGGGGTTAGAACAGGGTTTGTTCTGTGGGGAGGAGTAGATAAAATTTAAGGATTTCCAAAGTTTTATGGACCAAAAATGATTTTTAAGGAGTATTTTTTGTGTATATCCATGATAAAAAGCAAAGCATTTCCTAAATAAATCTACTTTTGGAATTCCTCTACCCAAAAATTGATTAGAAAAAAGGGGTTTTGAGGTTTCTCTAAAATGCACTAATTTTAGCAAGTTTTTAGGTGCCCTTAAAAACATAAATCAAATCTATGAAGTTTTTAGGATTTTATGGAGTAGCATGAGCCCTGTGGAAGCTTTGGACAACTTTAATCAGCAAAAGGTTTGAAGAAATGCTGTGTTAAAGAGTTTCATTGAAATATTCTATTGCAGAGGTCTAAAGCTATTAAAGAGCTTCATGCATTTAATGGAACATAAAAATCTA
This sequence comes from Cassiopea xamachana, assembly GCA_900291935.2. Classification (NCBI taxonomy): domain Eukaryota; kingdom Metazoa; phylum Cnidaria; class Scyphozoa; order Rhizostomeae; family Cassiopeidae; genus Cassiopea; species Cassiopea xamachana. Next base: position 7,720,528 of record OLMO02000294.1, on the reverse strand, counting down.
TTTATCAAAGTAGCAAAAATAATCTTTGGCTGAAATAAGAATAAAAAGTTATTGAAAGCAAAATTCCTCTAGCTTCAGCAACATAGTGAAACCTACAGCACATGTACCTTGGTTTTGTTTGTTGATTGAGCTTAGCAGATGTTCAATATCATTTCAGTCCATGCTAACTTAAGCATCCTTGGCCTATTTTGTATGTCTAGGATTTGGAACCCTTTTTCCTAAAGTTTGATAACGAGATTGAATGGCCCTTTTTGCTTTGGATTTTCGTCATTTGATTTTACGCTTATACCCATGTGTTCTCTTAAGGGCTACAAGACCAAACTGGAAGGAAAATCCGACTGTCAATTTGGCAAAATCAGTCATCAATCTTATCTATATTACGGAGAAATCACGGAAGTTGGCTGAAGTTTGCGAGATTAGCCGTGCAAACAACTTCTACTGGTACTGATCTAGAACTGCACTCGATATCAGACACTGTTGTAGCCGGACTGCCTGAACAACTAAGTGAATATAGCTCCCAGGAAAAAAGGAAGCGCACATGTTTCGAAGAAAGAATCACAGGATCTATTAGATCTATTGAATTTATTGATAAGAAGGGAAATACCTTCACATTGTCGCAAAAAATTTTGAATGAAGTTTCTTCTAACAGTTCCCAGTTATTAAAAAATGAAACATGTGACAGCTTTGCGTGCTTGGGAAATTTTGTTTACACCGCCTGCTTATATTGCTTTTCCGAGCTGGAATTATTGGGAAATGGTGAATACCAAGGCTGCAAAAGATGCATAAAAATGTCGTGGAAATACAGTTTTAAACAAACAGATGTGCTGCGGCCTTTTAAATTGGAAATTGACTGTGAAAATCTTGAATCATTGACTGTAACAGTATTCCCCAATGACTTTAATAGATTAAAAGCCAAAGC
>OLMO02000294.1:7704184-7717370 GCA_900291935.2 Cassiopea xamachana | reverse complement strand
TTTGACTTTGTTAAGATTTTCTTAAGATTTTGTTCATCTGAGCCTCATTTTCTCATAAACTGTTTTCTTATAAAAAAAACATGTATGGCAGGCTGCAGCTGCAAATGGCACCACAGACTATAAACTACAAACCAATAACTATTCATACACAAGAATAGAAAAGCATAACTTGCTAGATGATAAACTTTCAATAAGTAGTATGCAGAGATGTACTGAAACACTTTTCATTGGGGGGAGGGGTTGACCATTATAATGTGAAAATAATTTGACTATTTCTCTGGCAGCATAGCCAACTTTTGACCAACTTTCTTGCATCTTGAAAATATTGGCAGCTTGATGCCATTATGCCCCCCATAAGCATATCACTGGTAGTATGTAAACACCTTGCAAAAGGATGATAACCACTAAGATTGCTGACTTTGAACTCAGTACTGTAAAAAGTATACTTAAGCAAGATAGCAGTTTTGGGGGGGAGCAGGGAGGCAATGAGTCCCCGGGTGCCATTAACTCAGGAAATAATCTGCAAGTACTTGGCAAATTTAGTAGACAAAACCCTAAATACTTGGTATATACTCTGCTACATCTAAAACACTTAGCAAAATCAGCACCAGTGCCCCCTAATTTTTCTTAACAAATGGCCACTGCTTTCTAGAATATAATATGGATTGAGAAATGATACCCAGTTATTAATTCTATCATAGATGGGCTATCTTGAAAATATAATGAGTGGGTATTCTCAATTTCACCAATCTTAAGACCACAGGGGTTGGCAGTCAGTTTTATGATCACTCTGGTAGGAGATAATTCGGTAAAAAACAAGAACAAACCTTAAAAGATCGTGGTTCATGTATTGACAATTCTGATAACATTTTGCGATTTAAAAGAATGTTTTCCTACAAGAAAGTAGTATAGTACATAAATACAAATCAGATGCCAAATGATATGCCATGGAGAAGGGCATTTTAGTACCACATGTAAGATAGTGTTGCAGTAGAAGAACAGGCCTTGTCATTCAGCAACATAAAAGTAGAAGAAAGCTCAAATGAAGTTGTGCATGCAATTGATTGCACTCACAAATAGTTGTCTTGAACAGCCAATGCTAACTTTAACTTTCAATTTTGCAGTCTGGAATGGTCTTGGCTTTTATTTTTCCCCATAAATTTTGAAAGTACTATATAGACCTTGATATTTACTGGTTATATAAATCTAAGAATTGCTTTTAGGCATTCCTCACCCAATGATCTCAACACAATCTTGTGTGCTTAATAGATGCCCACTAAATAATTTAAATCAAATTTCCCTCCCAGTACTTTATTTCAACCCCCTGTTTCTTAATTGGCAAGTAGGCTAGGCTCATAACTAAGGCAATTTTTAGAATGGATACTTTGGCATACAAATATAAATTATCATTAAGAAAATAAAATTGATTACACTTGCTCTATTGAAAATTATTATTGTTTCACTCTGGGAATTTGGCAATTTTACATTGCTATAAATTAATGGCAACAAACCATTGCATTTTCTATTATATTTTTGGTAAATTCCCAGCCCCCCTTATTTATCATATTTTTAGGATTTTACCAACTTCCCAGTTATTCAAGCTCCCCTTAGGCACTGAAAAGTATGCAAGAGCTTGAGTTGTAAAGCAAAAAGTGCCAAATAAATGAAAATAAGACTATCAAGATTCTTTACTACAGATTATAACAACATACCCTTGCCATAACTGCCATGAAAGGTGAATATGCAAGGTTATGTTCACGTACTCCAATATTGATTCTTGTTATCCACAACTGTAAATTAACATATATAGGCATAGTACTATCAATAAAGAACACCATGTTTAGAGAAGATCATACATTTACTATGGTACTTTTAAACTCTGTCCAATATTTTTTTTAAATCACAACATTGCATAGCTGAAAATAATGTGCTTAGATGCACAAGGTATATTATCAAAGACATGTATGGGAATTGGTGCATCTCACAGCTGTTACACAGTATTGCATGCATGGTAATGGATTCTTCTGAAATTCTCATGACAACAGACCACAATGAGGCAAATCATAAAACTTCAATATTTTAAAAAACTATAATACAAAGTGCAAATAATTTTACCTGTAAAGAGCAACTTTTCTTATATAGAAACAGTTGATTGATTTTTCCACTGAATATTCTTACTCGTTCGAAAAAATTCCGATGTGAAGGCCACTTTAGGTCGTGAAAGTGATTTTGGCCTAAAGTGCCTATTACTTTTTCATTCAGCACTTCCAAGCCGTTAGAGATATTTACTTCAATTTTTTGCATGAAATAGCCTAATAACAAGCCTAAAATACTAGCATGGTTTCTTTAGTAGGTAAGATTGCTAAGCAACTCAAATTCAACTTTTTGTATGGTAGTTCGAGTTTCGAAATCGACTGGTTTTGTTGTTTAGCAGGACACCATGCTGTAAGAGACAGCCTATCATCAGTGGACAGAATTTAAAATTTTTTAAGCTCAAAACAGCACTCTGAAGAAGCACCAATGACTTTTTTGTGACCTAATTGTGCCAAAACAACCAGCAGCGGAGGCAATTTTGGTGCCACTGCGCGGCAGCTCACATTTTCTTGGGTGAGTAGGGTGGGTAAATGTCAAAGGTAGAAGTTATTGAAAATTGTTTTAAAAACATAGCTAAAAGAAATTGACTTGAGAATGATAGATTAACAAGAAATGGCCTACTTTTAGAACTTTTACAATGTTTGTTACCTTACTGTTAGGGATTTGAAATGTAGGACAACATAACATAAATTTATACAAAACTAATAATATTAGTTATTCAAAATGTAAAAAATAGATTAACATGATATATAAAGAATAATGTACAGATCCAAATGATGATGAAAGAGCAATGGTCTGTAAAAGTAATACATACTATGTTTTGAAAATTTTCCTGTGGGTACAGGCTACTAGGAGAATAATTTGGGTCTACCCCTCCCCCAAGAGAAAATCATTGAGCTACACCCACAAGCAAAGTAATGAACATGACATTGGTGCCATAACTTTTGACAAATCAAGTGATATTAACAACATTACAGCTGCAAAATGGCACAATTTCCCTCATTTTTTGGATATAACTATTATGAGGTAGACGCTTGTATCATTTAATTTTAAAAAGTTTACTTGCTCTCTATTTTTAGCTATGCTCTACCATTTCAGATTCTACTTTGGTCTCTACAGCATAGATAGTAATCATAATTTTATGCTAGGAAAGTAATCTCAATGCCTTACTCACCACATACCCTCAGAAAATAGAATTTTCTTAAAAAATTTTAGGTGAACTTAGATGATGAATTGTAGGAGCCATGGAAAAATAACCATCTCCATTTTTGGAAGTTTGATAAGCCTATATGTATTATGTATACTTTAACTTGGCAAAGGATTGAGTGGTTATATGCTTGGCATAAAAAGTTATTAGCATTTTTGTCTTTGCATGTGATGAAAAATTGAAAATTTTTACATCCATCTTTGAGTCAAAATTTGAATATTTTCCATTTATAACTCAGTGATTTTGATATCATTTTTGGATTCCTCACCCTAAGAAATAGTCAACATAAAGTTTTAGCTCAATGTCTCCATTGGATCAACAGTTATTATCAAAAGAATGACAGAGAGTGTGAAATGTTGGTGGTGGTGCTGAGAAAAAATGCCAAAAAGGGTCTGGGACCAAGTATCAATATCTCAACAATGGCTTGGAATTTAAAGTAAAATTTGGCACACAATCTTATCTCAGAAGTAGAAACTCATGTACCAAAAATCAGCCAATTCTGAGGGGGGTGGAGACATGACTGTTTCATTTGGTGTGGTCATGAAATTACCCTATGGTCATTAGGTAATTTCATGCTGGAGTCAGAAAAGACATGGATAATTAAATAATGGAGAATTCAAAAAAACCAAAATTCATCAATATCTTGTGTATTTCGCAAGATATAGCCAATTTTTCACAGCAAGGTACGTAAAAAGGCCTAAGCCTCATTCTGAAGAATCTATTACCACCACGTAACAGCTAAGATCTTTTCTGGGTGAAAAGATGTTATGGAGGCTGTGCTGTACAAAATCAGGACAAGAATTTTGTACTACAGCTGAGATATACTGCACATAATCCAATAAACTGCATTACTTTCCCAGCATGACAATAGCCTAAGATATATTGTAGATATATTAAGATAAACTTTCCCAACATAGCCTAAGATATATTTTGATAGAAATATATAATTTAATATGGTTATATGCTATTACATTGTTAAAATAATTAACTTGAAATAGGTATTAATGGGTTCTCTGTAACCTGGGTTATATTGATGACAAAACAAAGAACCTAAATATAACAGCTCATAGAGCCTTTGATTCTTTCTAACAAGTTTGTATAACTCAATCAGTCAAGGGTTTCTATGAAAAGCTGTGTCATTTACAATTAAAAGTAAAACGCATACTGCTCTCAGATCTCTTTTCTTTAGTCTTCTGCTCACATATTGATACTGTAACTTCTTATGGACAGCTCTTACTGCTATGCTATAGCAGTTTTTTCGTTTTCCACGGAATCCCTGAAATAATTGTTAAATAACGTTGAAAATTGACCACATTTCATGTAGGCTATGCTTTTCACCAGCATGTCAGCGAGTGCAAGCAGGATGGAGAGCGTGGAAGAAGGTTACAGGAATCATGTGTGACAGGACTGTGCCGGATAAGATAAAGGGAAGGCTGTACAAAGTAATGGTGAGGCCAGCCATGTTGTATGGAATGGAAGCAGTGGCAGTGACAAAGGCGCCGGAGAGAAAGATGGAAGTGGCAGAGATGAAGATGTTACGATTCTCCATAGGAAAAACTCGATTGGATAGAATCAGAAATGAGGAAGTAAGATGAAGATTAGGAGTGGTGGAATTGGGGCACCAGTTGAGAGAAACGAGAATGCGCTGGCTGGGGCATATAACGAGAAGAGAGGAAACATATGTGGGAAAGAGGATGCGTCGAATGGTAGTGGGGAAGAGGAAGAGAGGAAGACCGAAGAGAAGATGGCAGGACTGCATTGATGACGATCTGAAAGGGTTGGGAGTGAGGGAGGAGGATGCGCTTGATAGGAGAGAGTGGAGGAGAATTATCCGCACCGGCGACCCCAGAGACTGGGAATAAAGCCGTAGAAGAAGAAGAAGTCAGCGTTTATACACAATGAACGTTTAAACACAAACGCACCTTCGCAAGCTCGAAAATTTTTGCTTTCCTCAAAGCTCTATTTGGTCTGCCGCTTCTCATCTTGACTTTTCAGAAAAATGTGCTAGTTAGTTAGTACTAATAATATGGTGGTGCTGACACGCACATTGTGAAGTAAATAACATCTGTTGTTGTTGGTGTGTCATACGCCCCATGTCCAACCAACCTCCAGCTCCCAAGGAGGCTACACAGATATGGCTGGAGACCTTTCACTATAACATTTCTCAACAGTTTTACCGTGGGCCCTTTTCCCTTATTCTTTCGGCGGACTCCAAAATATCTCCATCTGAAAGTTACATCTCTCTGTCTTCCATATACTTCATGATGTCAGTTGGCTTTGACTGTCCTTGCCATCAAACAATACCGTCTACAATTTTTCTCTGTCTTCCTCTAGCTCTTTTCCCTTCTATCCTTGCTGTTGTTACAAGATGTTCCAAAGTATACACAGTTGTTATTTTCAATAAGGAATGGTAAAGAGAGTTAATTAAACATCAAAGGAACAACAAAATATTACATTTTATTTTGAAATTATTTTGAATGAGCGTTAGTCAACTGCAAATAAGTTACTTCATCATTGGATTGCATGGAACAATAATGTAACCAGTAAGCAATTGATGTTGAACTGTAAATTTAAGTTTTTCACAGTTTTTACCTCTTTATCATTTACAACCATGGAGGCAAGTGAAATTTTAACATAGACAAAGACAAATTATACATTTCACTGGAATTCCTCAATCTTAGTATTACGGCTACCGGACCGACACGTAACTGCAGGAGGCACAGAGGGGGGTAATGCCTCCCAAGTGAAAAGTCTTGCATTGTTTGCTTCCTCCTGCCCCCCAATCAAATTGCTGACCTGAATGTTGAATAATCAAATTGTGTACTCTAGGAAAACGCCGCTTATTGCAAAACGAAAAAATGAGATACAAAAAGACTTGGGACAATATTTTTTTCCAAAAAGATATATCAAAGAATTTTGTTAAAAATGCTTTGAGGTTCACAAAAGATATGGTATATATCAAGACGTGCTATAAATATATCAAAGACTGTCGATATCGCTGTATTTCACATACGTCACAATCAAAATTCGAAATGGATTATGAGAAGATTGATCTTCAACCACTATCCGCGTTGCCTGTTTCAGTAAAGCAGCACCGGTCTAAAAGGGTGAAACCTTTTTGAAACAATGCGTTTGACAATGCTCTGATTCATCCACAGTTAAGTTTCAACCAAATCACTCGAAATATTTGATGATTATCTCACTACTCAATCCATTCCACACTTCTAGGATTCATAGTACAAGCTTTCGTTTTGATTCCACCCTTTTGCCAATATTTCTCATTTTATCTTTAGTTGAGAAGAATAAGTTAAAGAAAAAGAAAGAAGTGTAAACTTATTTAGACCGTTTGTTAGTTCTTCATCGGTTTTGAAGAGCGTCGTTTTTAGAAGGCAGCTTTTTTTGCCAATATTTGGCTACATGCATGCGCGTAGGAAGACGTCAAATTTTTTTTCTGGGGGGGGGGACTGTAAACGCTCTGTAAACTTTCTGCCCGAATTTCGTATTGTTCTTTCAGAAAATTTTCCCGATTGACACGAATTTCTGCCTAGCTTGGGGGACTGCAGCCCCCTTGCCCCCCGCCTCCTATGCGTATGGCTACAAGTGCAGCGCTCATTAGAGGAAATATGGTATGCAAATCCAGTTCTGCTCTTGAATTCTGATTTCAACGTACTATTGATTCAAATTGAGAACTGATTGAAAAAATTTGCTTTAACGCTAATTTAAAGCAAAAATAGCAATGACGTCTTTTCCCAACTAAGCACTAGCCTAATGAATATGTTCATTAAGTGGGAGAATAATTTGATAGTTTTTTGCTCACCAAACAAAGAGCCGCAGAAATTTGGCTTCGCCGACTGATCTCCTTGTCTCCAAACTACAATTCAATTGTACTTAGTAAATTGTTATATTTTATGTCCATGGACGTACAAATTAGACGATTTCTTTTGTATGAAGACTGGATTTAACCAATATGCGTTTTTTAGAAGCCCAGAATAGATTCCATTCTTAAAAATTGCTTTCATTTCACCTAGAATGCTTCGTCAAGGCTTCAACTCCCATTGATTCTGCTGACCGTCCATACTTTAACAAGACCTATCCAATCCCTTAATTGTAGTGATTGAGGAGTGTTTTTGCACGACAGAGCTGTGAGAAGTTATTTGCCAAACATACTAGAAGATTTTCATGCCCATGACAGTTTGGTAATTGTTAGATAACACGAGCAAAGGCATAAGCAACGTTTTAGAGGTAGGGATACAGTATTCATGGCAGCCTCACAAATAAAAAGGGCAAAGCTGTAAGCTGCAAGGGAAACGTTACCGAAACGTCTGGGAAAGCTGGAGACACGTGCTCTCTGTGCCCCCTGGCTCCTACATCTAATAGTACCAAATTGCTTCTCCATCGTAATAGTCCCTTGATTCAAGACAGCCTTATCTCTGCCTCTTTGGATTTTGTCCGAAATATCCTGTTTGCCTAGAGGACGTTACTTTTGTTGGCAAAATGGCCTCTGCCTGAATATTCTATTACTTGGGTCTCCAACAAACTGTGTTCTCATGACACTACTTGTATTACTTGTTGCAAGCTTAATTAGTAATCATTGTACATCACTATTCACGTGATGATTGCCTTGTGGTTTTGCTGTCCACCCTGTTTCAAATGGAGACTAATGAGAATACAAAGAAGAAATGTGGGGGCAAGAACAAACGCCTGCAGCCTACTAAGAAATCTATTCAACAAGATTAGTTTCCAGTCAGGCAGGCAATGTTCTATCAACAAAGTGTTAAATTCATTTGCATATAGCACGTCTTTCTGCATATCCATCTCCATGATACCCTGTGAAAGAGTCATACAATTGTATAATTGTTAGATATATTTTCAATGTTTGGTTGGATTAGTGCAATCCTAGCTACCAGTATTAGAATTAGTACAATGACTTTGATTACTATAATAGGTATTAGAAGCATAAGGAGCTGCGGTACAGTAACGTAGTTAGAGCAGCAATTAGGCTGATTGACGTTGATTTCACTAGCCATAATATCTCTTATTACAACCTTGTCGTTATAAGTCTTATTTTTTGTCATGACAAAAGCTACGCTTTTTTTGTAAATCTTAGGTATTACATCAAATTGCAGTTTACTGAGCTAATTCACGGTGGTCCAGTTGTGGTTTATTTGAAAGGTGCCCTTCAATAAGCTCAGAGATAGCATCACTATCCTCATCAGTTGAAATTTCTGACGTTAAGGAGGTTAGAAGTTATCGCTATAGTTTTAGCCTTATCTGTTTGGATCTTTTTCAGCAGGATGCAAAAGCAACTCTTGCTTTTGTTCGTGTAATTTGTGGTTAATCTGTTGATGAGATTTTATGAAATGCTCTATTTTTGTGAAGATTATTTTTATATATGTTCTGGCTAGAAACCTTTTTACTATCAACAATCACACATTAAGTATTCGGTCAATTAAGAAATATTTTGACACATGGAATGTGGAATGTAACTACGCCTAATATGATCACTTTGTTTCTGGTACTACTTTCCGCAGCAGTGTTTTGTTATTGCCACCATCACCTAAGCTCATAGACGTTACAGGCATACTAATGCTCTATAGTATAATGTTGGTGAATATTTGACATTGGCACTGTTCTGTCTCAATTGGTTTAGCATGCCAAAGCTTTTTATATCAGTTTTGCTGTAGCTATTATTTTTTTTGGGGGGGGGAAATACTAAATTAGGCTCTTATTAGACCTTGCTTAAATCTAATTTCTTATAAATATTTTATCTTTAAGAGTATGTTACTATTGGACAAATAGTTTTGTGTTGTAGAATAATGATAGATAATTACAAATATTTTCTGGAAGGATGAACTTTATTGCCTTACTAAAATTTAATTAGGATTGAAAATCAAGTGCTTCAGATATCGCTAGTTATAGTATTTTTGTCAGTGGCCTCTCAGTAGAGTGAAATCTAGTAGAGTGCAATCTAGTATTACGCTTAACCCTAAATACGCTGTCCTTGTATCATTGTTGATTTGTGTCTTCGACGCATAACCGCTAGCATCGTATCATTTGAAGCTGAATTTATTTCATTTATTTTATTCTATTTATTTATTGAATCAATAGTGTAATTGAAATGGAAGGATAATTCATTTTGTGCATGAGATATAGAGGTATTGCATGAACAATGTTGCTATGTTCAGCAACCAAGTTTTGGATTTAAGACCTTTATTCTACGAGCGGTTTTTCAGGTGCCAGTTGATATAGCCATATCTGCTACTATCAATGTTAGTTTGTGATAATTCTTAAAGAGTCTTTTGTGGTTTGTTTGGTTTAGATTTCGAATTCATATCAGTCAAGCCATTAAAAAGTAGCGATTATGTTAATAGTAGACGCATTGATTGGTGTCTAGGTGATAGTTTCGATAACCATGACAACTTTGAATATATTTTCTCTGTTGTTGTTCATAGTTATCTAATTAAAGGATTTGACTCCTTCAGAGGAAGAAGCATTTCTTAAGTAAATGACAAAGTTGAATGCAATTTCAGTATTTGATTCGCCTGCAATGAGTTTGGAGGAAACTTGTTCAAAACCTCGAATAGTCCATTGTCTATTGGCCAGTTAAATTTGAATTTAAGTACATATGTGAATTGTGTAGGGGGAAGTTGAAAATTTTATATTTAGCAGGACTGCACGATTTGTTTTAGGAATGGGATTTTTACGAAATTAGTGCTCGACTGCTCCAGAAGTGCCGACAAGTCTTGCATCCATTTATTGTCTACAAATATTGAAAAGTTCATATCTATCTAAAACTCGAATTATCTGTATATAAAATCCTATGAATACTATGTTTAGTTCTCTCCAACAGTATGTCTTATGCTAGAGACCAAGACTTAATTTTCAGGTGTAAAAGCAGGTATCCATACTATCCCATAATGTGCATTTAAAGAAGCTTTTTTGACAGGAAAATAAAGAGAGTTTGAATCTGAAATCGTAAAAAGCCAGGAATTTTCAATACTAACTTCAAGGTTCAAGCTTATTTACTTATAAATTCTGGTAAATTTTTGATTGGTAGAAGATTCCTTTCTAGAGATCTTGCTTCTATATAATTAGTTGCATCTGGTTTCGTTTAGAATCGCAAAATTATTACACTTACCGTCTATGACTTAACCTTTAAAAATATGCCTGTTAAAATTATAGGCGAGTGTGAGTGTATTTTGATTCAATGTTCAAGAAGTGCTTGCTTTTTTTACAGTTTCTGAAATTGTGTTTTTACTCTACATTTGCTAAGTTTTGACTATCAAAATAGTGGAAAGATGGAGTACCAAGTCAAGAGTATGGTTATGTTGGCTCTAAATCCTAACGATACCTGTTCAAAATAGGCTCTACCGTATGGCAAAACTGCCCGAGGGCGCATTGATTTCTAGCTCTTTAGAGGGCGCTTATTAGAGAGAGGGAACTTAAATGAGAGGGGGATAAATAAATTTATGAAATGCGAGACAGTTTTCCATAGTTGATTAGGTGCTTGCTGTTTGAAAACAGAGAACAATATGTAAATATTAAGTTTCCACATCATGAGGTGAGAAGTCTCGAACACACAAGACTCACAACAGAACAACTAAAATTGAAAAATTGTGTTAAATAACCGTTGATATATAATGTTCTTATCTGCAGTAAGTCAATGTATGACTTTGATTCTTGATGTGCTGAATAGTATTGTTTACGGAGCGTGATAAAGCTTAGTTTACTCACTTCTATGAAGATTACTTACGTTTAGTACTATTCAATGTTCTCTAGGGGGGGGTGGCTTAACAGAAAGAGGGCATAATGAATTTCTTCATGCAGAAAGGGGACTTAATTGAGAGGAATTCGAGAAATAGAACTGCTGCCACTGTAGGGTCAATGTAATAAGTTTTGATATCAAAATGAAGATCCGTTCAATTGCTGAATGAATAAGTCTTTTAATGCCAAGTAAGTTAGTAGGGCGCACTAGAGGTCAAAGCAGAATCTTGATGTTAATTTAGATGCCCAGATGATACTAGTATCTGGTTCTATGCTAATAAGCATGAATGTTGTTCTGATATGGAGATTTATTGCACATTGATTTAAAGCAAATTAAGCCAAAGAAGCCGCCATGAGTTATTTCTTCTTATTCTGTTTACGTTCTGCTTTAGAAGCAAGGAAATTTCTTCTTACATGTGGTCAGGAAATCAAAAGAGATCGTATGACTTAATCAATCCAGTTACTTAAGTAGCCGCTTCTACATTTGCAAGAGATGTTATAGTGTTCCTATTTAATGTTTCTTTTAACTTTTCCCGGGGGTGGGAATGTAATACTATTTTGCGTTTGTTCCAGCTCATAGGTGTGTCATTGTTTTGAATAATTCCAAAGAAAAATGTTTATGAACATATGTGCAGACTGGCTGAAGCTTTTTGCAATACTTAATAGCGTTTGTGGCTATGGTAAAGATTAACATTATACAAATCATTGAAGAAAATGCCAAAAGCATAATACAGTGTAGGTCTTTGACCGAAGCTCAACATCGTGTACTATACCAAGCTCCAGTAAAGTAGCAAAAGGTACAGATAGGGCTCGGTATGATTTCGTAAGAAGGGGGGGGTAATTTTTAGGGAGAACACTTATCCCGGATCATCAGCACTTGAAGTTGCTTTCCTCCCTTTTTTAAGTCCCCAGTATTTCCATCAGTGTGGGCAAATCGAATATGGATAGTGGAATTTTGAGTACCGTTGTTATTCAGCATCCGTTATTCGAAGAGTGTCGAATGATAAACAGTTGAAAAAAGAAAATGCTTTATTGCAAGTGCTAGGCCAATCTCATGTTCAAGACTTGAACTTCTTCTAAATCATTTTGCTAAATGACTCATAAAAGAAAATATTCTTGAAGATTTGCAGGAACTCATTTTACTGAACAGAGTGCCATGTTGAGTTTGCAGAAGCTTGCATTGTATAAGGTCACCTTTTTGGATGTAAACAATACAAGGTAGAAAATATGAAAAATAGCAAATTCCCAGCATTGCAGATCAGTAAGAACCTGGCCAGTGATATATAGTAATAATGTTGCGGTAAGAGGTTTGTGGAATGAAGACAAAGAACTAAGAAGGAGAAGGCATCATTCATTAGCTATCAGCTTCATCTTCTCCAACCCAATCAGGTACTGTCCTATCACTATTGGCTATCATGAGCAGCAGGAATATTAGGAAGAGCAGAGAATCGGCATTTCTTCATTAAATGACCCTCTAGAGGCCATGTTATCATTAGCTGCGGCACCTCTCACGTCATCGGTCATTATTTCACCGATAAAACATGGCAATGTATATACAGCAAGCAGCTGTCGTGACAATGATTCTAGTAACCTTTCACTTCAGTAAAGCATTATAAATTGCCTTCAATATCACGAAAACTAGTTATACAGTGCCATAGAATATGGAATAGTGGGAGGTACGAATAAGATAACGTAATTAAAAATGAGGTTGTGTGGTCTCTTGTCATGCTTGCCATAGAATGATATTGTGAGAATATGATTGTTAAGTAGAAGAGGCCTTGCTTCACTTTAACACTAAGTAATTGCTTTAAGTTGGTCTTTGCTGAACATTGTTCCTTCTCCTCTCTTCCTTCTTGTATTATGCTCTCCTCCCTCTCTCTCAGCCTTGTTGAGCTTTCATTATTCTGTCTCTGTAAATCACACCTACTCTCTTTTCCGAGTATTCAAGGCTCCTGCAATTGGTATATCTGCCTGTTTTGAACACGTTAAAGTGGAAATCACAGCACATAGACATAAAATATAATAGACTTTAGAATGATGGTGCATATATATTGTGTGCCTATATATATATATATATATATATATATATATATATATATATATATATATATATATATATAT
>OLMO02000294.1:7670381-7704150 GCA_900291935.2 Cassiopea xamachana | reverse complement strand
ATATATATATATATATATATATATATATATATATATATATATATATATATATATATATATATATATATTTTAATACTGTTCCGTTAAGCTTTACTTACTAATATTATATATTTATTTATAATATATATATTTATATATATATATAAATATATTATATACATAAATGTAGATCGCATGTAATATGTTGTAGTACCTGCTAGGCAATTTTTATTATTTATAACACCATTATTTGCCTGCTTGGTCGATGAAAATTCTATCCTCTTTATTCTGTTAAGATATTTCCAGTAAGCCTTATATAGCACTAACGCTTGATGGACAGAATTCGCGTGCAAGAAACCAATGGGGAGTGGTCATAAATGATTTCAATGAGGCCCCGAACGCTCGCAGTCTCTGTGTCAGAGTTATGTTCAACTTTGATTGCAGACGTCGTTGGAATGTTAAATCATGCCATTCATGTCAAGCACAGAAAAATGTTTAGAGACTGGACACTATTTATTGGATTAACTCAGATGTTATTGAGCTTTTCAGTTGTGGAATGCTCTTCAGGTTTGCTTGCTCTGCAAGACCAGGTATTGCGATAATGCAAGCTGCCACTGAGTGAGCTTGCTTTTTGAGACAAGTATTGGAACTGTTAGGAGACTGTTAGGCAAGACATCATACCATGGACAAAGGCTCATTCCTTTCAAGCAAAAGCTGCTACGTAGTATTCACCAAAGCTCTCCCATTAGGTGTTTTTTCTAGATGCCATCCTTTAAGACAATAGGGTATTTGAAGTTAGATACCGTAGTTAACATATACAATTATTTTTATAATGACACTTATTTTTATCTATTGTATCTGGTTGTGCTATTGATGCTACAAATAGATTTTCAAAGTTTTTGTGGCTATAGCCATTATAGTGAGCTTTTTCATCTTCTGATTCAAGCATCTTTGATGTAGCCCACCCATCGAACTCGAATGCTTCTGTAAAATTGGCTAGTAATATTCGTTTAGTGACGAAAAGTAGGCATGTCTTCTAAATTTGCCAGTGGTGGCGCTGGCAGCAAATACTGTACGATGAAAGGACAGTCTGCATCGATGCACCTTCATGCAGTTCTTTTCGAATGAAATGCTTTGCTTTGAGATGATCCGGCTTATAGGTGGACAGTGTAAATGCTAGGACATCCTCTTAGATTTTAGTAATAAGAATCTAGGTCTAAGATACAAAATATTTACGTATCCAAGTTTTAGCCAAAATATTGGGTATGGTCATTCTTTGAAGTTACATGATGGGTGTGGCAGAAGCTAAATCAGGTTAAATAGTAAAAGCTACGTTATGGGGGGGGCATTCTTATGTGATGTACGTGACATCCAAAGAAAAAAATCTGAGGTGAAAAGCTAAAATTCTAGTGAAAACACCAGAAAATTAATTCTAAAATAGCTTTGTCATGAAATTGGTTGTGCAGAGTCTAAAGAGGTGAAAATCAACTTTGCAGCTAACAAAACCTATTTTTAACATTTGGTTTTAAATTTTTGTGACGTACGTGACATCGAACAAATTATATCATCCCAGCAGTATTGTGTTTTTTGAAATTCCTCTGAATTGCTAAGAGCCATTAATTAGTAGTTTAGAATTTGGCTTTAGGAATAGATGAGGTTTCAAGGCAATTTTACTAATTTAGCTTATTTCTCCACTTTCTAGAAAAATATGGCAGAATGCATATTAGATGTGATATTGTAAAAAATTCGCAATCAAACACCAAATTTCAAGTTTCATAAAAGATTTTTCAACTGTGGTGTGAACTTCCTAAACATTGTATTTTCATCAATACCCTGCTGATTTCATCTATTTTATGTCACTAGCTGGAGGGTTGTTATTACGATCCAGGTTGGTATTTGGTGAGAATAGCGCTATAGATTGGAATAGAACGGGATTGTGTTTTTGCTTTGCATTTAGCATTAACTGCTAGCTTTTTTTTGCTGCCGATTTAATGTAGTTTTGGACATTTGCTCAGTGTTAGTTTTGATATCTGCATTTAGTATATAGCTCTGCCCTATCCACAAATCCACATTTCCCTAATTACAGATCCACAGTTTCCATATGCAACTCAATGAAATGTGTCAAATCCATACTTCTCTTAGGTCTTGTTTGCTTTTCCACCCATGTTTCTATGTAAAGCTCAGCTGTTTTATCTTCGTAAAACAGACATAATCGAATCGCCATGATGTGTGAAAACTTAAATTAATATTTCATAGTACTTGTTATGAATTGGCGTGTGGCAAATGCCAGAATCTCCATTGCGTATGCACTATCACTGACGTCTTTATATACGCAAGGTGTCTATCTTTGTTGCCATAGATCCATGACACATGCGCACATGTGAGCAGCTTTTCCTAATCTGTTTCATGGTTAATGATTTTTATCTTCATCCTTTGTTAGAGTTGTGGACGATGTTTGGAAGACGACGCCATATATACTGCATGTTCAAGTTAGAGGGTGCCAAGGTCTGAGGACATTCACGTGTAAAGCGAAGACTATCGAATGAGGTAAGCCCGCCTAATTCTAATTGGAACCTTTTTCATTTTATTTTTGTCAGAGCCTGGTCAGATGCATGACGATGTATCGACTCCTTTTACTGTCAATGTATAATGGAGAACGCAAGCTTGCATGTAATCATCTCCTTTTGACTGCTACCTTGCACAAACCTGGCGGAAGTTGTATTTGGCTTTTGACAAACTTGGCTCAAGTTGTGTTGGGCTTTTGAAAGCAGCAATATCTTACTCTGACCTTTAACTTGAGAAGACCGTGGTCTCTTTTTAACAGTCATAGCTAGAGGCCGTTTTGCTACAATGTTTTGTATTTCTTTTTCACAATTGATCCGAGTTGTTGTATCAGCGCTGTATATTGTACAAGTATTACTCGTTCCTTTTTAACTGGGCAATGCGTTAAAAGCGTTTGAAAGCAGCAAAATTCATTTGGTAAGCATTGAGGACCTTCATCTCTAGATTTTATATGAGCAAAGCGGATAGTGGTCATTTTAAGTCGCCATAATAGCTTAGAGGGAAATTGGTTCATACCTTTTGTTAGGACGTCATGCGTGGCAAGAAGTAGTCTGCTATTCTCGTATATACTAATGCTATCAGATCTGTTTCGATGACCTTGACGATGTTTGAATCGTGCTCATTTGCGCAAGTATAAGGAGCTTTCAAAGGTGAATAAACTATAGTGTCTATTGCAAGCGTATTTTGTACCTGTAGCTAAAGGCGTAATTATAGTAACATATAATCGACGAACTTAAGGGAGAGTAAATACAGATGTCAGAATGTTGCTTAGTAGCGATGAATTCCGCAATACAGTGCTCAATACCTAGGTGGTAGAGCTGTATAAAGTAAAGTGATAAAGGAAAACGGCAAATTAAACTACCATGGTAGTTTAATTTGCCGTTGTCCTTTATCACTTTACTTTATATATATATACATATATATATAAATATATATATATATATATATGTGTATATATATATATATATATATATATATATATATATATATATATATATATATATATATATATATATATATATATATATATATATATATATATATATATATATATATATATATATATATATATATATACAAACACACACACATACATACATGCATGTATGTATGTATATATGTGTGTAATTCATATAACAAAGGGGTTGAATAGACTTTTATCTATGTCAAAAATTTACAAAGCGATTTTGGTGCTTTAGCATCTCAAAATTAGCAGGAGGAAGCATTTTTTTGCATGAAAAATTGCGTGAGAATATTCTTTAAAAGCATACATCATAACAGTCTCTCCCTTGATTCCATATTCTGCAGTTATGATTTGTTCGAGACAACGAACAGAGTAATTGCTAAATTATTTTTAGATTTGTTTGTGAAAATCAGCAGTATAACATTTCTCTTTTTGCCATAATAGCTTTTGTCAAAATCAGTTGTAAGGAGTATTTGATAGAAGCAATCTACCATAGTGTCTCACTGACAAAGCAACGTCGCATTTTGCGTCAGAGGAAAGATTGAGAACAAGATTTGTGATCATATGATTAAATGTTTACTTTTAAGCAAAATGGGGAAAAGGCTTTTAGACGGCATGGAGGTAATCAGCCAATTTTGTCAAGTGTGACGCACAAATTTTTAATGTGTTGAATAAGAAAGCGCTGCTTAATACGCATGTTTTCAAATATTTTGGGCTTAACCTGATAGGTTATCATACAGCTTCAGCTAAATTTCTGTTATTTCGCATTCAGCTGTCAGATTCATATGGTCTTTTAAGTGCTTTTCAAGGTTTTTATTCAAACGACATAGATATTTGCATTCATTTCATTGCAGGTGAAGTTCAATGCATTAATTTGTATCTTAAAGAGCTCTTTGTATCAACAGCAAAATATGTATTAACGACTAGTTGACATTCTGGATATTGGCAACCAGTGGATCCCTACAAATTGCCTTATCTTGCTGCCTCTTGCCTCACTTTTCAATTTTTTTCTGAAACACAAATTGCTTACAAAAGCTAAAAGCATTTATTACGTCTCCATCTTTTGCAAATCGCTGCTTTCGATATATCGACTCTTGTAGATAAAGCATAATCACAGTTACTTTATACCATAAACTACTTTATCGTAGTAGTATCATCAGTTTTAATTGCATCCAAAAGGATCGCCTTCAGTTTAGTAAGAAACTTTTTCTTAGTAGTTATAACGTAAAACAGGATGCTGCAGTTCTTCATATTCTATAAAATCATGTTCAACGTTTTTTTGTGCGTTATGACATGATTTTTTTCAACGTTCTCTTAGGATGCAGTGGGCTTAAACCTTATGTTCCTATGTGGTTGATCGTATTAGCTCAACAGTTGATTTTTCGAATAGATTGAACTACCTGATTTCTGTTGAAAGCTTTACATTCGAAGTTGAATGTTTATGAGATACCTTGATATTACTTGATAAAATAGTTTTTTGTGGAAAATACTGATAGTACAGTGAGTTTTTGTTGATTGGGGAAAGCATATAGATGATATTGGTGTTTTTGCGAACAAATCGCAGAGTAAATTGAAGTTGCAATAGAAAAAAGTATTTTCTTGAACACACTGATAATATTAATGATCTTGTTACAGGTGCTATAATGAATTTCTGCTGAAAAGAAGTGGTTTGATCCCTCATAGGCTTTGATCTTTGTTTTAGTTAATTTTTTTCTTTGTCGCTACAAAGCACTTAAAATCTTGTATATTATTAATGATTGTAATGCTAAAGCCCAGCCCATGCTAGGTTCTTTTCTTGCTAGTGACTGTCATTCAATGGTGGCACCACGAGGGGACTGAGGCGACATATCTCACCCTGTTCTCTCCAGGAGCAATTCTCTAACTTGTCCAAACTCGATGTGAAAATGCTAGGAGTTGAGTGAGGGACCTCTAGTAAGATGTAATTCTTCTTTTCTTCGCACCTTTGCTCTTTATAACGCTTTTGTCACGTCTTCTACTGCTCACCACTGCACTGAAATGGTAAGACAGTCGCTTCCTTGAAATGAAATAGTTGTGGCTATCAAAGAGAATGATCTTTGTAGGTCGTGGCATCCAAAAGTTACCTAGTCTGAGATGGCTTGCCCTCTCCTGTTGCCATTTTTGTCGCTAGTGACCGGAATTTTCATGTTCACATGTTCACAGCTCTTTGCTTGCGAGTAGTGTCTTTTTGAATGCAAGTTCTGATTGAATCATGGAGAGCAACCCAGATTTCAGCTAGCTTTTTAGAAGCTTGAAGTCAGTGATTTACTCTTTCACTAGAATTAGCTCGATTGCATTTTAAATTGTGGCCTTTCGGAAGTTATAATGTCAATGTTGAAGTGACCATTAGGACATCTCTTCAGTGATTAAAGTAAACTCTATTCTTGAATTTCTTAGTGGTTGTATGCTGTCTCTAGATTGCGCAAGTTCATGTTTTGTAAGAAAATTTCATTAGGTGACAGAACCCCTTGCAGGTAAAATGTAGAAAGGTGTACGTTTTTATAAGAAACCACGCTATGTAAAACCAGCATGTATAAGGTCACAAATTTAAGAAACTTGTCGCACTGAGAACAATATCCCTAAACATTTTTCAACTTCGAATATTTGTTACTGCAAGCAATCGACATTAATGAATTTGGTGTCATTTATTGCAGTCATATTCCCGACAACTGCGCGCAAACCCTGTATTAAGTGTGCTATTGGTTGCATAAAGGGATCTTCGTTCGAGCCTTGTCTCACTGAATATTACAGTAGAGTTAGATAGAGGTGGGGGTCTGGGGGCTTGCACCCAGAAAAATTTTTATGGCCACGCATTCTTCAACATCGGAGAACGTCCTCTTGCAAAATAGGGTTGTGGTCAACGCTTATCTTTATGCTGAGAAGGAAAAGCTGGTTTTAGTATAGATACTACGGCTCCATGCGACAAGTTTGAGTGGTGATGTGATGTGCTTATTACAAGGGATCCTTATCTCACAAGTGCTATAGGAAAATATGTTGAAAATGTTACACCCTGTAGAATATTTTAGAGGCCCAAGCATTTTGCTGGTCGGATGAAATCCAAGAGTATTTGATCTATAATGTCCTGTCGTAAAAATTGACTTACAATTGACCAACTCAACTGTTAATGCATTCGACGTTTTTGTACAAATCACCTTTGAACTGTGTTGCAACATGCAAATTTAGGCAAAACTGCTAATTTGCTTGAATATGAGCTTCATTATTTGCATTCATTTGAGAAAATTTCTTAGCAATGGTGTTATAGTAGATTCTATTCATAGTAGCCAATTAAATATACTGAAGCTTGATCTAAAATTGTCGGTTTTATAGTTTTGGTGTGTGCGGTATATCCAGCTGAATGCTCTGATTCACATTTTGAAAACCTGATTGAATTGAAATATTGAATAACGCAAACAGGTTGTGCAAAAGATCTATTGATTGAAGACTTTAACTGTGATCATTTTATCATGAGGGTGGGAGTGATTTTAACTTGTGGTTTAGGAGATAAATTGAAAATGTCTTTATTTTATACCATGTATGCTGTAGACTACCTACTGTGATAATAAGATGTGGTGGCAGGCTGAAGAATTAATATGGTGCTGCAATTAAACAGTAGTTGAGCACATGATTTGATCAATGCCTCATTTGAGTTTGCGCCTTAAGTAAAAAAATCTACAATGAATGCATTTGCAAAATAGACAAGTAAATAAAACTGCTTCTCGATTAATTTTGCAATGCTCCCCTCCCATGGAAGGAGAAACTATTTCGCGCCCTTCCCGCTCACTTTAAATAAGACTATTATCTATAAAAGTTATATATGTATACCTTTTCCATGGCTCATACGTGTCCCCTCTAGTATTGTCTCGCGTTCCCCTTGAGGGTAGCTTCCCACTATTTGAGAAACGCTGATATAAAAGAACATGGCTTTTTCTATTATGTATCTACTTTTTATTCTTTCTTCCTTCTTTGAATTGTTTTCGCTTGTGCTTTTGATTGAGCAATTTCACTTTTTTGATGCAACTTCATTCATAAAAGCCTGAGGAGGTGCATTTGTGGCATTTGTGAAGTACTTGTTTTTGATGCCTTCAAAGTGGAATTTGCCCTTAGATTCCTTGATGTTTAGCGAATTTTTGTCCCTTTTGTAATCTGAGGCCAGTCTGTTTCTTGTATTCCACATGCCCTTATGCTGCATACATCTGCAAATAGTTGCCTTGTATTAGTAGAGCATTTATGTGATATATATTCGGCTAATATATCACATAATATATCACATGAATACTGTACTACTTCAAAGCCAAAGCTTTGGGTTATTTATTTGAATACAATGTTTCATTATTTATCAAAAGAGTTCCTCCTTCATGAAACTCTGTTGCATATGATTTGTCGGTGTAGGATGGTATTTTGTCTCTACTTGTTTCTCTGTAAGTATGGACTGGGATGAAGAATTCAGAGCAGATGAGCTGTAATAATGGAATAATACTGGAAAGTATTGTATTTTGGATTGATATTGCTATGATACGCTGATACCCGGAATTGCTACATGATTGGAATGCACACTCTTGTTTGTTGCCTGCTTAGGCCAGTCTATAAATTGGATTGTAGTCAACCACTGTTATACTTTGAAAACCTGTATTTATTCAGGGACAAGTTTGATTGATCAATTAGTTTTTTTCATGGTGTATTTATGCAACTTTGTTTAATTTCTAGACCTGCCTGATAGATCAATTACGGTCATAAGCAATGTCAAAGACTTTTTAAGTGCTTTTCCAACATCTTCTTATCGGAAATATGGTTTTAAGAATCTCTTAAAATGGATTTTGTGTGAAACAGAGTGATTTCCAAGCTGACATCCAGCAAAAATTATATATGCTGTTTTTATAAATAACTTGTCGATTAACTCCTATTTCCTAATAACTATTCTTCAAGGAGGCCCATAATGCTTTTTAGAGTTATGATTTATTAATTGTAGTAATGTATTCCATATCCTGGCTTAAATTCTATTGCTGTCCCTCACAATCGAACGTGTGTTTGGTGAAAACAAATACTATTGTTGAATTTTCACAATGACGTCATAGAAGACCACCAAGTCCAACCACTTAGTTGTGGATGGATCTGATTAAACAGGCACAGTTTTCAATAGTATTGATTCAGCAGTAAAAGTCCTTGGCGATGAATTGATTTTTTTATCAGTTCCAGGTGTAAAATTTCTTTTGAAACGACATCATCACATTCTTCAGTAGAATGATAGACCTGAAGCACATCTATCACCAATAGAATTATCTGAGCATGTTCAAATCTATTGCAGTTGATCACTTTCTTCTCTTTGGCTGAACTTCTCATAGTATCTGCTAGATGGTCGAAAACTCCTACACCTGTGTGAATTCAGTCGCATGATTTCATTCATTTGATTCAAATATGTACCAAATTATTTTTTGGACAATCAACCTGTTTTATATTCATAACTCAATGCCTGAACTCAGCTTCTGGATAACTCAGCCCGTTTTATATTCATCACTCAAGGCCTTAACTCAGCTTCTGGACAACTCAACTCATTTTGCTGAATGCTATTTATGCCATTGCTATTTTTTCTTTTTCCAAATTTTCAGTGCTTCAACGTTACATTCAAAGCAGTCTTCAGTTTTCTGGCTATTTTTATAGAGATTCCTAGAAAGGATCCCTGCTGTACTCCAATGATGCTGTACTTCTTTGTTCTCAAGTTGTGGCTATGCCTTTCAGTTCACGCTACAGTGCTGCTTGCATTAAAATAAGCATGATCAAATTGAATCTGAATAGTGAACAGTAAGGGCATAAATTTTCCAGCATCTGTATCCATACATTAGCCATTATGAGCTTGACTAAGTAGTTCCTAAGTACATTGAAATAGATCGATGCAACTTTAACTAATTCTACAAAATTCTCTTTTGATCCACATTCTTTTGTAGGGATTTCTGCTAGTTTTACTGCGCCCTAGTATTGTTTGATTTTTATTAATCCTTTGATTATTCTTAAATTATTCCTGAATGACAATTGGGTGTCAATTCATCTGAATATCAGCGTAGGACTTAAACTCTTTGGTGATGCGTTGCTTCTTCACAAAAAAGTAAGCAAGAACAATGTGGCATCTGTAGTATAAATCACCATTTCCACTCCATCCGTATGATCAATTCTAATGTAGTCCTCTTTTCCATATGCAATATAACTGGTATAAGCGGTAAATCTAAATATTTGTGAAGCTTGAGTCTTGTATTCTTAATTTCTCCTTAAGTTTCAGCAATTTTAAGACTCCATATTGTTATAGCATATATTCTTCTATTGAAAAAGGTGCATAGTGTCAAATTTAAAGTCTCAGATAACGGTCCGGACATAGTGTATAAGGTCTTGTTTACAATCTAAAATGCATTGAAAATTTGACCTTGCTCTTAATTGATACAATTTGATAACAGATATGGATGCAAAATCAAATATTTCTCACAGTCTATGAAGATTTCATGGTTTAAAAGATACATTAGCTTTGGGTATAACGTTGCAAACAAGTTTTACCAACGACTTAACAGCGTGTATTCATGAAGTTTAAATATATGGCGCTTTCTTCTGCGGATTCAATGCTTGTTGGATTCAATTTAGTTCTCTTGCTATCATCAGGGAAGTAGTTTCAGTATATTTGGGGGGGTGTCAGAGGTTGTCCTGCTAAAATTGCTTCTCTATGACTTTTTGTTTGGTAACAATAGTTGACCAATGGTCCTGGGTCCAGTAAGTTGCCCTGTAGAAATACATTATACAGCCGTTTTTACCCTACGAAATGGCAAATTTTCACGGCTGGGGTAACTAACTTCCCCATACCCCCCTAAGTTTCGTTCCTGACTATGATAGGCTATTTATGCTCAGTGGTAGCCCACCATCGTTCAGAATCAGGGTATGCTTTCTCATCAAATTAAGTAGTAAAGGATTTGCATTTTAAGGAAAGTCACAGAAGTCAAATCATTTTGACAGATGTGAATTCTGCCTGATAAATAATTTAGAAATGACTCCTTGTTGAAACTTTTCATCTGTCTCGTTTCAGAATTTTCATGTTGTCTTTCTTTTAGTCATTGGAAGTTCCATCAGAAAGTACATGGGGCGTAGTTCCTTAAATAAAAAATGATTTCTATAAGCTGTTTTAACTATACCAGAGTCTATAATGTTATCATTGTTGATAAAATTTTGATATGATTAATTAGTCTTGAGGTTGCTTCTTTAGTTGATTCTTTTATCAGCTGCTTTAATTGGACTCATCACATGTTCCTGCTAAATGTTTTCCATCGAGAGATGTCCTCTCTATGTAACTATAGAAGACTGTTTTGTCATAAAATCGCTTTTTACATCATCCAGCATAGTGATTTTACTTCCTTCTGCTTCAAGGATTTTCAGAATTTGCTCTAGGTTATTGGCAAACTTTCACATTTATGATGATATAGTCTGTAAAATGACTTATAAATTTAAATGTTGGTACAAGTGTTAAACTATATTAGGCAGAGGTATGTTGCCTAAGCGTTTTAAGAACTGCTAGTCTGTTTGATATTGCTTGAAGATACAGATGATCTATTATTTGGAAACTTCAACATTGGGCTTGCTATGGTTCTAAAACCATGATTCACTTGAATAACCCCCTGAATAACCAGTTGAGCTTAAAACTCACGCGAAACGATTTCTTTCGCCTTCCATTCTTTAACAGTATTTCAATTGTTTTATTTTAAACCATTGAGGTAGTCATGCGTATAAGACAAACTGTGATGCTATTTCGTTTATCAAACTACGTGCTGCCAATCGTACCACATCTGTTAGTAACATTATTCACTGCCAGTTAAGTCATTTTATCAGCTTAAATTGAAGACTACTTTTTGGAAATTACTTTTAAAGGCAACTCGGTGATGAATCAATGGTACAGAGCTGCTTTGATGATATGCACGATGACACTCGATTAATTTCAATCGAATTTCATTGATACAACGTTGCATGCTACAGAGCCTATAGTTTCAACAGCTTTTCTGTGATTCTACTTTCTGGAAGGTATTTACTTCGCTAGTTCATTTTAAGGTGAGTGTTACAAATTATTAGTTCTTGCAAACAATTAGGTTTCTCTGTAATTACTGCTAATCTTTCTCCGATTTGTTAAGTTTCATTTGGTGTTTGATCTGTGTTCTTGTGTTCTTTCAGTGTTTTCGTTTACATTAATGCTTTTCCTCCTCGTTTTTGCATGAGAATTAAGGCAACCAGCGAAGTTGTCCTTAGATCAGTTCATCCCCAAGGTTTTCGTTGCATAATTTCTTGCTTAACCACTATTAGCAGTATAGAGATGAAATGGGAAGCCAAAATTTTGTTTTTGTTCAACAACCTAGCAGGACGAAAGAGTCAACTTGAATTGAAAGTCTGGAAAGCTGACGTTGGAAAAGCATTTTTTTGCAAGTAGCGAGTTGGCTATAGGACATAGAAGTTATCAGAGAATGAGTCAAAGAACCGGTGAAGCTATGAAGATCTGAACTCTATTGACGAATGAATGGTCTAAGGGCGCTTTTCAATAAATTTCTTAATCCTTATGATACTGGTAACATGTTTAAGTATGCAATGATGCACTTCACTATATCAAGGTAGTGCACAATTGGCAATCCTGCAGTGTATTTCAAAACAAACCCAACAGAATAGTATAAGTAATAATGACACTTCTGTTTAAAGTTGACAGGATCATAGCTCTGCATAAATTCTTCTAGTATCAAAGTACAATCTGAGTTTTATGTGCTCCTCAATAGCAGGCTGTATTTATTCACATCCGGTGGTATTTCGATGTATATTTCTCACTTAGCTTTCGTGCAATGGCTTGCAACTACACTTATAAACTTCCCCCTGAAAGCCAGATGCTTTTTTTAGTGTTCAATTAGTGCATAGATCCGGCTCTTCTTCCCAAAAAGTATTCGGTTCACTCCTTATTCTATAGTAAAGTGCCTTTACTAAGGTATGTGAGCATCCACATGACCAAGGACAGTCTAATCAGAACAGCTTTGTGGTAATTCCAGGCCATTTTCAGCATAACACCGAAACAAGCTTAAGCTCACATTGCTTACAACCACTCCCTTTAATTCTATTACAATGTCTAAGTAAAAAATTATTGCCATACTTTGAGGTCCTCTTTTCAAGAATAAAAGCTTATATCCATATAACCTTATCTTGCATGAATCAATTTTGCTTTCCTTGTTGTACTAATTTCTCTTTTGATACCTAAAAGTAATCGAAAAATAGTACAAGGGACAATGCGAGGGTTTCACATGACTCCCATTCTCATCTAGCCTGCTAATATTTTAGCTACTAGGTAGGTGTATATCTTTAAATAGGTGTATATCTTTAAATAGGTGTATATCTTTAATGCTAAGAACCATGCACATTGACTGTGGAATGTTAATATCGGAAAGCACTTTGCCGTGTGATGTTTCCTTGTACATGTTATTCACAATCTTTACCCCCATAAACCTGACTAATTCGCTTTCTCCATTTGTCTCCGTGTGTAAAATTCCATTGTTGTGTCACGTCTATCTTGTAATCCAGCATTGATCCACTGGCGGCCTGTTGGACTATGGGTTTGATCATAGTACATGCATAGTCACCACAGCTCATGCATTCTTAGCTTTCTGTATTCCCAATTTCCCTTATTAATATACTACTGTCATGTCTAGCATGTATTTTCCCACCGCTTCTCGTGTCTTTCAAGTTCATTGGACGATGGATTAGTATTTTAGTCTTCTATTCATAGACATTGCATGGAAAAATTGTTGAACTAAAAATAATACTAAGAAATTTTTCTATGCATGCCACTTGTGAGTGCTAAAAATATTGAAAAAAGTTACAGAATGAATGCAGCAAGCGATTGTTTTTGCCTGCATACTTGGATGTAACAACCTTCTCCTCTTTTGTACGCAAGTTCATACTTCTGCTTGAGCCTCCTCTCCCTTCGTGTGTACGTACTAAATGAATTGCCCGTTATTATTTATATTAGAAGCTAATTGTAGTGAGGTATGAAAAGAGATCCTTCCTCTTAGACAAGCGAATTTACACCATGAATGACAATGTTTTGGACCATTATCCTTTATTTATCCTGTTGGATTGCAATAGCAAAGCATATCTTTGAATCTTCAGTGTTCTTCCACAATTTTTCTGCACATTGGCTTGTCTTCCTTGTTCGCAAATTAGCACACCAGTGGCTAAAATATGCGACAACTTTGCACATTGTCATAAAGCCTGTAAGTTTAAGTCTGCATCAGCCTGTAACAATGTCTAGTGGGTGATGTTCCAAGATATAGCATGCAATGTGGACAGCAACAACAGTCACCTTCTTATCCGTTCTGTTTCGCAACTGGTTCCTAACCAACTACAACTTTCAGCTACTGTTCACACCTATTGCATATGATTAGGGAGATAGAAGTTATTCTACAAACCTTTTCCCATAGACATGAATCAAAATTGAATTCCTTTACGTCCTTATTCGCTGCTTTACGTATCCAATTTAGCATCAAGTAGGTTCTTGGCACACCACTATTATTCTTCTCATGCATTGTTGAGTTTAGGAACAAAGAAAAACATGGTATAGAAGACTACTTGGCCATGTTTCTCCCTCGAAATATATTTAGAAAGCGACTAAGAATTAGACAGAAATACCACATACACATCTGGTGTAAGTGATGCTATTTGGAAGGGTTGGCTTATTCTTTGCTTGTTGCATTTGAATTGCTGGATTATGTGTCCGCTGAACTCCGGACAGATTTTGAAAAATCACTTTCTTCTTCTAATTTGAAAAATATATTGAGTATTGAAGATCTTCAATAGAAACACGTCATTTCATACGCTGTTGCAGCTGTTGCTCTTTACTTTATTTCATGCTTTAGGCGTGGAAACTGGTACGTGTACGCGCCATTAATCATTGTGGATGTAATTTCTAATGCACTACTCTATTCTTGGATACCCAATGTGTATGTGGCTAGTTTCATTTAAGAATCTCTTGATAGTAGTTCATTTAGAAGCTCTTGGAATGGTGAATCATTGCACTCAGCTTATCAGATAGATCTCAGCTATGAAGATAAGATGATTGCCGTTCAATTATTAATTAATGCACGTCCTTTTACATTATACTTCAAATCATCTTACAACCATTCTCTTGGATTAGATAGTTGACTTTTAATACTTGTAGCCGTATCTTTTCATTCCCTAGTTGAGCAAAAAACACTTGGTTTTGCGATACATTTTCATCTGCCAGCAATTGTGACAATTCTCAATTCATTTGTAGAAGATGCATGCCTTGCTGATTATGTAGCATTGAATTGTAAGAGCGTTATAAGCAATGCTGTTGTGACCTAGACAGATCTGCAATGTATCTTTATGATTCAAACTTTATCTTTATTTAGATCTATTTCCATTTCATTAGAAAGCTTGTAGCTATAGAGGGGAGTTTGCCTTTTGTGATTGCTAGAAAATAAACTTAGTCTTCGATCAAATGGTCAAAGAATTTGAGTTAGATGGTCATTTTGCATCACATTTCCTACATGCCTTTTCCTTCCGTTCAAGAGTGTATCTTCGTGTATACGTATTATAGCTGGTCACTGTTTGTATTCTATTATGTATTTTCATAGAGCGCACGTTTGTGACACTCTAAATGACTTAAAATGATTGCATAAGTGTCGCTTTATAAATATGTATTTGGTGACCGAGATGGATGCAACAGGATTCTATGGAGATATGTTATATTCTTTTCCATTCTATACTTTCGTTCTTTTATCTTTGCATTATCACTTGCAAGCATCAATTATTTGCTGCTGAAGGCAACAGATTTGTTTTCGCTAAATCTGCAAAATACTCTTGTTAAGTTGATCTGATAGCCTACCGTATGGCACTTTTCAGCTTTCAAAATTCGTCTGACAACTCTCACCACGAACCACACTTGAGAGTATCTTCATCTAACACTTCACTTTCCCATTTATGGTGGATCTAAATTCAATATATTTTCTATTCCTTCGACTTTGTTTCAAAGCTGGTGTTTGTCAGTTCCTGCATGAGTCAAATAGGCAATGGAACCTAAGCTATTACTTGCGGTTATTGCCGCCTGTATATAAAAGGGTAGGGGGTAAAATTAATACACTTAACCAAAGACATAACTTCATCACTAGACCATGTATAAATCTTTCCGTTGTGATGAACGACTTCACTAATTAGGGCCTATATCGCCCCCTTCTCAATCAAAAGAAGTCAGAGGGCATGGTCGCCTCCGTGCAGCAGGCGTGGTTGCCTATAGCTGGAAAAAATTTGTCTTCCCATAATTGCAAAATTTCTACTCATTTATTATCGTTTTTGATGTTAACAGACATGGCATAGGTAGTCCCCTTTGTGGCTGGCACTCAGAACTAGGGTTTGCAACAGGGGTCGGGAACCTTATCGGCTGAAAGAGCCAATAAAGCCTCATATTTTAAAACATATCGCCATGAGAGCCATAAAATATCTTTAACTATAAATGCAACCAAATGCATGTGTTATAATACATGCATCGACATTTGCTGCTAAGAGTGCTTAGCTAACAACAATTACTGTTACTTAAGCATGTTTTGAAGCGAATATCGACGTCATCACCTTCGATGCCCTCGAATTTGAAGAAATTTCAGCTGAGAATTTTCTGTAAGTCAGAAAGCCAGATGCAGTTATGAAAAGAGCCATGTCTGGCTCGCGAGCCATAGGTTCCCGAGCTCTGGTTTACGAGAAGTTTCTGTTGTCCTTGAAATTGTAAATGAAAGGGAATTTGGTTGACGACGATAAGTACAATGAATTTACTGAGAGCAGCTTAGCTGTTAGTCGTTCTTTCATTTCACCACAATTCAAGCAGGGGCGAACTAGGATACTCCCATTGGGGAGAATGAGGCATAGTGGCTCGACAAAGGGGCGTGACCCATCAATGATAAAAGGACGTGCAATGCCTAAAAATCATTATATTTAATATTTAATGTATGACCCAGAAGTTAGATTATGCCGAAGGGTGAGGCATCTAGTGTGCCAGGCCCTCAGAATTGCCCGACTAATATACCAGCAGCCAAAAAATTTTCCCAACAAAATCCTCATTTTTCATGATTGGGTTTGCCACAGTTCCACGCCCCCAGCAGCTTCGCTCCTGAATTCTAGTACTATTTAGTGCTAATGTTTATATCTGGGTGGATTGACTGATGCTCAACTTGGTGGGTATTCTTTGGAGAACGTATTCATTGTTGTGAAGAAAGAGCGACCTGTACCAAGTCACATGATGTGTTGTTAGCAACTATGTTTGTTTTGATTTATCATTTTCAATGGTAAATAGTAATAATCTTTGACCATGAATCGTCGATGTATCAACACACTGTTAGAAATCGCAACTGTAGCTGATATCGGTAGAGTATTAAAGAGACTGATTTGGAAATAGGCAATGTTTCTAAGTTGTGGAATATACTTGAGAAGAACGTGAATATACTATTTGTATTGAGGAATTAAGTTCTTTCCAAGATATGTACACCTTAGTGCTTAAAACTTAATATTGAATATTTTTCACGTTGTTCATTAAATGTTAGTTCGCAATTCCAGTCATAACTTCTGCCGTTTATTAATTTGTTAGTTCTCGTACTTTTAGTTTCATTCATGGTAACACCTTTAAGTAATTAGAAATATGGCTACATTGAGCTGAACTTCACCCGTAAGTATCATACGTTTGAGCTTAAGACTCATAGATATGTATCAGATTGAAGGACTACTTGATGTTTTGCCCCAATTCATTAACTACAAACTCACCCCTGCAGCAACAATCTTCATTGGTGGCAGAGTCCCGAAGCCCGGAGGGTATAGCCCCAATTTATCTGTACAGTACTCCTGAGTGAACACCCTAATCCTACCTGGACAATAGGCAGTACCTCACTTGAAACCGGCTGTGATGCTCTTGGTCATTTATTCAAAGCTCTTACTCACATTTTTGTGTGTAAGAGCTTTGAACAACAGGTTTTTGCCGTCCCTTCCAACTTTGCATACTCTCCAGTTCAAACTAGAAGGAGGGTGGCAATAACTTGGCTGGAAGCCGTCATGAATTTTATAGCCGAACAGCTGCCGTAAACAGAGGGGGTAGGGAAAGCGTCGAAGTAAAATAGCTAAGGGGTTGGGCTGTAGTAGATGGTGTTGGGGTAACAGCATATTTTTTATAGACAAAAATGTTCAGCATTCAAGAGGAGCTTGGTGCTTTTGCTACATGTTTTACAACATGATGTTAACTACGTTTCTATTGCTCTCGTTTATAAGTTCATCATCACTAGCACGACCTGCAGGTCCGTCGCCTTGTGACGGCACATGTTCAATGATGTTTGACAACATTGTGCATGACGCTGTTTTGTCGTGTAAGCGGACCTTATGACTTACGCTGCCTGTTCTGGTCAACAACGAAACAAAGTGAACGAAGATTTGGTCGAGTAAATATGGTGCACTTGCACACTATTAACAATGTCAGACTTGTGTGCAAACGATCTAACATTCCATCCCACACATGGAGAACAATGAAATGTTGTTTGAAATGTTTGGTCTTGATTAAACATTGCCCAACATTGTAAAACACTATATTAGGCGCCTTGACAAGGCTTGCAACGATCTAACATTTCGCCTGACATATGGTCAACTATCCTTATTTTTAGTGTTTGTATTGTACCCTCTGGTAAGAACTACCTCATCACAAAAGAACACGAGCAGGCTCATTTCAAAACTATAGGTTCTTACTTGCGGGTTATCATTGGTTGTGTAACTAATTTATTTGATTTCCATTGTATCTCATTAGTGGATCCTTGCTGGTATGATACATGGGGGTATGGAACGGACAACTTAATCTTAGTTCAAAATTTGTAAATTGGAAGGTTGCAATGAGACTGCCCTGGTATGCATTTTTGCAAACAATTGCTAGTCGAGGGGAGGAGACAGCTGTCCCAGACTGGAGAGAAATTTATGTACATATTTACTGTAGAAGAAACCAATGAAAACGAGAATCAATAAAATCACTACTGCTAGTCATTCTTATGGCACGACATTTTTGTTTTTACCCACTGTCTAATCCCTACCTTTCCTTATGTTTTCTGATTGTAACGTGCCCATGCGTAGCCTTGAGGCTGGCAAATATGAATCATTAGGCATCATCTATTGAAAATTGATGAAGTTGATAGTTGTATTAAAGGTGAATTTGGCATGGTATTCAATAACCTGTTCTGATTATAGAGAAAGAGAAGGAAGTAAGAATTTGAGCCTTGTTTATGGGACTTTTCTTTCCAATGAAGTGAAATGCTGCAAGGTTGCACCTTGTACTTATCAATGTGGACAACGCTCTTTAACTGATCATTTGTCCTTCTGTTTATCTCATCTGTTCCTCTGTTTCGTTGCTTGTCTGTATTTTTCTTTGACGTTACATCTAGTGGCTCTTTTTATGCATTTCTTTCTCAAGCCTTTTTGTCAGTAGGAAATTAAGATCGAAAGCAGTTGGGTGAGAATTAACCACAGGAATATCAATCCGTCTGCGCTTTCTAAAAGAAGTAAATTAAATTTAAATAAAGTCATAGGAAGCATTCTATTGGACAAATTTAATGAGATTATCAGAATACCATAGATTGTTACTGATATTACCATTTACTCCCCTTTTCAGCCTGCATTAAGAATGATAATCGTATGTAATAAAGTAGGCGAGATTTAGTAATATAATCGAGCAGTTTGTAGAGATTATGAATGATGAGGTTGGAAAGATGCTGAAAGTTTAGAGTCTTCATAGTTGCTACAGTTATAGAATTTAAGGATCTTCATCGCCAATAGAAATATTACTTTTGAATTGTTCAAGAGGACAAAGACCAGATAGAAAATCCTGAAAGTCCTTATTCCCTTTTAACTAGGTAGCTCATAATCAAAAGGTGGGATTCCTTGTTCCAAGTAACATAAGAGAAAATACAGCAGTGTTGTACTGAGGGACGATAGTACAAACATGCATCAAAATCAGAACTTCTTGATTGTTTCATATTTTGGCTAAGTAGTATGATTTTGCAGGATGCTTTAGATGCAAGATATGAATTGAATCCAATTTCAGTGTAACTAAAGAGGTAGATTCAAGCATCGAGTGAATTTGTAGCCAACTACATGGAACTGTGTGCTTTCAAAGAACTATACTTCAAGTGGATCCAATATTTTTCTGAAGAATAAACTTGGATTTATATTCTACGCCTGTTTTGAAGAATACATTTCTTATATATTTCTTGAAGAATATATACAGCATATATTTCGACACGCTTATCGTGCAGCACATATTTCGATAATACATGCTAAATACTCAAGTTCCCACACTTCTATTGAAAAATAGCTTTTATACTGCACATTCTTACATATCATGTAGCCTGACCTTAAACCCAATAATAGTTTACGCCACTGAGCAAATCCTTTTTTCAAAATCATATTTCTAACAATGTTAAGCGCTTTTGTAATTGAAACTACGTGATGCAAATTGAATAGCGCCAGAGGCTATCTTCTTTCAGCCTCGATTTCGATTATTATTGCACTTCTCGCAATGAGCCCATGGCCTTGTGAATTGGCGGATTTCCTTCGGTGTTTTTCTCCCGTTGTGTTCATGGTTGCTGAATTTGATTAGATTATTTGAGGTTTAGGCAGGAAACAAAGCATAGGCCACAATTCATATAACATCCAAATACGGACCCCACATTCAGTGCTTAATTTATTTAAAGAATGCTTCAGTTGCTGATTCAACTGATAGAACAAAGCTCCGCAGAAAGCCATAAATCTGCTTACAACATCTAAGAGCGTATTTATTATTGTTTCATTCCTGCTGCTTTCTTTAGACATTCTAGGTCATAAGTCGGTACCTGTCAGATCTTCCCTTTATTTCTGAGCGGTTTCGCAATAATCTAAGTTATGAGTATCAAACAATGAATGCCCCAAACTAGACAAAAGTAGTCATTCAATTTAAACCCACCCTACAGTATTATGGACAGTGAGCTGGATATTTGTGAAGCAGTAGTTCTTTTACACTCATACTTTCATCTTAATCTTTGTCTTTTCTATTGTAAACCAAGGACCTCAGCATTTTGGAAATGAGGGAGTGAGATTTTTGTATTGCTTCCATGGTTGTTGCTATTGTTGAGTATGAAAGTGTGACACGAAATGAAAAATGCACTTGCCGGCATGCTGATTCAAATATTTAGTAAATAGTATCTGATCGGAAACTTTATAATGTAAACTGATTGGTTTTTCTTGGAAAAGCCCAAGGATTGTTGACAAGCTGCCTTCATTTTGTGTAAAGTCTCTGATCACTAAACCTATAAATCCTCTCTTTGCAAGAAATCCTGTAATGCTGTCTTGGTTTTTTTTTCTATCTCGAACCTCAAGCGATGGCACTAGTGATCCTTTGTAACTTGTTTCGCATCCCGTCCTTTAATTGTGCTCTAGAAAGCTCAAAATATCTTTATCCTGGTGTTTGATATTGCAAGCTATAGAAAAAGGTATTTGGGGCTTCTATCAGAAACCACAAATCACATATGTCCGCTTCATATTATTGATCTATTTGGAGCTGATATTGAACCTGCAAAATGCAGAAGGTCAAGCAAACTACCCAAGTTCAATAACCTCTCTTTTTATAAGATCAATTGTATAAAAACATCAGCCTGAAATTTGTGGGGAAATTTAAAGCAAATTAAGAACAAGCCTAAGGCTGAAGAGCTATTGTGAAATGTATTTTTTAACAAGACGTATAAGCTTTCCACTAACATATAGAATGAAATGTCCTTTCTGCGCTAGCCGGAGGATACTTGTTAGCTTGTCATTTCTCCTCTTTGATTTTCGCGAATTAGTTGCCACATGGGAAAACTAATATACCATATTAGTTAACATTGTCTATTTTTAACTGTTATACCATATACCTTTTTCCATTAAAAATATTGATATGCAAGGGAGACCATCTGAGGTATAACATTTGGCTAATGGGTTCTCAATCCATCAATGCACTACCTACATCCTACTAATTTAAGAACAAGTTAAGAATAATTCAGCCTCAAAATTTCGAAACAATTAAGAACAGCCAGTCTGAACCTCAATTTTACTGGTTCTTGTATAAAAAAAGAGTGTAGTTAAAGATAAGCAGAGACGCCTTGCTTCAATGAGCAGTAACAAGAAGGTTTACCATTGGGCAGAAATTTGGTTCATTTTAGACGTGGACTGGGTTCTATAGTTCATCTGGAAGGAGATTTGAAATCAGTCACATGTCCCTATATCACTATCGGGTAATGTATCCTGCTTCAACTCAGACTCTCCAGCATTAAGCCTGGTCTCCATATAGCTGCCGGTTGTTTTCTACAGTCTGCCATTTTCCACCTTCCCAGTGTTACGACTTGATGGAAGCGGTTTCTTACGGTACCTTGACAGTTGTTTGAAGTGCCGTTGAACAAGTTCAACATTCTCCAGGCTGTTAGTGTGGATCTCCATAAGACGATTTTTGTGTAGATCATCGGAAAACTTTGCCACGACACATACGTAACAGAAACGAAGATTGATTTCTCATTGACTTCCTCATTAGCAGTACTGTATCTTATTATGCAAGTGTCCTAGGGAAGCTTCCCGGGGATGTTTCTGTCTATCATCATGGTCTAGGAGGATGGCAAGTGGTAGATGGCAGAAAGTAGTCGCGGGTACCTTACGAGTATAGGAAGCCAGGCTTTTTGCCGCTTTTTGAATGGTACAGTCTTAGACATGCGTGGGTGGCCTAATCTCATATGGCATTTTCTAGCAGGTCAGAGAGTTATTGTAAATTTCACCCATATTGTCAAATTTTTAATTTGGTCAATGCTTCTTTGTTTTATATCCATGTTGTTCCATAAATCCTAAATACGATTTCAAGGCCACAGATCCTTTCTTCTCTTTCAAACTCACGGTTTCTTTCCACTGGCTTATCATGCACAAGTGATCAACGGGCTTAAGTCGTCCACATCTATCCTTCACAACACCAAATCAAGAACCTCGTTGATTGAAGTATAGGTGGATACAGACATTCACAAAATTCACACCGGCGAAGGTCCTGTTTGGGGACTTTTCTATTCATTCTGTCTATGAATAATTTTGAACATACCATTTCAACATTGTACCCTAGTATGTAAAGTGATGGTACAAGTATTCTCCTTGTTGTGGAAGTCCTCTGCAATGTTTAGAAGACCTAAAAATGGAGTTGGAGGGGGTCCTGGACTCGCAAAGACAAAATGAACTAATTCCTAACATAGCTAACAAAGTGCAAATACATATTTCTCTTGGTAATGGCAAGCAATGTACTAAAACCTTTGAAATCATACTAGAACATAGTGCTTCACAACAGGCCACTCTGCGGGGCGCAATGGAAATAGTTGTCTGCATGCAACAAAAACATCGTGAATTTCGAAAACTTTTCAATTTTCTAGCAATTTAAAAATAAGTTTCATTCTTTCTGAAATCTTTCTATAACAATCAAAGCCTCCTTTAACCGACCGTGTAATTCATTTTCCAGTAGCATTTCAAATGCCATGTCACTTTCATCAAATAGTTTCTCACTGCTGACTGTTCTATATGATGTACCATAGGACGCATGATGGAGTACGCGCAAAATATTCCTTTTACCTTTCTCCTATTGCTTCTACCTCATTTCCGGATCCAGATTTGAAAAGTACAGCCTCTCTTATGTAGTTTTCGCTAAAAACTGAAATTGTGGCGCGAAAATAACTCGTAGCACTTTGAAGGTTAATCTAGCACCCCTACACATACTCATTGTATTTCTATACGTTCGGCCTACAGTAGTGAATAGCTTTGATTCCTGAAAGTTTAGGTTGAACAATGTAGATTTTTCTAGTAATTTTGTCGCTATTTCGTTGCTAATAGATATATGATATCTTATCGGCAAAGTGTATCTGTGAGAGCCAGTCAGAGGCGCGCTACAACATTTGTATTGTTGTTAGCTGAAATGATACTTCTTGGAAGAAATTTGCTAGCATGTAGTAACATCAAAATTGACAAAGATGAAATCAGAAGGGCACATAATGCAAACTATTTTGGTCTAGCAATAGATAAGAGGCTCACCTAGAACTAATAATGTAAAATAGTTAAGGGAAAGCCAAAAGGTGCACCCAATTCTATCAGTAAAGACTCAGATAAATTTTACCACAATCACAACTGTTTATCGTATACCAAACACTAGTGGACAGCTACCTGAAATTTGGAAACTTGATTTGGAGCCATTTGCCTAAAAAGAAACACTTCGCATTGCAGAAGATGTAGATAAGGCACTTTGCCCCGTTGATTCTAACTTATCGTAGATCCAAGGTCCTTTCTACACTTTTTCCCCACTAGCACTATGCACGTGCATGGAATTTGTGTTTCCTTTTTGTTTTGTTGACCGTCCTTGTAGTTTTTTCGTAAAAGTAGTATGTATGAATCTCCAGCAGTGCCTAAAGTGGGACAAATTGCGTCCCGAACAAGGTTAGTGAAAGACGTGGAACAGTTCCTCTGAAAGCGGGACTGTCCTGCTCACAACAGGCCGGTTGGACAGCTGAGTTTTATGGCAAATGACCTTGTATCTAACTGATCTTAAATAGAAAAAAAATTAATGAGAATCAGTATTGGTTGGCAATCTTTGATCACAATAGCGGATGCTTTCATGCAATTACATCTGCTACCTGATTACTTATTGTTCCTTTAAATTTTTTATCAACCATCGCTAAGCATTGATTTTGTACATTCAAAGTTAGCTGTCCTATTTTTTCTAGAAATTTGAAGCAATGGTTCACATCAAGTCATTCTGAAGAAAATGGCGAATGATAGTGTATCCAGCCCCCTTTTTAGCAGAGCCGAACTTTTCTCCTTCAACATAATCCTACCCATAACTACGGCTCTCGGATTCACAACTAATGTCGTTGTTATTTTCGGTATATTCCGAAACCGAAATATCCTGCGAGTGCCGGCGAACATATTTGTATTGAATCTTGCATTTGCTGATATTTTTGTTTTGGTTGTTGGAATTCCATTGTGGATCATCCAACTCAGTTTGGCTGAAAAAATAACAATCGAGCAGAGTGAAACATTGTGTCAAACAAACTTTGGCCTAAGCGTGTTTTCTTCCATTCTATCGGTTTCCACGCTAGGCATAATCAGCTATGATAGATACATGGCTGTCACTATGCCCTTCCGATATCATGAATCAATGTCATCGTGCACAACTTACAAGATTTTAGGAGGGGCATACCTCATTACGTTCATATTCTCATTGCCGGCGTTTAGCGGCTGGAAGGCAAAGGACCTAACTCAGGCCTCGAATGCAGATCAGTTGATTAGCTTTTGTGTCTACACCAAGTTCTACGCATTGGAGTACTTACTAATCATATTCACACTGATTCCTTTAATAATGTGCATGAACATATATTTATATATGAGACTACTAACTGTGGCTAGAAGACACGCTCGTCAAATAGCGAATATAAAAACCGAGATGGAGACGAGCTTCGGTGAACCGTCAACTATCGATAGATCACGCAGACCGCCATTGCGCAGAGAGAGAAATCTGAAGGCAGCAAAGACCCTAGGGATTGTTTTAGGGGCATTGCTTCTATGCTGGGTGCCATTCATTTTGGTATCTTACATTGATATGATCGCATCTACGAGTCATGTATCACCGTTTATTGTAAAACTACTTGGATCATTGACATACCTCAATAGTGTCCTAAATCCATTGATATACACATATATGTCTCGTGATTTTCGCAAGGCCGTGCGAAATCTACTACCAGGAAATCGACGCATAACAAATTTTCTTGGAAGCAATACTTGAGCATGGATTGGCACTTTTTGGAGACATTGATCATCGTAGTTGTCATGTTGATAATTAACGCTACAAAACACATATATTTGTGTTATTCAGTGCCACATGCTTTCAAGACCTTAATGGCAGATTTCCACGCATGTGTCATTGCAAAATTTTATGTTTTGATTACTAGCTTAGTTATAGATTTTAGTTATTGGTTGGATTTCGCTGTAATTTCAGTCGCAATGTAACTTTCTATGTAGTAGCTTCTTTAGGTGCTCGTAAGATTTACTTTACGTTTATTGTTAGAAATGTTGGCCAGTAGCCGGTTACTTTGTATTGT
Source organism: Cassiopea xamachana (assembly GCA_900291935.2). Classification (NCBI taxonomy): domain Eukaryota; kingdom Metazoa; phylum Cnidaria; class Scyphozoa; order Rhizostomeae; family Cassiopeidae; genus Cassiopea; species Cassiopea xamachana. Next base: position 7,678,428 of record OLMO02000294.1, on the reverse strand, counting down.
AGAGCTAGGTATGATGATGTGAGTATATATTGTAAGGAAGAAAGAATACTTTGCAGCAAAGCATAGATCGTTCTACTACTTGCTGTAGTCTAGCAGTCCTTCAGTTTCAGCCGGAGGCGTTGTGGCTCCAAACAGTGGTTTTGTTGTCAATGCTTCTAAAGTCTTTTATATTCCGTATTAACCAATAGGCAATTTGAGCTTAATCTGTGCCTTCTTTATTCTCAAGTGCCAGATAAACGGGGAGGGTCCTAATAAACAGAGAGGTTGGAAAAAATTCTAAAATTTAGTTAACGGGGAGTCCAAATAAATGGGGGGAGTCGAAATTTGAGAAAAGGCCTTAAATGATTATAAAGCGATGGAAAGAGCAAAAACAAGTGGTCATAAAGCATAGGGCTAAAATGTATACAGAAGCACTTTATTTTGCCTTGAATATTGGGCGTGAATTGTACTAACAAAGAAATGGAATGAAATCAGAGGTTCATGAAAAAGTAGAGTTCTTCAAAGGTAATAAACGGGGGTCCTAATAAGGTTCAGGGGGTTGGACAAAATTGAAAAAGTAATAAGCCGAGGGGACGTTTATTTGGCACCTGAGAGTACTGGATTATATATGTATATGTAAATAGTTTTTGCTCATCTACTCTCATTCAACCAGTAGCACCTCCATGTAGAAGGCAGTTTCCCAGATTTTTCGTGATGCATAAATTATCTACATGTCTTTGCATTACGTGTCTGCCCTCAGTGGCAGCCTGGGTATTTCTAGCAGGGGTGACCGATGTCTTATTAGAACCCCCCTCACAAAGAACTAACATGTTGATTGGTAATTGCTTCTCACAGGCACTATGGGTGCTATGGCAGAAGTAACATCATTTACCATTAAATTTCATGTAAGAATGCAAAAATGGAAGTACCCAAAATTAGCTGTGAGAAAAACCCAAAATCTCCTCTAAATGTTGTGTAAAATTGTAAATTATGCAAGCTATAAATTGAGGGTATTCAAGTAGAAGATGGCAAGTTCCTAAATACTTGGACGGAGTGAGCGAAACATTTGTTGGGTTCACGCCCTCTTGGACGTTGGAAAATGGTTTTTTGGAAAGTAGAGCAAGCATGAGCAAACATGTTCATAATTGATCTCTTGTCAGAGAAGGGATGCATTTCCTTGTCGGATTCTTTTATGAATTGGGTGTGAAAATTGACCGTTAAGGTTTTCGAATTCATGCATGTAAGTGAATTCCATATGCAGTAGCTAGAAAGACTTGCATATGCAGTTCATAGAGATTTCCCTGTTTTAGGCAACAACAAACCAAAATGATATTATATGTTAGAATAAGAATTTGGATTTTGTTTTTTGTGTCTAATATGATGTATTCAATAGATGCAGACTCCTATATGGAAATCCCCGTTTTAATGTGATAGAGAATAGCATTGTTATTGATTCTACCATTTCATAAATTGAAAATACGGGTCGGTTTGATTAAGAATAATGGATTTTGAAGCACCAGCAGCCTTTTTGTTTTTACCCCTATTTTCCATTGTATGTCTCAGGCTAGTTGCAGGGAAGATCTTTTTGAAATTTTATATAAATATTACGTCAAATCAATCAACTAAAATCCTCACTAATATATATTCACTTCTTGCTTTCATGGGACTTTCTGGCATCTATCTCGAGACAAAAGTCTTGTACGTTTTGTTTGTTTATTTTTATTTGCTCGTATTTTTACTAGTTTTTTTTGCTTCCATTTCGTTCTTTTCTAAGTATTATGAATTGCTCCTATAATGTCGGTACCACCCATAGTCAGAACTCGGTAACCCAGTGGCTATGGGGGTACATTGTATTGTAAATATTGTGCTAGTTTTGTTTTAAATGATGTTAATGATAAAAAAGATGTAGTCGATATCTTGATTGCAATTACATATCCTAGTTTCATTCTTTAATTCAATATTGTAAGGCGTGTATTATTTGAGCAAAAGAAGTTTATTCTCATTCCTATTCTTTCATGTTGTGTCACAATCAAAGAAGCAGCATTAGTGTGTTGGATACATTATCATGTGCATTGTATGCCAGCAGACAGGCGAAACTTGTATGAGGGGTGCAGCATCCCATCAATGTTCAAGAGTAAGGACTTTGTCAGGCAATTTTTTGGCTGCTCTCATATTGATAAGGCAACTCTGAGAGCCTGGCACAGCAGATCCCACTGCCTCAGCACGTAGCTAGTGGCAACTAATTCAGGAAAATCAATGAGGAGAAGTGACAAGGTTGTAAAATCTCCACAGTTTATGTTGTGTGATTCTCCGATATTGTGATGTTTCTGCCATCTTGGCCTTCTGAAAGATGGTAAATAAGATTTGATCACAGTTTAACAAGGAAATGACTTTTCATGCCCATATTTCAGTGCGAAACTTACGCATTATTGTCCAAAGTACATTTTACAACAGTACTTCAACCTCAAGTTCGTTCTTAATTTGTTCTTACTTTTTCATCAAATTTTAAGCTCGCGTTGTTATAAAATTGTTCTTAAGGAAAAAAAGAGTGAGAGTGTATACTCAGAAAAGTGCTTGCTGACATTTGTTATGTTTCCATGATTTAAGTGTGTTGCTACGAAGGAGGAGCTAGCGGGAGATTCGTTATAGCGTCAGCAAGGCCAAAGGTGCAAACCGAGAAACAGATAACATTTTGTTGGATTTTTAAAATGTTTGAAGTTAGGAAGTGCCAAGCAAATACACTAGATATACCAGCAGAACAGGAAGTTCCTTTTGATTCGTTATTTCTCACAGAGAAAGAAGTGATTGTCTCAGAGTAGTTCCTCAGATACATAATTTTTTCCAAATTGGAAGTAGCACATGCGGTAGGAGCTTGAGCATGCAGATCATGACGTGAGGTATAAAACATTTTCACACATAAATTTTTGCTATAGTATGACAAATGTCACAACCATTAACTAGATATAATGGCATATTCTTTGAAGATAGCAAATTGATTTAGTTCTCAGAACTAACTAGCACCACAATTAGCAAACCTAAGATTCTAAGAGTTTACGCTTTTCGTAAAGCTGAACTTATGGATCACCACTACTAAAAAAGTTTGCAGAAGAAGCTTATTCGATTCGAATAAGAAGTCTTACATCAAAAGTAATAAAGTTTAGCTAATTGTCACATTCATTTCATATATTATCAATTCTTTTCTATTGACTGAGGTGAGAAAAGAGTTGATAATGCATCCCCTACCAAAAGTTTGGAAACGAGTCAACTAATAGGCCCGAACTTCAATTGGCTTTGGCGTGAAGCGTGTAAGTATACCTTATTTGTACGTGTCATATCTTTCTAACGTGAACTGATTTATTCATCTTTGTGATGCATATTATCTCTAGAAACAATTCTAGCATTTTCATAGAAAGAATGCAAAGAGAAAGGGAATTATTGATAAAATTTTTAACAGCTAGAAGGGCACGGTGGCTATTAAAAATTGCAAGCAATGGGCTATAAACTCGGAGAAATTGCAAGCAAAATTGGCTTTGCCAAGTAAGGTGCTTATAATGTATTTAAAAAATAGCAATAAACTACTGTTGATTAACAATTGTCAATTTAATTTGCGTAATGTTTTGAGGGTGCATTGGCAGTAGTAAAATAGGCAAATGTCTATTTTCTGCCCCTGAAATGTCAATGCCCCCTGTTTGCGCAAAATTCTTCTAAATAAATTGAACCAAAGCACATGATCGATTTTGAGATGCTCTAAAGCTGCAGTAAATCTCCATCACGACAGGAAATGATAATATGCAGCCGAGATATTTTGTGCCTTACGTGGTCTGAAACTTGTTTCAAGGACTAGTCAATCTCCGAAAATAATATCATAGAAAATGTATTACTTTTCTTCAGTTAACGACCACAGCTCAACTCTCCATGGATTACGGAAGAAGAAATAGTTGGAGTATTTGATGAAAGGCAAAAGATTTAAAAACAGCAAATTAAAAAACTTTATTGATCAATTCAATAGCCTGTAAAAGCTATTCTGAGCCAATCTGGTTACTGAACAAAATATTGAAATTTTTAACAAAGCATACGAGCTATGACATAGTGAATTTCTTTTTGATACATTAATAATTTTTCTGCACTTTTCTAAAATTTCACTATGGTTGGAAAGCAGAGGCAGAGTACGCATAAACTCTTTGTTTTACTTTTGAAAAAATTTTTTTGATTGCATTTGCTCCACTATCGTGGCCTCTCAATCGTTTCCAAACTTTTGGTAGGGGAGTGTATATGAAATGATGTAAGACTTCTTACTTCAATTGAACAAGGGTAGATGCCCAAATCGAGAGAGAAAGAGAGAGATTCTCACATCAATGACAACGTAAAGGAACGAGAAAGCCTTAAACTATTATTTTTTGAAGATTTTAGGGCCCCAAGAACTTTTTTAAAAAACCATCCATCTTTAACACCACAGTTATACAAGAAAAAAGATAGTGGTGACTTCTTTTTTTTCAAAGAAAGTGGCTTTTTATATATTCACTTTTGAAGATTTATTTTAAAAAGAAAATGAACATAAAATATTTGCGACCTGAAAACACGAATTCCATAGACCTATTCGATTCGACCCCTTAGTTACTTGTTGTTTACTTTATTTTGAGTAGGCTGTTGTACCTCGCCTTTTCAGCTAACGTCTCTTCCGAAAGATGGCAGAGTGAGGTGTTTTCGTCGTTCATGTGGAAGGTCGCCCATCCAGTTTCAGACTGTCACAGCCATGCTTAACTTCAGTTAAGCTAATGGAACTGGCTGGGCCGCTTGGCCACTCACACCTCTACTGTGGAGGCGCATACCCCCATTAAGCACTCCGATGTCTTAAGATTATCACGCGGGAAATAAGAGCTGTGGAAGAGCTGAGATGTTTTGCTGCAACGAAGGTGACCGAATTGTAAGGAAGCACAACTTCGGAAACTATTCTCAGAAGGCACCGACTTCATTTAGTGGAAGAAATTTTGATGAATCTTGAACTTAGGGTTAACCCAAACCCCCTAAATTGTACACCACAGCCCACCACATGTGCCTAGAATAGTACGTGGCATGTTGGAATGCAGTTTTGTAGGGGGGGGCGTTGTGTTTTATTTTCAAAGTAGAAGGGAGTGGTGACTATGGGAGGGGATAAACTAAGAGAAAAACAGTGAAACAAGAAAAATTTCATGCAAAAAGTACGGAACCAGTATCTCCGACCTCCTGGATGCCATGTCCCTGTTTAGAGCAATACTGAAAGGTATAGTAATATGCTACAAATTCATTGTTTGAGAAGTTATCTTTTACATAATTACTTATGAGATTAAAGGATTCACTTATTTGTTTTAAACTGTTGTCGTGACAAAATTTTGACTGAAGCCTTTACGATGAAATTTCAAATAAGACGACATTTATGTAACGAAATACAAGGGTTTGTGAGATGAGTAAATTGATTGAGTGGCAACCCCCCGATCTGCCAGCTTGTCATGAGCTTGTAGTTTTGAAATAGTGCGCCACAGGTGATCTTTGGCTTGTGACTGGTCACATGAACAGTGACAGGGAGTCATGAATGAGCATATTCGCCCTCTTTCTTCTCAGTCTCGTTGACGGTGCCACAATGGCAAGTTTGGTTGAAAAGATGGGATAAAATAGAACTGGGTAAGTGAAATACCACTTTTTATAGTGAAGTACTATTCTAGGCACCGTGTGGTGGGCTGTGGTGTACAATTTAGGGGGGTTAAACCTAATGTTTCAGGATTATATTGAAGATAGTATTTAGGTACTGAAATCAGCAACAGTACCTTTTCGTATGATGTTTCCCATATAGTAAGCATATCTTGTAATAGGAGGATAATTTGGGTGCATATCAGTACATGTTCTTTTTACAAGAAAGTTATTTTGGCTTCAGATCGCAACTGTATTGAAACTTTTAGAGTTTCCATGTATTGCATACTCTTAAGTGCTTAATTGCCAGTCCCCTGCTATTCAGTTCTTGAAAATCTTTCAACTCCCCTGCTATTATTAGGGTCCCTCCCTGCTTATTGGTTTTTGTGAAAAAAGTTTCAAAACATGTCCACAATAGATATTTTGAATAAATCTTGTCTGTTAGCAATTTGCTTGTGTTTCTAACATTCTCTCACCCATGGACTAATGATTTGTGAATGCATAGAGCTTTGTAGAAGTATTCTCAAAGCATTTATTCCATCCCACCCCCGTATGCCTCCTTGTTAATTTCTTCTTGTGTGTCTAACCCCCCTAGCAATCAGGCACTTAGGAGTGTATACATGGGAGGAAAGTGAAACGATGAGAAATCTTAGTTCAAAATAATCTCATTACAATGTACTTGGTTATAGCATACCTTAGGACAGTGGTCCCCCACTACTGGACTGCAGACCGGTGCTGGTCTGTAGATCAATTGGTACGAGGCCACATAAGAAATGTCTTTCCTTAGTGCTACATCAATCACTGGGACAGAACGTAGCGTCACAGTGAAAACATACATATGGTCAAGTTTACCTGGCTGAATGAACATTCTATGCCCAATTTCTTTACTGTGGTAAAAATGTCAAACATTGACTGGTTTGCAGCAACAAAAAGGTTGGGACTATTGCCTTAGGATATAACATATCATAGTCACCAGTCCCAGTAAGTGGTTCATACAAGCCTTTATAAAAATATTGCATTCATAACTTGTTCGGTTACTACATGCTTTAGGTTATAACATACTTAGTTTATGGCCCATCAGGTAAACTGCGCTACCTTTGCAGTTACTTTTTTACCAAACAAAGGGGTTCCTGATCACTGTGGGGGCATGCCAGTGTGCTATAGCTTGACATAAATAGCTCTAGTAATCACCCATTTGAATTTGTTCTTATGTGTCATCTCAGTAGTGACAGAGTGTTAGCAGAAAGGTAGTGAAATAGAGCCACATATTGAGTAAGAATTGAAGAGCCTACTGACAATGCTTGTTAAAAGATATGCTACAAATGTTGTTAAGCTTTCAAGTTGCTAATCATTAAATTTCTAATCAAAAATACACTACTGTAGATGTGTTGTAATTCCTAAATCTTTTAAATTTGCACAGAAGAAATGTATGCAAATCTTTTCTCAAGTAGTTTTGCCTGAAAAGTGGCAAAAGCACCCAAAGGCACATGTCATTCAATAGATAGTAGTATAGTATAGTAATCTGGTTGATATCTGTTTTTTTGGTAAGGAGGCCTTTCAGTAATAATGTACCAGATCAGCCAGTCCTTTGAAGTACATTATATAAGCAGCAACATTCTTTTCACATACTGAAAGCTTTTTTGTACGACATTCATCAGAGTATGAAAATGTCATATAGTGACCTATAGGTTAACTGAAATATATATCCAGATGTGGTTACATGTGATAGGATGCATCTAATTGGCCCCAAGAGTGGCCAATTAAGACCTATCAACCATTGTATACTTGAAGAGTCCCAATGAGAAAATGAACTCTTTTTGTCTACACAAGACTGGGTTTTGAGTTTTAATGTAAACAGATTCCAAAGCACTTAAATAAAAAGACAATCTTGCTTGCCCAATAATCTGAAAATTGTTGCCTGTATATGTTTTGCTGCATTCTGGATTTACAATAAAGTGTGATTAGCAAATAACAGAAAATTAAGCTATCAGAGGGCAGTCAACATCATCATCATCATCATGTGCCGTCCGCTTTCAGCAGGTTGGCTACCATGGATCGCCACTTCTCTCGGTCTTGTGCCATTCTAATGCTCTCATTATAGTTTAATTTAGTCCATTCTTTGATGTTGTCCATCCACATTGTTCTTGGTCTGCCGCGTCCTCTTTTTCCATTAATTCTGCCTTCTAGTAGTAGTCTTTGTAGTCCGTCTCTTCTTATCAGGTGTCCGAAGTACCTACATTTTCTCTGCTTGATGGTGTTTATTAATTTTTTTTCTGTTTTCATTAGTTTCAACACTGCGTCATTGCTTTTATGCTCCATATATGAAATTTTTAGCATCCTTCTAAAGATCCACATTTCAAAAGCTTCTATCTTTTTTGTTAGGCTTTTAGTCATAGTCCATGTC
>OLMO02000294.1:7654476-7670281 GCA_900291935.2 Cassiopea xamachana | reverse complement strand
AATCCAACCATCGATTTTGCTATGTTGTTCTTCATTAAGATGCCTACGCCATTTCTGTGTTCACTTCCTCCAGAGTATATCATTGTATGGTTTTCCTTGGTTATTTTCCCTTCCTCAGTCCATCTTGTTTCTGCCATACCCATGATGTCAAGATTCATTTTCTTCATTTCTTGTATACTGTTGTCTAGCTTTCCTGGTTGAAATAGTGTTCTTACATTCCATGTTCCTATTCGAAGACATCCACCTCTGGTTTTCAGAGCAACACTATCAGATAGCAACCTTCCAGAAGGGTTTGAGCTGCCATCTTCATCCGAAGACTTACTGACCAATGAGGTGTCCGTCTCTTCCCTGTAGTTAGTATGTGGTTCCATCGCAGGGGTCCCGACTTCACCATCGTTTCACCTTTTCCATCTATTGCTATCCATGATTAACTATAGGGTGTATATATACATGGTGGGGTCCCTATCCCTTCCATGGTGACTGGCCACAAGTCCCATTCCGTCAGGAGAGTGCCCTGGATGTGTCACACATCTTGCTGTTACGCCTTTGGAGCCATTGACCATGTTGGTTCTTCTGCCGTTCCAGTCTTCATGCACTTAAGGGGTGACGTCCCCTAAACACTAGCCCTTTCAGACTAGCGATCCCCTCAACTTAGTTTTGCTCACCAGCCGAGGTGAGGTACCGTGGTGTGGCCGAAGGTGTGCACTACCAACTACTTGGAGCCATAAGCGAGAGTTTGAGTAGAACTAGAGGACCAGTGTTCTCACCCATCGCCTAGAAGAGCGATGCGGCTGGCGAGTTTACAAAGGTACTACCCCTCAGTAACTACCCTACACCATGCAGTCAACATATAGAATTTGAAATACATATGCACTCATAAACTTTCATCTCAAAAATCCAGTACTGAACTTTCTTAAATTTTTTGAGCAGTTTAGTGCTACTTTCTTGTAAATCAATTTCTTATAAAAAGCATGTATCTGGGCATTTGTTATGAATGTTGAATAGGTAGGAGCTAATGCCTGAGTTAAGGAGCATTATCAATTTCAACTGTGAACCATTCTGTGAACCCACACAAAAAGTGAATAGCAAGGATGCTATGATTGAAGTCAATGAACTTTTTAAAAAGAATTTGACAAGTGTCATTGCTAATAAGGTGCATAAATGAGACTTCTTTTTATTCTTTGCATGATTACAGTATCAAAACTGTCTTAAGAATTTCTTACTAAAAATTCTTTTTTAAGTTCTGATGCCTTGTGGAGTAGCATTAAAGGGCAGTGTAAACTGCTGCATTTGCACCTAAAATAAAGATAAATCTTAGTGAAGTTAGAAGGAAACTATCAATGAAGAACAAGCATAACATATACAGACTATTAGAATTTTGAAATATGTATGAGCCTATCAATGCCCTTAGCATAGTGAGCCCAGATCACCTATTTGTGGAAATAGAGGTATTAGGTTGGTTGAGATCAAACATATAAGATAGAAAGGTTAAATAGCCCCATGGAATGCTTTTGGGACAAAAAATAATGGTTTTACATCAAATAGAATCAAGCAATGAAGGAAACCTTTGAGGAATAAATTCATATCCTTTTACTTATCATGGAAATATCAATCAAGTAGGGTCTTGTAGCCCCAATTGGTGCATCTACTCAGGTTAATCCACAAAGCAAGGACTGTTTTTTGTCTCCTGCTTCATTAAACCTTGATTGAGATGATTGAAAATGAGGTAGGATTAAAATTTGAAGCCTTTACAGTTTGCAAAACTTTTTGTTGCTTGTATTGACAGTGATGTGTGAAGTTCTAAATGTTTTTATTTCACTATCTCAAACCTAAGGTGACTTTCATGTGAGTCTCCCTTGGGTTTTCCAAATAAATTTTTTATATTTTCCAATTCTACCTTTTTTCATGCAAAAACTTCCACTGGAAATGGTGTGTGGGCAATTCCATGAGGTCAACCTCAAGGTCAAAAATTAGAATGCTATGAAACACATATTTTGGTGTTTCTGAAATCCCCAGACAGTCTACTTTCATAAAATGTAAGCAGCAGTTGAATGGAAGGCATTTAAAACTTATTTTTTGAGGTAAAATCCACATCCTTTCAAAAGCACACAAATTTTATCCACTGCGCATAATTTTTTTTGGTCTTGATAAAATAGTGTTATGGTTATATTTGAAACATAAAAATTGGATTAAGCAACTTAAGTTAGGTCTGAAAAGCACACCCTAATGTTAAAATTTCTCAAATTTCACTACATTTGATTTGTTAGGGGTAACTTTCTGGATTAGGGGGTATTGTATATCAGGGACGTAATTCCTGGGGGGCTAGGGGGCTGAAGCCCCCCAATAATGTTGATGATACAAAATTTTTTAATGTAAATTATACTGTGTTTAGAAGGTCGGAGAATGCATCAACATCAATAACCACAAGGTAGATTACTAGGGGGGCACTACAGTATATTCACTTCATGTTCTTAACTTTTTCTTTTTAATTTGGCCACACTTAGGCCAGACTTTCTATATTGCAGAAATTGTTTCAATAACGGCATTGTATTTTTAGACACTTTAAAACCATAAAAAATGTACATTTCAATTCACAAAAGAAACTTTTTATTAAAATTGTTATTAAAATTGCACATTTCGAATACACATTTTTTTATAAGAAAAAAGTTTATAAGAAAATGAGGCTCAAATCGTCAAAATCTTAAGAAAATCGTAAGAAAATCACGAGGCTCAAATTCCAAAATTAAGTGTTTTTATAGGCCAAAAATCGGTATTTCGTCGTTATTGCATTCAAAATGTTAAGGATGGAATTCAAATTCAAGTATTCAATAGTATTAACGAAAGTGTAAACCACTCTAGCCAGTTTATTTCAGCAAAAGTTAAGAAAAATTTAGGAAAATCTCAGGCTCAATTTCTGGAAAAATTAAGAAAATTGAGGCTCAGGCAAAATGATAATTTTCTTATAAAAAAAAACGTGTGTCAAAATCGAATCCCAGTCTCGAATTGAATCATCATACAAAGAAAAAAAAATTGGATTTCTCCTTCTACAAAATATAAACGGAGAAAGAAAGCAGATCATTTTTCAAAATGGCATCTGCAGATACTGGGAAGAGCTCTGCATCTACTGGCGATTTTCCGGAAAAGCCGCACCAACCGAGATCAATAAAGTTTCCTATGAGAGACACGGACAGAGACACAGTTAACCGGTTGAGCGATAACATCAAGGAAATATGTGGTCTGACGATGGTTGAGCTAGAAAGAAAAGCACAGGACAGGAATAACTGGAGAAGTTTGGTGCGGAGGGCCACGGCAGTTCGACAACGAACCACCCGTTCATGATGATGATGATGAGAGACACGGAAGCAGAAGCGAGCGTTCAACCCCAAATGGTTTCATCAATTTACATTTTTGCATTACCGGGAAGATAGTGATTCTGTGATTTGCCATACCTGTGCACTTGCAGACAAAGGCCATACAGTAATTATTTCTGGTGTTTTTCTGTTACCGTCCAGAAAGAGAACTTTCGTGATCCTAAGTCATGTTAAGGCCTCAGAGATGGCAAAACCCTGGAGCCTACGGGGGCTCGGCCCCCTGGGCCCCTCCCAGGGCTCTGCCCCGGACCCGCTGGGTGGCTTACAGCGCCCCCAGGCCCCCAGCTGTTTTAGGCAATGACCTACAGTCATTGCGATAGCCAGTGTTCACTAAATTACGCTAGAAATTAGTCCCCTCAAAGTTTTTATGGAAATTACGGTCCTGCTATTGCTTTTGATCATAGCGCTGAAGACATTGAGAGTTACACTCAGGAACGAAACTAAAGGGGGCATGGGGTAGGTCACTTGCCATTTCACAAGGCAAAAATGACAGTACAATGTATTTTTGCAGGGCAACTTACTATACCCAGGACCATTTGCTCAACTACTGTAGCTAAGAAAAGGAAAGGTCACTTAAAACTTTGCAGAGTAAAATCTCTGAAACCCCCAAAAATATATCATAATTACGTCCCTGGCCACGCGTTGGGTATCCCTGGTCTAAAGGGACGCATCATATCTACTTTTAACAGTGTATGGGTTTGTAGTATCATATACCATAAATTATTTTCATATGAATGTATGGCATTTCGTTTTGCAACTAATACATAAACCTTTTTACGTCTTCAGTTCTTTCAGCCAACGCGTAATTTTATCAAAGATGACTCCAATAGCTGTTCAACGAAATGCTTTAGCTCACGTGAAGAACTGTCCTTGATAATCGAAAGAAATGGCGTGTCATATCTACCTGACACTCCTCGTCATAGGAGTGTTAGGCGGAGGAGTAACCCAGCTGTAATGCAGAATTCAAGGAGTTCATCTTCTACACGCGATCAAGGAACCCCATGGTGTAACAGTGCCGTTGATCTGCTATATGAGTTTGTTGAATGTCCTAGGATTACATACATGGAGGACTGGGACCCTGAGGATGTCATTCATTTCAGCTCGGTTCAAGATAGGCGAGTTACTTTTATGCATGTAGCTTTTCAAAGTTCTTTTTTGTCACAGCACGAAAAAGCGGCAATATTCTTTTGAAATACTTAAAAGTTTTTTTCGTCCGACACTCATCAGAGTATGAAAACATCGGATAGTGACCTAAAGGTTAACCGAAATATATATCCAGATGCAGTTAATGTGATAGGATGCGTTTAATTGGCCCCAAGTCCTATCACATTAACTGCATCAGGATATATATTTCGGTTAACCTTTAGGTCACTATCCGACGTTTTCATACTCTGATGAGTGTCGAACGAAAAAAGCTTTTAAGTATGTCAAAAGAATGTTGCCGCTTTTTCGTGCTGTGGCAAAGTTCTGTAGTATCAACAGACTATTTACGTTCTTTTTTGTATTGGAATGTACTCATTGTGTGCCTCTTGTCTTTCACAACCTTCCCTGCTTTTAGAAACTGAGGAAAGATAGTGTGCTACTAAATCTGCAATGTCCTTATATTTAGGTGTATGGAAGTGTCAGGGAGGGAATCATGTCTTGTAGAAGGAATTTGATGCTATCAAGAGCATTTTTTAGCATCTACTCTTAATGAAGTAATTTTTCAGCTATTGTATTTATGTCTTGCAGCATTCCTTGCGAAGAAGCACATCCAATTGATGAATGGTTGAGGGTCTGTGGTGTATTCACGAAAAGCAGGCTGGGAAAATGTGTTGATGAAGATGACGTCAGACAAGCAGCTCGTGTACTTTTGCCCAGTTTTGTATGCCTCCCAAGAAGAGCCTGGTAAGTAGAGCTTCCAATGTGACAACTTGAAGGTTGTCAATTAGCGTTATTAATCGATTAAAGCCATCTATCATTGTTTCATCAGTATCCAAAATAGTTGTGAACCATTATAAGGTGTGTAGCTCGGAGTATATTATAGTTTTAAGAGTTTATGCCCTAAAACGAGCAATTAGGGAGTGTTTCTTATATTCGTTTATGATAGATTAGTTTGTCCACAGGCCTGAAATGAGTGTTTGCCGAAATAAGCTTGCTGAGCTACAGGAAGATGTTATTGCTACCAACACGTCACACAACATAATCTTTCCAACACTTATAAAGAATGCTTTGGAAGCTACAGGCGAAAGTGAAAGAAAAATTATGTTACATGAAAATGGAAGCGAAAACCTTAATAAATTGACGAAAAGGTGATTTTTAATCTTTTTCATAGTATTCGCATGTATTTAATATGCTAGGCCTTTTTTGGAAGTCAGAGCCAGGGATGTGCTGACTGGGGGGCGTTGAGGCGTCGCGCCCCCAATATTGTCAAATTTGCAACAAAGTTGGTCAAAAGGCAGCCATGTTGCAAGAGAGTTTGGCAACAGCATTTTCTTTAACTTTTTTTTAATAACAATAATTGGTCGAGTTGTCAAAACGCCCTCCCCCAACAGGTGTCTCGGCACATCACTGGTCAGAGCTAACATGTGAATTTTTAATTGTGTTTAGACTTTAGACTAAAATTAGAGTTAAAATTAGAACTACTATCTACTCGCAATGATTGCTATCATTCTTGTTGCATGGGTTAATCATTAAACAGCCTTCTAGTTGGCAGTATCTATTTGGAAATCAATCACTTCTCTTTACTTGTGGGTATGACACTTCTAATGTATGCTGCATTGGATGGTAATAAAAGACTTTGCGAAGATCTTGTAGAAAAGAAAGTCAGCATTACTGCCAGGGTATGAAAAAGTGTTAATGACCGCGATGATATTACTTATTATCATTAATTCATTCTATTTTAATGTCTTGATGTCACTACGAAGATTAAAATATTACTACATGCAGGGGTGGGTCCAGAGCTGGACTTTGGGGGCCACCTGATTCAATTTATTGTCTTTTTCATGCGAGAAATATTTTAACTTACTTTTTGTTTGGATGTTATTGTTGTTTTTTTGTCACTTTCTCTAATGATTTCACAAATGTACGTCCGTCACAGAAAATTTGTACGTCCATCACAGAGTTTAAGAAGTTCTGAATGACATCTGATACACTTTTCTTTCAAGATATTTTTAGAAGATAAGAGTTTGATCCTTTCCCAATAGAAAACGGTGGGAAGCCTGATTTAAAGCTCGAATAAATCACAGAGTTTTAGGATTTTGCAAAGATTGGTCAGTTTTTCTCATTTTCTGCGTACGTCCGTCATAGCACTTTGGCAGCCATTTTAGTAGGGGCCTGATATGGAATTTCTTAATTTTTTTTAGTTTTTGCATTTAGTCCATTTATACTTCTTGTATGCCTCATTAAACATGACATTACTTCAAGAGTATGTATTCTAAAGCACTTTTAAGAGTCCAATGTGTACGACCGTCACAATGGAATTGACCGTTTTTGGCACCAGCCAAGAGTGGCTAATTAAGAATCAAATATAAAAGAATACTATCATTTGAACATCAGGTACAAAATTTGCCCTTAAATACCGCTTTTTAAAAATAAAGATGTTTTCCAGCCCGTTGCCCCAATTGGCGCAGCAAGTGTTTAGTAGTGTTTAGTGGAGTATTTTGTTCAAATGTGTGTACAATAGTTTGGAATGTACAGTTAGCTTAAGGCCCTATTGGTGTTGCTTAAGTTTTCTCAAGCTATGTTTCTGTCTGACCATATCCAAATCACTTTTCTATGCTTGTTAGCGGCAGCAAGAGAGATAAAATCATTCCAATAAAGTGGACCAGAAACATAGCCAGAGAAAGCACAAACTGCGTCAATAGGGCAACATGACCCTAAAATATCTTCAACAAGGCAAACATAAACTTTCTTTGGTGGATTGAATATTCTGAAATTTTTCTTGTTATGAATTTAACGATGAACGCAAAGACAAGTATTATTGCTGAACAAATTTGAAAAGTTAGTCACATTCACAGGTTTCATTGAGACATCTATAATTGTCATTGACAAATCATGATTGTCATAGATGCATCCATTATTGTTAGATCATTACTGATGAAGCCATTCTTAAACTATTACTGATTAAGCAATTATGGCATAGGCTAATAGAATGTTTTGGGGAAAGTATGTCCCATCCTCAGCTAATTTGAAAGGGAAACCGTGAGACTTTAGAACTTACATAAGCACACTATTTTGACATGAAATAACATTTGAAAACAATTTTGGAAAAGCAAAATAATTTTTTTCACCTATTCCTTTATTTCCAAGCCCACAAAAGTAATTGCAGTAAAAGTAGTTATCAAGTGATACTATCAGGGTTTGTGCAGGTTCTTGAACTCCTTAAAAAGTGCTAGAATTTGAAACACCTCAAGTGCACTTGAAACTCCCTGAAAATGGGAATTTTTCATTGAAAAATGATCACATGCTTGAAATTTATGAATGTTTCACTGTTTACTTTGTTCACAGCAATAAACAATACAGAGAATGATCAAAAGAAATATCCAAAATGTGTAAAGACAATATTACAAGTAAACTTGTGGTGTACCAAGAGATTTCTAATTGCAGGTATTTTGGGCTTCCTGTATATTCACACAAGCACAAAGGTCTATTAGTTTAAAGCTCCTTGATAGTTTTTAGTTTAGTACTTTAATATGTTCATATATTAATATGTTAATAATTTTTAATATGTTAATAATTTGTCCGAACATCCGGTCTTGAAAGCTTGAATTTGCTTATAAATATCCTGCATGAACTATAACTGTACTATAAACAAGAATTTTGTTTTAGATGTCCTGAGTTTGATCACTTTGTACGCCATTTATCAGCACTGTTACAAGGTAACCTTGTTTTCTCTTTATTCCTATAGAATGAAAAGGTATCTTCATAACCCATACGTACAAAAAGGCATTCAAAAAGCAGTGAGTATAGTTGTATTCTAGTCCTTTTGAGTGACTTTCTGTCTTTTGGTTTATATACAAACTGAATATTAAGTGGATGGTGCGTCTTTGTTGGAGGTGATGCTGTGTTTTATTATTTCAGTGCCACAAAGTGCCTTGTATATCCCAATACATTTTAGCGTCGCCTAGCAATGATTTTCCTCCATGAAGTCATTCTGCAAGTGAAGAACATAGAAACACAATCATAGAACGCTTCAGATTTAAGAATTGGTGCTTAGAGAAAGGCACTTAATCCAGTAGCATTTGTCCCATTATTTGAAAAATAGCTAGGTTTAGGTAGTTGTACATACAAATAACTGCATATTGTAGGACATGGTTCTCATATAAGTTTTTGTCTCCCAGCCAGACATTGGCTCCTGTGAAAGATTGCCTTTGCCAACCTCAGTGTCAACTATGCAATCGCATTTGTCCGAACTTCCTATCTTGTTTCGTTAGCCCTACATGAAGCTATGATCTCAAAATATTCATACTTTGCATTATGATGCATCTAACATAGGATTTGCAAATATAACCATTTTTCATCATGTTTGGTATCTCGTGTGCTGGAATTTTTCAGAGTTATCACTCGTGCACAAACAAGAGCACTTGCAATTTGACGCAAAATATATTCTTCCCTTTTTGTGCTTAGGTTAGAACGGTTCATATGAATTAGATAAAATTATACATGATTGAATGATGTAGACTAGTCGTTCTAGTTAAGATTCATAGACTAGAAAGTTCAAGGACATAATTGGACTACAATGTTGCATGGGAAACTATTTTATTTAATTTAGGATGTTAGAATAGTGACTTGGGAATGTATATTCTCTGGATTGGTTTTTTTTACGTAATGACACTGGTCAACAAAATTTTGAGCACCTCGAGTTTTTCTGTTTTGACAGCTGTTTCTGAACCAACATTCTGTGCTGATTCCAAAATTGTCATTCGTTTTTGCTGATTACCTCTCAATTTTTTGTTATCAGCAGGGCTCACTAATTGGTGCGAGCCGTGAGCGCCGCTCACAGGCACACAAACTCACACATCAAATGTCTGCAGGCACTTTTTATTCAAATCTGTATATGACCATCTATTACATTCTATTTCTTCTGCAGGCACATTCTTCTCAGATCTGCACTTGCAGGCACAAAGTACTTTTAATGAGGCCTGGTTATCAACTATTCTTTTTTCAAAAATTGGCTATTGTGCTATCATCTGACTTGGCCAAAATCAACATAAGCTATCTTCCATGAACAAAATATTTAACTGAAAGCCCCCAGAACTTTATAAAACCCTGGAGATTATTGCCCTATAACTATTGTGAATCCTATCCTTTTACTTTGGTTCATGTTTATAGATCTATCTAGCTAACCTCTCTTCTGTGCATTTCTCACAATTTCATCACTCCTTCACACCTCATCACCACTTTAACTACAAAGAGTAATTACAAAATACTAAAATGTTTCATTATTAAGCAGTTGCAAGCTTATTCATCAGAATACAAGTTATCATGGCTTCAATTTGTGTTCATTTCATATTTAATTGTTCAGCTCATTGTTAAGGTTAATTCTTTCCGTTTTGGAACACTTTTTCGTCACTAGGACCATCCGTAGCACGTCTAATGACATTTGACAGTCTATATGAATCTGTAGAGTTCCAAGGCCGATATTGTGAAACTCTGAGGCTATAAATCCAAAAAGTAAAATAGATGTGCTACCAAACTTGCTTAAAGTGATGCAAAATTCTTGTATGAAACAGATTGCAAGGATTTTGTGACGTTCTGTGGGCTCTCAGGTATAATTCATTCTCAATAAATGATTTTTTTGGATTTTGGCCTATCCAGCTAAAGGCAAAAAATAGGCAATTTTGAAAAGAGAATGGTTGATAGCAAAAAATTGAGAGCTAATCAGCAAAAACGGGTGCCAGTTTTGGAATCAGCACGGAAAATTAGTCCGGAAGCAGCTGTCAAAACAGAAAAACTCGAGATGACTAAAATTTTGTTGCCCAGTGTAATATGTTGTGACACCATTTAGATCTAGATGAGGTCTCGTCCTGTGCTCATTATTTCTTTAAAACTGACTTTTTGTATCTAAAATTTTGTTTTGAAAGCCATTCCATTATAGTAGAAAGAAAACGTCAAGATTCTTCTTAAGTGAACCTGTCAATGTCAAAATTTAATATCATGTTGATAAAAGTCCAAAATATGTTAGGGCAAGCAGGTTTCCTTTTTAAGGGCTCAGAATCGTGGAATTTTAGGACAAGGTGTTGGGTACATTTTGGTTTTTGTGTTGTTTGCATGAAGCTCTTTAGTATATAGGACTCCCCTCTTTTTATAATTTTTCTATCGTTATGTCTGGTTTACTTTTTCATGTTACATCATTAGTTTGATTCAGGGGTCTCGCATTCAATTTATATCTTATTGCGGGTTTTTAATCTTGACGCGGGTTTTTCAGGATTTTGGTAAAGCCAACGTAGACCTAGGGCCCCAAAGATTAAAAAGAATGTAGACAAAGCAGTTTTTCATATCGGGAGGCTACGACCTGGAACTCACTGCCAAATGACTGTAAAACAGCTAATATTTTTCCAACGTTTAAGATGAAGTTGAAGAACATGCTTGCTTAGTCCAATAAACTCCATCATTTTCTTTTACTTTAAGTGGTATTTTAGCTGCTTTATTTTTGGTAGTTTTTTTGTTACCTTCGTATATACACGTTTTTATAGGAAAAAGTTTATAAGAAAATGAGGCTCAAATAATGAAACTCTTAAGAAAATCACGTGGCTCAATTTCCAAAATTTAGTGTTTTTATTGGCCAAAAATCGATATTTCGTTGTTATTGCATGTAAAATGTTAAAGATGGAATTCAAATTCAAGTGTACAATGTTATTAACGAAAGTGTAAACCAGTTTAGCCAGTTTATTTCAGTAAAAGTCAAGAAAAATTAAAGAAAGTCTCATGCTCAATTTGGGGACAAGTTAAGAAAATTTAGGCTTAGGCAGAATGACAGTTTTTTATAATAAATTGGATGTGTATTATAAAGTATGAGTGTTTAGCGTGACTCCCTGCAAAACAGATATATAATATGACAGGTTACCAGGTATGAATAATTAAAAATGAAATAAACTTTCTATTTGGAACTTTGCCTGCGGGCAAGATACCAACGCTTCAAAATTTAGCTTTGCTTGCTTGTAACTTTAATTTATGTGTAAATAGCTACTCCCATTGGAAAGTAGGGCACATTTGCCTGATTTTAAGGCTCAATGTGCTACATTTCTGGGTGTGCAATGTGCAATATGGCCAAATATACTACACGTCTTTTTTATAAGGGAATCATTATTTTGCCTGAGCATCAATTTTCTTAACTTTTCCCGAAATTGAGCCTGAGATTTTCTTAAATTTGTCTTAACTTTTACTGAAATAAACTGGCTAGAGTCGTTTACACTATTGTCAATAATAATGTTGTGTACATGAATTTCAATTCCATATTTAACATTTTGAATGCAATAACGAGGAAATACTGACTTTTTGCCTATAAAAACACTTACTTTTGGAAATTGAGCCTCGTGATTACGATT
Organism: Cassiopea xamachana; assembly: GCA_900291935.2. Classification (NCBI taxonomy): domain Eukaryota; kingdom Metazoa; phylum Cnidaria; class Scyphozoa; order Rhizostomeae; family Cassiopeidae; genus Cassiopea; species Cassiopea xamachana. The sequence goes on along the minus strand of OLMO02000294.1, from coordinate 7,658,382 downwards.
TTCTTAAGATTTTGACAATTTGAGCCTCATTTTCTTATAAACTTTTTCTTATAAAAAAGGGTGTATTTAAGTTGGCACATTTAATTTTGGTCGTCTTTTGTACATAGTAGTGAAAAAGCAAGGTAGGTAACTTTTTTTGCTATCAAGTCATTTTTTTGAAGAATTCTCAGTGGTGGGCAAAAACTGAAAAGGCCGCATTTATTACTTTAGAATATACGTGAGTAAGATAGTGACGACAAGAATCACTTATAAGTAGAAAGAATTCCGTAGTGAACTTTCGGTTTATATTTTAACAAGACTATGACTACAAAGCCAGATAGAGACGACACCAGAATGGGACAAAGTCAATTACATTATGCATAGGATGTTTTAGGGCAAGCTTGTCCCATCATCAGCTAGAAGGGAAGTAGATGTAGGTTTTTTGTAAAGTAAAGCAGTATTAGTACATAGGAAGCGAAATTAGAGATCATCCATGAAAGATTCCCGCACATTTCTACCAGTTTTCAACCCTCTCCTTCCCTTTGCCCATGCTTGCCTGCGTTTTGCTTAACAGCCCCCTCCCCTTGTCCGTGTAGAAACTGAGTTGGAAGACACTTTACCAGCTGCAAAAAATGTGAAAAACTGAAAGCTCTTTGTAGAAGATTTGCATACTGCGCTTATTTCTTGTTTGTCTCATTATTTTTCAATCTTTAGCTAAAGAAAGTAATGATAAAATGACTTACAAATGCCCTCTCTTCTCGTATAGAAAGTACACTGAAACGAATGTCCACTTACTGCTGAACCCCCTCCTTCCCCCTGTTCGCTTTTGTCCGCATAGTTGCCAACCCCCTTCCTCCCCTGAGGTTCGGACATTCTTTGTGGATGCCCTCTTAGTGGACATAAATGTAAGCAGGATGTAATATGTCTAAATAAAGAACTGGGAGGGGAAAGGGTGAATAAGCTAGTAAGTAAAACAGTTCAAATGCACAATAGACAGGACAAGTATCAAGGTACAACGCACTTACCGTAAAGATTCGATTAAGGCCCCCTCGAATAAGCTTCCGCCCTCGAGCTGCCTTCTGACAAATAAGCCCCCACCCTCGAATAAGCCCCCAAGGGGGCTATCTGGCTCAGTACAAGTCAAAATCAACGGAAATAAAAAATTCAGCTATTGTTTTGCTCATTTGTGTTAACATTTGATGCGAAAAACTGTGTTAGCAACTTTCCCTTCCTTCATTCTCTCTATTTGCATTTAATCAAAATGCAATGGAGTTTTTGTCTTTTTTAGTACCTTCTTTTACAGAACATTTGATATTCTTTCACTTTTCGTCACCATGTGGTAGACCTCCAGATGTGTAAATAAGCCTTCCCCTCGATTAAGCTCTCTCCTCGAATAAGCGCCCCCCTAAAAGTCTTTTCTGACAAAGAAGGCCCCTGAGGCTTAATATCTACTTTTAGTTTGTATATTACTATTCCATTAGGTAAAGCGGAATTGTGATTTGGAAGAACGGCATTTTGAATTTGTAAATCGGTTTTTCAACACAGTACAGTTTTGTTTTATAAGAAACTGATTAATACAGGATGTCTGCTGTATCAGGGAAATCAGGAAAGAATCAGAGAATTCGGCTAGTGATAGAAAGAATCAAGGAAATATCAGGGAAAATGTTTGTCTTTGTTTCTTTAATCAATCGATTTCCTAATATGCTTGAAAAAGACTCGCAAGAAAGCACATGCCCATAATGAAATTTTTGGCTTTCATGTTCTACGAGGGTAATGAGCACACTTCTCTCAAATAGGCGAAAGTTTGCTTAAATACCCTTTTGTGATCAGCGCAGTATTTTCTCAGGACCTATATTGAATCAAGGGAAACGGAGAAGGAATCAGGGAACAAGCAAGGCACTATCAGGGAAAACGACCAGTGGTGATTTCCAAAAATTTTAACAAGGGGGGCTATAGGTGCAACCACACCCATATTTTCAAAGACGCAGATGTGATACCTTAGTTTTGGTACTAATAAAGTATAATAAACAATTAGAAATGTCTCAATTACCGTGTAGCAGTGAATAATCAATCATAGGAATGCAAAAAACTTAAGAAGCAAGGTCACTGCACTTTGAAAAGCAAGGCTAATGCAAGAATTTTTAGGGGGCTGAGCCCTCCCAAATGAACAGTTATTTCAACAAGAGGGCTCCTCCCCCTGAGCCCCCCATAGATATCACCCCTGAAAACGACTTGCCTGATTTAGCAGATATCCTGTGATATGAAACTATTACTAGGTCAAGTGCTTATGAAAATTTCGCTCTAAACTGCAGAGAAATTTTAGAAACTTTAGACGGAGAATTCTTTTGTTAACGTTTTTATAAGTCTTACTTAGTTTCATTTTTTTTTGATAGAGATCTTAGCTTTTGATTTTGATGTGCTTGGGATCGTTTTTATGATCAACGCTTATGTCCATCCAGAACGGCTCTACTTGCCAACATTGAGTCCATTTTTGGTCCCAAAAATAAGAAGGCAATTAAGAAACTTTTGGAACTAATTTGCAAAGATTTTCCGGCCAATTTAAGAAGCTTTTATTACTATGTATCGATCCAAGTTTCTTATTGAATGAAAGACGCGCAGTAATCCAGGAACAAGATTAGTATATCCATGAATAGATCAACAGAGAGCCCACGATTTATACCTGCATACAATCACGGGAAGTCAATTTCAATCATTAGTGTTTGACTAGGTGAGCCAAAAAGTAAAGTGCATGACGGACAAAAGTTTCTGCAAATTAGCTGGAGTGGAGAGACAATATGGGGAAAGTTTTTCTTAGCCGCAGTCTCCAGACTCTTGGAAAATGTGAGAAAGGCCTTTTTGTATTTCAATCATGTTTGCAAAAAGAACCTGGGAAACTTGGAAAAACGTCCATTTTGTAAAAGTGTCTGTGAATACCTGGAAAAGTCTGGGGGTAGTTAATTTCTTTCTTTGAATTTTCCCTGGCTTAGATAAATATTGAAGAAAATTCTCTATGTAAAATTTTCTCTGACTTTTCCAAAATGACTCATTTTCAAAGTTTTCCAGGTTTTCCAGGTTCGGTACGAGTCCTGCTGCACTTACAGTATTTAGGTTTTTTTCATCTTCATTTCCATTGCAGTTTTTGTTTCTACTTCTGCTTTCACCATACAGTATTAGATACTGCATGAAGTCATCGTTAGTCATTAGGGAGTTAAGATAAGTGCATAGTCAGATGAAAAGCTCAAATGATTTAGAAAGTTCTGAAACCATTTAGTTTGGTGGTTGATTAGAGACGTAGTTGATGGGGTTAGATATTTCATTTGCTACTTACTTACATGATTAGCTAGATAGCTACTTAGAGTTGTAGATGTTTAGTTTGTTAATTAACAAGTTGGTTGGTTGTTTACTTTCTTGATTAGCTAGACAAGTAGTTGATTAGTAAGTTTTTTGGTTGACTAGTTGGATAGTAACTTAGATGCTGGTATAGTTAGATGGTTTATTACTTAAATAGCTTGTCTAGTAGTTAGCTGGCAAGTTAGTGGATTAGTGACTTAGATAGTGAAATAAATAGTCGAGTAGATCAATGATAGTTGATCAGTTAGATGATTGAATAGTTAAATAGTTTTAGTAGTTAGGTAGTTGAGTTAGTTGATTAATTAGGCAGTTACTTTGATAGTTAAGTAGCTACCTTAATAGTTAAATAGCTAATTAGTTTGTTCTTAGCTGACTAGAAAGTTGGTTGACTAGATAGTTGGTCAACTATAGGTTGACTAGATAGTTGGTCAACTATAGGTTGACTAGATAGTTGGTCAACTATAGGTCGACTAGTCAGTTGGTCGACTATAGGTCGACTACTTAGTTGGTCGACTACTTAGTTGGTCGACTACTTAGTTGGTCGACTACTTAGTTGGTCGACTACTTAGTTGGTCG
>OLMO02000294.1:7637032-7652192 GCA_900291935.2 Cassiopea xamachana | reverse complement strand
TAGTCGACCACCTAACTAGTCGACCTATAGTCGACCAACTAACTAGTCGACATATAGTCGACCAACTAAGTAGTCGACCTATAGTCGACCAACTAACTAGTCGACATATAGTCGGCCACCTAACTAGTCGACCAACTAACTAGTCGACATATAGTCGACCAACTAAGTAGTTGACCTACAGTCGACTAACTATCTATTTGATCAACTATCTAGTCCATCTACAGTTAACCAACTCACTAGATGGCTAACTAACTAGACAACCAACTAACTAGGTGGCCTATAGCCAATCAAATATCTATTCCACTTACTAACTAGTCGACTATCCAATCAGCTATTTAGGTAGCTACCGACACAGTCTACTCAATCAACAAGCTGTCTAGTAAATTAACTTTGGCTACTCTTAAGTCCCTAATTGCTAGGGCTTGGAAAGATCAGAAGAAGTTAATAAGTGGGGTGGTAGAAGAATTGTTTTGAATTCTAAGATGTTACTGCTATGAAGCAATAAGGTGTCCACTGCGGCTGGAAAAGCTGGAAAATGAGCCTTTTTCAGACTTTGGTGGGAAAACCATAGGTTTTTTTCCTGTTTTGGCTGGAAAAGCTGGAATTTTATTTTTCGGCCTCCTGACAAGTAACAGCATTATTAGATGAAAAATGATCTTATCGAGAAGTAGGTTTGAAAAGGAAAAGGTTGTTCAATATCATGTGGGACAGGTCTTTTTCACCAAGTCGACCCAGGATTGGAAGTTTTCCCTTTTTTGCCAGGGGTAGTTGGTAGAACCTCGCCCTCTGGGAATGGTTTACTGGAAATTCCAATTTATTGGAAATATTAAGGTCTCTGAATACTTTGTGACAATAGTTGGACAGCATTTTCAATGGCTGGAATTTCATATCAAAATTCATTGTATGGCTGGAAAACAATGAGCATTTTCTGCCCAAAAGGTTGGAAAAAAGTCACTCTTTTCTGAAAATTTGGCTGGAATTTCAACCTTAGCTCAGTGGACACCCTGAGCACTCTATGTTCGTAGATTAGATGGCTGCGGTCTTGAGAATGTAGGCAGCACGAAAATATTGCAAACTGACAAGATGATTTGTTCAAAACACCTGTTTCAAATATGTTCGGAAAAACTTTGGTTAAAGGTAATAAACGGTGAGTCCTAATAAAGGCGGGGGTTGCAAAATTTGTCAAAAATTAACTGGCGGGGGAAGGCAATTAAGTACTTAAGAGTAATCAACTAAAGAATTATCTAATGAACTTAGTTTTAACTATCTAATCAAGTAAGAGATGTACCTCAACTGATACCCAGTTTGGATAGAAAGGAAGTGAGAACTACCTTGTTTACTTCAGAACTGAAATTTGCCACCCATAAGTTACGTAGCGCCTTACCATGAAAGTTTGCTAGAGCACACACCTTGTTATAAACATAAGTCGTGAAAGGATACTGAGGCTGAAAATGCTCAAAACTAAATCATATTTCTAGCACAAATCACAAACCTCGGAAAGAGCCTCAGCATATAATGCTAAACTGGTTTTTCACGATATTTCTCCGAAAATTTGAAGTTATAATTGTTCAAAGGACCAAAATGAGTTCAAAAGAATTTATAATGCCATACTCCTCAGGAAGCTTTATTGAAAATTGGATTAGCAAATATGCTTTTGTGGTTAATGAACAATAAGTAGATGTTGGGCATTTATGGAGGCTCGAATCGTCCAAAGTTGAATCATATTCGAGGCTAAGCCACTTGATACTTAAAAAATGTGTAAATCCCAAAATTTTCCCCCAAGGAAGCGCTATGTGCATTATTGACAAGCAAACCGTCCTTCCCTACCTAAAAATACATTGTCAAATTCTGAAGTAATGGCAATGGAGAAATCATGCCCCATGATCACTTTTCTAGCAGAGTAGTTTTTTCTGCAGAATTTGACAAAAGCTTTGCTAAGTAATGGGTGATAATGGAGCATAGATTTCTGCACCTCCCAAGGTAGGAAGAAATACACAACTAAGCACTGTAATTGCTACAATTCTGAGATTAAGGAGCTAAAGTTAATTGAACTACACCAAAACACGTTCTGTGCCTAAGGGCTGTACAGTAGTTTCATTTTCACTTAAAAACTGCTTTTATTTAATCAGTCAACAGCTAACAATTGGAAAAACTCCTTATGATAGAATATTTATCTTATGAATTTAAACTGAATATAAATTGAATGAATGTTTGGAATGCTTGTATATCCGACGTTCACCAGTGTTAAGCAGTATAACACAAAATAGAGTAAAATTAAATGAATTCAAGTAAAAGACCAGTCAACAATTTGGCTACATCCTTCATTCTATTAGAAACATCAGTGTACAAGTTTTAACGCTAAATACATTCTCTTGAGTCCCTAAAAGACGTCCTACGCTAACTAATTTTTCAAAATCTTCCTCCAAGGGCAGTTCTATTCCAACCTAGTAATAACATAAGATCTCACCCAAGGCAATTTTTAGAGGATACACTTTGGCCTGCAAGTAAAAACCATCATTAAGAACCCTCTGATCACACGTGTTGTATTGCTTAGTGTCAATTCATTCTGTGAACTTGGGAATGTTGCTTTAATATGAGTTTATCGCAAGGGACTAATGCAATTTCTAACATTTTCGATCATTTTCCCTATCCTTCCGTTTTCCTTAAGCCCCACATATTAGCGTTTTGGAATATTTCCAACCTTTCCAGTTATTTCAACCCTTCCTTCTATTAAACACTCAAGAGCACGTGACATATAAGTGGTTTGCAAGCTTCCCATTCTTCCAACCGAATAATGAAAGAATTTGAGTTTTCTAAGTTGGCGTGATAAAGACATTTAGTGACATTACTAGTGTGACCAGCGGTTTCTGCCTGTAAAATTCGCTGCCCATTTCCCCTGATTTCCCTGGCAAAAATTGGCAAAATTTCCAGAAATTCTACCTGTTGTTCATTCCAAATCTTGAAAAATCTACCAATTTTTCCAACCGAAAATAGCTATCGAAAGAGTAAATTTTCAAAAATCCATGACGGTGTACATATTTTCTTTGAACTCTCTGACTTTCCCTGATTTCTATGACAGAATAATCCCCCCAAAATTCTCTGATTTTCCTGACCGCTGGTCACTTTGAATAAAGTGCTTGAAAATTATTCTGTTTGCAACTAAGGACATTTCATGAACGGAAGGGAAACAATGACATTAATGTAGTTGTTAATGCATAATCCTAGTACGGAAAGAAAAACTACTGCAGACTCCCAGTTATTCGAACCAACAGTTATTTAAAAATCTTGCCTATTCAAAGCAATTTTTATTTCCTTGGTTTTTCTTTAGCAAGCCTTTATCATTTCCCTCGGTTTCAAACCTGCACGTACTTGAAATTTACTTTTTTCAAAGTTATATTCATCTCCTTTAGACAAAAAGATCAAGTCATTTGAATTTTTTGAAAAATCCTGATCGCGATTGGAGCACAAATCAAGAATTGAAAAATTTAACATTGTATCTACTTACTAGTTATCAGTTTATACAAATACACTCTTTTGCAAAGTTAGCCATTTCACAGATCCAGCTGAAATTTAGTTTGGAAGGGACTTCTCAGTCCCACAATCTCACCTGACCGCCAAAGAAGAACATTGTTTTGCACGTTTTGCATTTTTCTTTTTCAAAAATTTTGATTTTAGGTTTTGTAATTTTCTAGTGCAAACAAAGCAATTATATTCTTGTTTGAACGCTCACTCTTTCTATACGTATTTTTCGCGAAATAGGCAAATTATAGCTAAACCTAAGTAATTCGAACCGTCGGTTATTCGAAGCAATTTTCAACTTCTGGAGGTTCTAATCGCCAGGATTCTACTGTAGCTTCTTGCTGATTGGAAGATGCAGAATTTAAGCAGGGAGCAAAACTACTGGGGAGCATGAGGTGCAGTTCCCCCAATGACCAAAATGAGGATTTTGTTAGGCAATTTTTTGGCTGCTGGTATATTGATCAAGAAATTCTGGCTGCTTGGCATGCTACATGCTCCTCCTTCAATGGCTAATTTTCCTCTGGGGTCATAAGCAAGGCTTATACTAAGTGTGTACTTGTCACATTTTAACAGTTGCAAACTGAATCTGTCCAATTGTACTTGAGATAAAGGATTGTACCTGTAAATAGGTTGTAAATAGGACATATCTACTTATCATATTATTGCGAGATGCATTCTTTGCTAAAGTAAAAGGCGTGGTTTCAAACGCTTAGGTTTAGTGATATAAGATAGCATTAAGAATTTTTCATTTTGAAATAAAATTTTGACTTGTAGATAGCGCTGGCTTCTAGTTTCTCTCATGCACATAATTTACATCCAATATTAAGTCTTTATCATGTAAGGAATTTTTATGACTGTCTTACCCCCCATCCCCAATTGGAGCACCCTAGTTTCGCTCCTGGCTTTAAGTCAGAACAGGAAAAGGATTTTGGTTTCTTTCTAGGAATTCCAAAACTGGGAAAGGATACGTAAGTTCTTTATTTGAAATACAAGATTTTAAAAAAGAATTTCTAAGGTTAATATTGGATAGTGCAGAACAAGCAACTTTCCAGTTCATTCAAGACAGAAAACATTGAAAAGGCAAGACTTCAAAATCCTAGATAGATCAACAAACAGGGTTTGCTAAAGTACTAATGCCTATTTCACATAAATTGGAAAAACTGCCGTGTTTCATCAAACAAATGAATCTTGATCTTTAACTATAAACTAAAAGAGCATGACGGAAATGCCTCTTCATGTTCCGAGTCTAAACCTAGTGTTCCACGTATCACTTGAAGAACGTTTACTTGCAATTTTTAGATTTAATATGTATCAAACAACCTGTCTTGAAAAGAAGAGCTTTACCAGGTAAAACTATCCCTAAATTAAGTTCTGGCACTTTTGGAAGTTAAGCCGTGTCCACACTACACAAACTAGCTAAGGCTCGGCCCAAGTATTCGAAAACCTGGGCATGGCCCATGCTAGTGTGGACGCGAAAAACCTGGGCTCGGCCTAGGCTAACTTGGCCCAGGTTTTGAGTAGGCCTAGGTCGAGTCCCGATTTGTATAGTGTGGACAGAAACTTGGGCTGAGTCCCTTTTTGATTAGCTATCGCACATGTGTACAGTGTGTAGCAAACTGACGAGAAAATAACAATTCTTGAGGAAACTTTGGAAAGCAGGGAGTTTTTTCTGATTGCTGCAAGTGTTTTGAGAAAATCAGAATGAGTGCATTTGCTGCTGACAATGGAACAATAATAATCATTTGCGCCGATGAAACGGTTCCGTTCAACATTGCCTTATAAACAGAATACATGGAAAAATTTGAAATTTAGGGATGCCCCCTTTACTAAAAATTTCCCGCCAGCAGTCAGTCAAGTTTGTTGCACACATATTGTGCAAGCACGCGGGTTGCATCTTGGGCTCGGCCCATTTTATGATTTGTAGTGAGGACACAACATACACTTGGGCCGAGCCCGGGGCTAGTGTTGTAGTGTTGACACGGCTTTAATTGTTATCTGGTCCATTGCAAGTTGATCCTACCTTTAGTATATAGTGCCCTCTCCTTTAATATTTTCATACTGATGATAGCTCGAGTCGAGTAGAAACGTTTACTCATACCGGAATAGTCTTAATTATGAATAGTCTTTGTGTCACACTGGAATAGCTTTATATGGAATAGTCTTGTTTTGCAATAATAGCTGGATTTGTCGAATGAAATATACTAAAATCATGTGGGTTCTATTTTTCGTTGTCCTGATCCTTAAAGTCTATTGCAAGCCAATAAAATTCTATTGGTTACAAATTTTGGAGCGATAAAGTTTACATTAAATGCTTTGTGAAAGCTACTTGGGTAAATTTTGTACCTTTGAAGTCTCTTAAAGATTGGCATTTTCAATGTTTTCCACCATTAAGTACTATGAGCCACACAGTCGCACTCATTGCTGCACTATATGTGCTACATATAATAACTCATTATAACGTGCGCCGCATAGCATCTTCGTTCCTTGTCCATGGTCTTATTTATGTATATCCTTTGCTGTATCCAGGCTACGTCAGGAACAATTTTAAAGCCAATACCAAGCGCAGGTTGTTTATCAAAAGGCAGGAGAAAATAACATCTGGGCACACCCTCCTTTTGATAAGAAAAACATCATTTTACCAAAGCCTCAATTTCATAACTTTTCCTAAAATTGAATCTGAGATTTTCTTAGTGGCTCAAATGTGTTGCACTTTCTTTGTTCATCTTGCATGCCCGAATTTGCATTCCATCTTTAACATTTCAATGGGATAATGACGTAACATCGATTTTTGGCCAACAAAAACACTTAATTTTGGAAATTGAGCCTTGTGACTTTTTAAGATTTTCTTGAGATTTTGACCATTTGCCTCAATTTCTTCTAAACTTTTTTCTTATAAAAGAGCCGTGTAAGTCAAGTGAAACTCAAAATGACCATAAGCATTAGCTCCCATTTTGAAATCCCATGAAAAGCACTTCATGAATGCAACTCAGTTATTTTATCCTACCTTTAACGCAATAAAGCCAGGAACGCCGGAGCATATTTGGAGTAGGGGGCTGATCGTATGGAAAGGCAAGTGGTAGGATCGTATGGATGGTAAAGCTATCCCCCATTGATTTTGCGAAATTCACCTTTTTTGATATAAAAATTCCTCCTGTCTAGATAGAAAGCGGCAAAAAAATCATTGGTTTGTGTTTCAGAAAGTTGCATAGGCCACTTAGCTACTCTTTAGAGATTCTGAAGCAAATATATTTGATTTTGGCGATTGAAGTTTTAGCATCAATCATTGAATTCTAAAATATATGAATAAATTTAAGGTGCATGAATAAATTTAAGCTGAAGAGTGTGATAAAACAACCAACAAGGGTAACAGACAGAACAGAATCATTGATTGATGTATCAGTAGTGAGCGATATAAGGAAGGTAGTCAAGGCTGGAAATTTTTCCACTGGTATAGCAGACCATGATCTCATTTATGCGGTATTAAATCTCCGAAAACAGCAATCAGAATTTATTCTGAAAACGGTTATTGACTGGAAAAGATGTGACGTATACAAATTCAAAGAAGAGATCAAACAAGCACCATGGCATTCTTGTAATATCTTTGAAGACATAGATGATAATAACTGGTTGATGACCTCAATATATAACAGTGCCGTAATCACCGGGGGGCAAGGGGGGCTGGAGCCCCCCCAATAATTTCTTGTTAAAATATAATTTTTTTTCAATTATAATACTCTCCTAAAGTGTATGAAATAGAAAATCAAATATGTTGTGTCTTGTTATTAAATAGAACCTGAATAATAATAAAACAAATTCGAGGCTAAACAATATGCTTACGTTGCATATCCACAAGGACGAAACCGACAATCTTGATCTTTGTAATGTTGCAAATGAATTATTCTTCTTGGTGATCGTAAAACTTTGTTTGGATGTTTTTAAAAACTACATCTATTTTACAATCGTCTTATGTAATAAGTTGTAAGAATGTTATTAACATCCACAAGAATTGTAGATATTTTGGTGTCTTTCACTTTTTGTATCTCTGCTTTTATAACATTGAGACAAATTAAGTAAAATGTGACCCGTTATAGCGTGTTTAGACATTTGAAAATCGTAAAATTTTCTCGGCTCCTCGGCCTCAACCATGGTGAGGCCTCCTCCGATAGTGACTTCTAAGCCCCCCCAAAATGAAAATCGTGGTTACGTTCCTGTATAAAGATATCGCAAATAGAAACCTGCCAAAAAGAAAGAACTCACTGCCATGGATGAATTCTGAAATCAGAAAATTGATAAACAAGCGATTCAAACAGCTGGAGAGGTACAGAAGGACAAAAGAAGAAACTGACAAGGAAAGATACAAGGAAATAAGAAATAAAGTCACGAAAGAACTACGCATAGCTGAACAGACACACTGGAAAAAATTACTTGAAAAATGTGACAGCCATGGTGGTGAATTCTGGAAAATATACAACAAGATGACCTGCAAAGAGAAAAAGCAGAAAAGAATTGGCCCTATAAAGAACCACCAAGGTGTGCTGGTCTTTGATGATACAGAGAAAGCAGAAGCAATGAACCTGTATTTCTCAAGCATAGGGGAAAAGCTTGCAAGAGATCTACCACTTATACAAATTAATAATAGTGAAGACGTCAATGCACAAAGCACTGAAAGTAATATAATCAGCAGCGTTGACTTTGATGAGAAGCTATTTGAAAAGGCCCTATTGAAAATAAAGCCAGGTAAAGCGCATGGACAAGATGGTATATCAGCTAAAGAACTGAAGGTGGTAGGATCAGAGTTCAGTTATGGCCTCAGTATGATTGCCAATCTGAGTTTTGAAGAAACAAAGTACCCTTCTACATGGAAGATAGGAAAGGTAAAAACAGCACATAAAAAAGAGGACAAAACAGAGTCAGAAAATTATAGGCCATTAACGATGCTAAGTATTCCAAGCAAGATAGTTGAATCAGTTGCTTGTAGCTCATTAGATAAACACCTTGAAAGCTCCATTCACAAAAATCAATGGGCATACAAGAAAGGTCTATCCACAGAATCACTTCTTTTGTACCTTACAGAACAACGGAAAGGACGCATCGACCAGGGAGACATAGTAGGGGTTTTAATGATTGACTTCCGAAAAGCTTTTGACTCGATTGACCACAGCATACTTTTTAGAAAAATGAAAGAGATAAGAATGGGGGGAAAGATGCTTGCATGGATGAAAAATTACACAGAAGATAGGGCACAGTTTGTGGAGATCAATCATAAGAGATCTCCAGTCAGGAACATGAATTATGGTATACCACAAGGATCTATGTTTGGACCAAGACTTTCTATTTTTGTGAATGATCTGCCCAATGCAACACAACAGGAGAGATAAATATGTATGCAGACGATACTACTGCATATGTAGTTGGGAACAGTATAGATGAGGTTATACTGAAATTGAATGATGTAGCTGGACAAATTCACAGTTGGTGCATTAAGAACAAATTAACTGTTCATACCAAGAAAAGTAAAGTTATGATTTTACAACAAAGAAGACTCATTGGACCACTCTTACCTGTTAACATGGGTCAAGGTTGCCTAGAATATGTCAACTCAGAAAAAGTTTTGGGGATCAACATTGATGAGAAGCTAAGTTGGAAGGAGCATACAGATAAAGTTGTGAAGTCAATGAGCTCAAAGATTTGTATGCTAAAGAGACTTGAGTATTTGCCATCAAACATGCTAGAAGAAAAATATTATAAAACTGTGATCCCTGCCACCACTTATTGCATATCAGTATGGGGATCCTGCCCAGAACCAACATTTAAAAGAGTGGAAAAACAACACGTAAGGGCAGCAAAAGTCATTTACAGATTGAATAAATCAATAAAAGATGAAGATGTACTAGCAGCAGTCAACTGGTAAGACCTTGGATACATCTATAAAAGGAAAATTGCAATTGAAATGCACAAAGTAACATTCGACACCAAAAGTAGAATAGCTCATCAGTACTGTGTTGGAAGACAGTCTTTGAGAAAGGGGGCAAAATTTGAAATAAAGAGAATGAGAACCGAACTTGGAAGACAGTCAATACAGTTCAGGGGTCCCAAAATATGGAACTCATTAAACAAAGAACTTAAGAAGCAAACAAATAGAGAAACTTTCAAACGCCATTTAAGATCAGACATGAAAACATTAAATAAATTGTCTTTTGGAAAAGAAACAACATTTAACACAAATAGGGATGGAAATTATGTTTACTATTAGAAATAAGATTAGAGACAATTTCGATATAAGGTTAGAGACAATTTTAACATTTACGTTAATTTTTAAACAAACTTTTGTAATTAGGCTAGTTTTCTTAAGCAGGTCCACATCAGCTTTTTGCTGCCAAATTTTGACCTGGGTAAATTAAATAATGTATGTATGTATGTATGTGTGTATGTATGTATGTAGGCCGATTAGGTAAAATGATAGTGGTACAGATTTCTGGAGCAATGAGATCATGTTAAATTACCAAGAACACGATGAGCCCCTGCTCTATCATATTTGGAAATTTTGAAGGAATCTACAGTGTCACGGTTTGAAAAAAGCTTCGAGTACTTTTTGAAGGTACGTGCAATTTCTTCACGAAAGACGAAAATCTTATTTCTATTTTGATCGAATGACTCCATCTTTACATGGAACGCTAGCAGAAAAGTGGGCGTGCTCTTCAACACCCCCAGTCCCCCCTCAGCTCCAGCGTGCCTGAATAAACAAAAAGAAACCTGCTTAGCTCTCAAATACTTGTCATTCACAAATGCGTCTTCTTCACTTTCTGAAAATTAATCGCCTGTGCAACTGACCTGTTGATAGCAAATTTCATTTGATCATCAGCTCGAAAGATCTTTTCATCACTGAAAACAAAAAGTAAAATATTGAAATAATGCAAGCATATACTTTGTCAACAACTAATAATTATTAAACAGCCCTTTGACTCTCTACGAGATGTGCCCTCATAAAATGTTGGTTTAACACCTTTACTTCTCCAATTTATTCAAGTAAGGAACACATGAAAAGAACAAAGTACGGTGGACATTTGGATTATTCAAACGCAGTATATTACTTCAATGTGAATCGCTTTAACAACCAAACAATTAATGAGAAGTTCCCACAACACTTGCATCTATACACGTTCTTTTTTATAAGAAAACTGTCATGTTGCCTGACTCTCAAGTTTCTTAACTTTTCCTGCAATTGAGCCTGAGATTTTCTTAGATTTTTCTTGATTTTTACTGAAACTGGCTACAATGGTTTACACATTCGTTATTAATATTGTATACTTGAATTTGAATTATTCCATCTTTAACATTTTAAATGCAATAACGACGAAATACCGATTTTTGGCCAATAAAAGCACTAACTTTCGGAAATTGAGCTCATGCTTTTCTTGAGATTTTCTTTAGATTTTGAAAATTTGAGCTTCATTTTCTTATAAACTTATTTCCTACAAAAAATAATACGTGTATTGCTAGAAAACAATGAAATGGAGAGTTTTACCAGTTACAAACAGGGTGTCGGCCAAATCAGGGAAGTCCTTTTCAATATAGGTCCTACACAAATACCACGCACTACGTTTGAGCAAAAGCTGAAAAATATTTACAGAATTTGTTTTGAACATAGTAGGAAATCGCTATATAGACGAGACAAACCTGAGTAAGTACTGAACCGAGTTAGCAGCTATTCAAAATGTTAAAATAGATTTGTGTCCCAACAATTCCTGAATGCACGTGTACATAGCAAGCAGAAGACATTCAACATTACACACGAAACAACTATCTTACCTGACCGACGTTGTGGGACACAAGTTCTAGCTATACATTGTGGGAAGCGTCCTTTTTCACTTCCCAAAACGCATATAATGGTATAGAAACAGGATCATTTTTGGACCCCACAAAACTCATAAACATGCTCAAAAAAGTTCCAGGAACAAGTGTACATTGAGTATTTTAACATATTTAAAGGCACTTGCAAGCCTCTACGTTTTGGGGTCAGGGTGAGTGCCCCCCGTAATGAGTAGAGGCCCCAGAACGCTGGTGTGCATACACATTTTGTCCCCCCCCCAATCTCGGCCATGTAAGAACTGTGCAAACATGCATTTACCCAAATTTAGGTGCCTTTGTATTTTAGATGCCAAATTTAGATGCGTTTGAAATAACATCTCAAATATTTACAAATTTTAAGGTAAACTATGGATAGCATAATTAGGAGAGTTTGAGATATATGACATAGGAGGTTGATCGGAAATTTTAAGAAACTTTTACCTACGTAAAAAAATGGTGGCCTTCTGCAATGAAATGCAGGCCTTCTTGCTTTTTGCCACATACTTGACTTTACAGATGCAGCAACACTCTACCTGGAATAAATAAAATCGCTTTAGTATATGCCAGGACTTTGACGCTACAAAATTGTTCTCGTCTTTTCCATTTTGGGTAATGTTTTTGAGGTACAAAATTAGATTAAGCTCTATTTCATTTGAACTACGTGAAGAGTTATGATATTAACAATATGCTATTACGCATGCGTTAAACTTGTTTACATAGAAGCTGCTGTTTAATCTTAGTGCTTTTGGGAAATAATAATCCCAACGTAGCATGCTTTATTATTTACAGGGTCACTTGTATACTCCTTAGGGTCATAGATAGATATAAGTTTTATGGTCATTGTTGTTATGGAGTTAGTTGGATTTTGGAGACAGATTTGAGTAAAGTTGATTTTACATGATGAATTCTTTGCGTGATAACTGAAATTATTACACATGTGCGACGTGTAGAATAGTAGCTGAGATAGAAAAAGTTGAATTTCAGGGGTTACCTTGTGAATTTATTACGAAATTATGTAATGTGAATGAGTAGCTATTCAAAATTGGCTAACTGCGATATAACATTTTCGCCAAACACCTTTCTTTCGGAGAATAACCCAAGCCATTCACTCCGTGCTTCAGATGAATCTTGCTTTAAATAATGTTATAAGTCATCGTTCGGTAGCTAATGTATGGCTTGATACACGAATATAACTTTATCATGAATAGGAATTACCCTTCCCAAGCCTTTCCTTTGTCATTTATTCCCATAGAGACAGACAATGTTATCCTTATCATCAATGATAGCCAATCAGCTTGCTGAACGTTCACAAGCTTCGAACTAACTATTTTTGTCCTAATTCCAAATGCCACACGAAATCTCGAGTTCAAGCAAAAACGAAAGCACGCATATAGATAATCTTGACTTTGCTTAGCACTACCTCCTTGTCAAAATAGTCCCATGAAACTCGCAAAAGCCTACTTACGAGCCCTTACATTTCAAGTGTTCCCTTCAGACAGCCTACTCTGCCTTGTTGCGAATTCGATTTAGAAAATCAGCATAATCCTCTTGCGAACTAGTCTATGCCTAAATCCTATACATGCCCTCATCCTCGTCAGAGAATTCACTTCTGAATGCATTTAGCTCTACGCAATCATGACCATGTATGTTATATAACTCAAATCATGACTATACCTTAACATCAACTTGGCAACCTTCTAAACTTCTTCATAATGACATTCCTCAGTCTTTCTTTCATGAATATATAAAATAATGAGTGAAACATGCTCAGGAGCACTGCTCATGATTTGCTTGTGCATCCCATCCAAGTTACTGACGTGATTTGACTCATTCCCGCCGTTTTCCTGTATGCAAAGGATCATGGTCCAGCAACATCTCCTTCTCAGCATCATTTTAGACGGCATCTGCGAAATGCCAAGCCAAAACGTACGCCAGTGTCTAGGGATGAACTAAAGTTAAAACTCTCCGTAAATGGCTTATGCAATTTTTAAATAACTGTTGGAATACTAGGTCTTTGTGAAGCAGGCTTTTGGCACAAATAAAAACAGAGAATAGACCTAGGAGAAGCCCGCAAACAAAAGAGGTACATAGCAGACATATAATATGTTAACGGACCAAACAATAAATCTATAAATAGTGTACAGCTAGATCCTACGTTAAGTGGGATTGATAGTCTAATGAAAAAATGCACAAAGCGATAGTACAAACGAAAAGCAGTTGAAGCAGGCTGTGCTTCAAGCAGGTTGACTCAATCATTTCCCAAGGAAATTCGGCCATTACTTCTCTATGGCTTCAAAGATTGAACTTCAGTTTGACTGTAAGACTTGCACGAACTATGGACAGCAACAGTAAAATAAAGTTTTAATGTAGAAAACATCAGCAGCTCCTGTAAGAAAACGGTGCCGAATCCATAGTTAGGGCTGCTGCTGCTATTTCAAGACAAAATTCCCTGATATTGTTCGTGAAATGCTAATCATTTTTCCTTGTTTTTCCATGATATTCTTATCATTTCATTCGACAGATGTGGAGTCTGGGCGAGCCTTCACCCTATTTTTTGCAGTTCAAACTTTTAGTTCCATAAAACGCGGAACTGCACTTCAAAATAACTGCACAGAACAAAATGCTATAAACAAATGGGAAAACTTGACAATTGTCACACTCAACTGGATGTGTGACTGAGCATAGAGAAAGTCACCACTCTAAAGCGAAACAGAAGTAACTCTAAACTTCCTTGATTTTTCAAATTCTTTTTCCCTGATTTGCCCTGAATTTCCTTATTTGGTGTCAACTTTGCTAATTTCTATTGGACGAACGGAGAGGTATTCACTCAAGAGCAAATTTAAAGCTCTTAGTGCACTGAATGGTCACATGCCAAAGGATTCAAGAATTGAATTAATTCCATACCGGAAATTATGAAGTTGGTACGCCGCACATATACCATATAAAATCTGTGACAGGCTAACATACACTCCAATCCGTTAGTTGCACGCTAAACCACGCCATATTTTTGCACAATGAGTGCGTCAAACATAATTCCTATAGCAAAAGAGCGCCAGAGTATCAAAATCAGAGGTACCATGCGCTACAGTTCTGTGGCACGACATACGCCGATTCCAGTCAGGTTCAATACCTCACATAATTCGAAGACTGCCTTCAAGTATGTATATATATATATATATAGATATATATATATATATATATATATATATATATATATATGTATATATATATATATATGTATATATATAATTTTTTCATCGAGTGTTATACGATGTTTAGGGTAATGATTTCTCTGATTTTGTTGGCAAAAGTTAAACAAATACAATACAAGTTAATTTCATATTACGAAAATTGACTTTATGATGATAATGAAATTACCACCGACAAAAAGGCGAAGACTTCAATTTGCATTTAACTTCAAAATCTAAAAAAGTCTTTATATTACAGTGATGAAAGCAGTGTGGTATTTTTTCTATAGGGATTCCAATCAATTCTTCCTCTCTAATAACAAAATTTTTCATTTGAGATATTTCTTTGTAACTACAGAAGCATAATAAGCATAGAAATCAAACAATTCTCCAGGGGCTAATTGGCCATTCATTGTATATTTCGTATTGCTTGAATAGATCAGGTAGGAGAATGGAAAATCTATCAAGGGTCAAATGGGTGGAATAATCAGCTAACACTCTACTAACAGTTAGAAAATAGAATACTTGAGAATTGAACAAAAGTTGAACAGAAGTTGAAGTCATGTACCAAAATCTACTGAAGACAAATAAAAATGTTTGCCAAT
>OLMO02000294.1:7596428-7612793 GCA_900291935.2 Cassiopea xamachana | reverse complement strand
AAAGTTCAAAGAAAAGCTGCCAGATGGGCAATGAATCAGTACAGCTGGACGGCTAGTGTCTCGGACTTACTACGTCAACTGGAATGTCCACCTCTACATCAACGACGGCTATGTGCACGGCTTGCAATAATGTTTAGAATAAAAAATAATGATATTGCAATCACACTTCCATCCTACGTTATGATGCCAACAATACGAACAACGAGATCCCTATCTTCAGGGGCATGGAGACCCATCCAGATGAGCACAACATGTGACAACTACAAATTCAGTCTTTTTCCATGAACGATTGTAGACTGGAACCGACTCCCTAATGAAATAATTATGATAGAAGACCTCGAACGATTCAAAGCCGCAGTAGCAAGCCATGCACTTTCATACTGAAATGACAAAAATTGTTTTTTAGGTATAAATATAAGATTGAAATAACGTATTTTAAAGAATAATGTAAATAGTGTGTTTTATGTAAAAGAGTAAAATGACGTAAAAAAAACAAAAAAATTTTCCTTGGTTTACTGCACAATGTGATGATGTGATTTGGAGAACTATGAAATTTAGAATGCCTTGGATAAAAGTTCTGACATGGCAAGTCGCTTGCTGTGTTAAATTCTTCACTGGTCGGGGCGGGTGGAGTGTTAATCTTCTTGCTGACATTTCTCCAATCTTCACATTTTTTAGTGGCCAATTTATAGTTTCTTTTATTAAATTTGAGCAAAATGCTTTATGCGATGCTCAGTATTGGCGTTACAGTTAAAGTCAAAGGACATCCATTCCCTTTCCGCATACCATAATTCTCATTTCTAGGAATTAGAAAACTATGTTACCACTTTTCTAACTTGTTTTTTGAAATAAAAACGTTGACATAAGCAATCGCAAGAATGCCCCCTGCTAAAGATAAACTGGAATACTAATGAGTATAATTCTTGTACAGCGATATCAAAAATAGAAGCCTGAAAATTGAAGACAATTTCGTAAGTACCGCAATTCGAAAAAAGGATCTGGTCGAAGTATGCTCAGGATCCATATACAAATGCTAAATACACTCACAGGTAGGCGAAATAGAGAGTCCCAAAGTGGAAAAGTAGTGAGAATAGAATGCATCGACGGGAGATAAGATGAACAGCATTATTTACATTGGTTATCAAGATACCTTTATCGAAGTAATCAATGCTCTTGAAGAAACTGTAAAAATACAGAAGATGATTGAAGTATGGGACATTCTCCTACAGAAATTGTCAAAATGCAAAAGATGACTAAGGCATGGGACTTGCTCTAGAAGAAATTATGAAAATGCAAAAGATGACTGAGGTATGGTACCATACATCTCCATGGGAAATTAATAAGACTTCCTTGTAGCTTTCAGTACTACAAAGCAAGAGTCCACGCTTACCTTGAGCAGAAAAAAGCAACAAATACCAACAGCACATTATATTTTCATCCCACACCATTCACATCAGAAATCAACATTATAGAACTTTTTTTCACTTTGAAAAGCTGGAACTCATGTCTTATCAGATAAATCAAAGAACATTTCAGAAAGACCTTTAATTGATTTGCTTTCTGATTTCAAGGATTCCCAAGGTCTCAATCTTTACAATAGATGTGATTATTACATTTACATTGTCACAGTATTCATAACAGCATCAATAATGACACAATCTCAAAAAAGATCAAGCCAATTGGCTGCTAAAAAGCTGGCTGACAACTGAATTTTGATAACTAGAATCTCATACAGAAATTGTATCCTCCTACCATGAGATGAATCCAGTAGACTGCAGCGTGGTTGTAAATTCCCTAGACTTAAGCCCCCTCACTAAATCAACAGACTTTATGCAAAATCCTCCATAAGACTAAATAACCTCATCCAACAATACGAGTACAGAACTTCAAAACGCATTAATTCTACTTCCATCGGACACCAGGATAGAAAGCTGTACTGTATAAGGGATGTTTGCACTGGAAACAGAGTGGTTAATAGAAAGACCCACAATGAAAGGCCATGATGGATGTAACTGAAAATCAAAAGGAAACGGGACAAGATTTAATGATATCAGCCTTGATGCCCCTAGAAAGCAATTTGTTTCAAGATTTGACACGTTTCGAATTTTTGGAATGCAACAAAACAGTGCTTCCGACTCTTTGGTAGAAACACTTTCGTTTGGCAAAACTAGTGCCTGTAGATGTCGTGGTTACAAGGTATCTCACATTTACAACCAAGCAAATTAACTCTTATAAATAAAATCATGGTAAAATTAAAGGAAATTGCTTTGAAATTGAAGTGAAAGTTAGAAATGAAGGTACGTAGTTTCATTATATTTCCAAACTTGCAGCAGCTCGAAAGCATCTAATAATATCCACCTAGCCATCGTTTAATCAAATGATGAGCAAGGGTATGCTTCCCCGGTGCTATCTGCACTCTCTCGCCAGCCATAAACGCTTTTCCTGCTTCTCTTGAAATGAGCCCAGCTGCTTCGTCTTTGTCAAACCATACCAACTTAAAATATAATAAACAATGAGTGAGTGAAAATGATAAAATGTTATTTGCAACAAAAAATGTTCGAAATATGTGTATCAAAACCACATTCAAATAGTTATTAGTACAATGAGAGCAATAAAGTTAAGAGGCTTGAATCCATGGCTTTAATTCATCAAGTACGTAATTTATAACGTAATTCAGCCTGGTGACATAGGACAATTGTATGAAACGAACAGAATTATCAGCGTACAATGAAAATAAACAATATTCAATGACTAGATGTTGTTTATAAGAAACAAATATATAAGAAACATCAGGCTCAAACAAGGAAAAGTTAAGAAAAATCTAAGAAATACATGCAGGTTGAGCTTTATAAGTAAGCTTGCAAAAGCTGCTTATAAAAGACTATTTGTACTTCACTGGACACAAATTCACAATTTAAAGAAACACTTAAGAAGTATAATAAGGTTGGCATTGACAAGATATGAAGAAATTGCAAGCTTAATTTAGATAGATTGTTTAAAATGTTCAATCGTAGACTATTGATCTAAAGTTTGGGGAGTGTAGAGGGAAGAGCTTTTTGGTAAATTAACTTTTAACTTGTGTCAGTTATAGATCCTACTCCACTAATCAGTATAGATTATGCTGTTTGTATTTTTATTTACTTTGCAGTAGCACTTCCATTGACCATTGAACTGCTGCAATATGCTACACAAACTTAATTTCTTTCGAAGAAATTTCTATATTTCACAGTGATCTAGAGCATGGAATAAATAGGAAAATACGAAGCTTCAAAAATATACCAATTTCTACATCAACATCAAGGAGGGTATCCCTGGTCATAACAGGAAGCAAATATTTTCAAAATCGGACAATCCAGTTATGAGAAATGGAATTTTGAAGTTCCTCAACATTTCAAGTAGCTGTTTGCATTAGAAATTCAGGTGCAATGTACCGTTGTGAGCCAACTTTAAAGAATCATAAATCAGCTCATACCACAGCGATTTTCATTATTTTTCCACCAATCAGAAGGTAATCAAGGTGTGTCTAACATTAGTGAAACTACTGTTATGTTAAGTGTAGGATCATAAGTTGGAGGACACTGTTTTGATGTTTACACTTTGCAGCAAAGTGCGCAAAAATTGCTACTTAATGGTAAAAACAAAAATTCTAGGTAATTCTAAGAGTTAGGTAAAAACATGTTAAAATACTAGAACATATGTAGAGCATTCCTGCCAAAGGGCTCGTTTCAAATCGTTTTAGTTTCTTTGTAGAGCAATTTTAAAATTGCATGTGGCATCGGTCTTTTTTACCTTATTTCCTTGTAATACTGTAATAATGCCTTGACTCTTTTTCGTATGGGAGAGGAGCTCTGCGTTTATGAAATTGGTTCTTAAGAAGCTAAGTGAGGTGTTTTTAATGCAATTATGAAAACAGTTCAGATGCAACAAACAGCTCAACTGTGATATTCTTTAGGTTGGGAATGAATTTTTTTGAGCTCTAAAGTTTATTTGATGACCATTTTAGCTTGCACCCAAAGTTGTCGATTTCTTTAGCTTTAAATCTGAACTGGTTGAAAAAAGCTTTACTGAGAATCTTATATGTGTTGAGCCATGTCTTCTGAAATATCGAACGGTGATCTCTTTGATTCTACTTTTGCAAACGGTGATTGGAGCAACAAGAGTATTAAATTAGGAGAAAAGTTTAAGAGATTGGCAGAACTACTAATAAGCGGTAATGGTCTTAAAACAAACATATTTAAACTTCAAGTAATTCTACGGTTATTTTACGATCTTCGTAATAAGGATGAAAAATGGCGGCAAAAGAAGAATTCTTTTAAATGCGATGACCAGTTGAAGCGTAACCGAGTCCCCTCCTGCAGCCTGCCTGTTCTACCACCAAAATGCGGTAGGAAAAGTGTGGCATTAGCCGATACTCCATGTCAGAGAGTGCAAAGCAAAATTTTAAAGACCGGTCTCTGTAAAGCTGCTTCATTTAATCAAGAGCATGGTATTGAGAAGGAAGTCATGCTCCAAAAGCTTGTTGAGGAAGCTGTCCACTCCCGTGAATGGGACATGCCGTTATTTCTGGAGAATCTGAGGGGCCGATGCCAAATCCCAATCCCTGAACTGACATCTCTTATCTATGTAGCTAATCTTTCTCAGAGGCAGTATCAAATATGCCGGAACTTGCTGCTGAAATATAATGTCACTGCTTTTGAACCACGATACAAGGTGGACGCTTACAAGAAGTCTTTGCATCCATCAGTTGCTTTAGATCATCTTTCAGCTTCTGTAGATGTACAAGACCTTTTCGATTCCACTCTGCATGCAATCCTTTCTAATGAAGATCTATTTGACAAGTTGTCAGATTTTCCAGTGGATTCATTTCTGATATTGTCTGCTAAAGTTGGACTTGATGGTTCAGGATCACATTCGAAGTGACATCAGCTATCTGGTGAGGTTGACGACGACAATTCATTTGCATCTTCATATAACTTCTTGGGTACTTTTATGACTCCACGTTACATCTATGTCTCTGGATTGAACGACATTATTCTTTGGGAAAATCCTTTCCAAAACTCTGCTTTTTACACACGACCAATATAGCTTGTAAAAGCTAAAGAGTGTAGAGCATTTGTTGCTTCATTTTTCCCTAAACTGCAATCATGCCTTGATGCTATCAGGTGTCCGCATGAAGTTCAAAGTGTCCAGTTCAAAGTTGTCATCAACAGCAAAATATCGATGATAGATGGCAAAATGGTGGAAATTTTGCATGCTGACTCAGAGTCATTCTGCTACTTTTGTGATGTTTCGACGAACAAAGCACCAAGTTTAGAATTTATAGTTGACACAGGAGTTGGAGGAATGCCGATATCAGAGACCATTGAACAGTGCAAGGAACGTTGGAAGTGGCTGGAAAGCGGGCAAATCAGCTACAGTGATCCTAAACGTAAGGGACAATGTTACCCACCCCTCATTTCACAATCAGGTCGTCTCTTTGCTATTCTCCACCAAGAGCTGCGATCTTTAGACTTCGTGGTGAATATCCTATCTCACTTGGTGTGCGATGTAAAAATATGGAGTGAGGCAAGCCCATTTGTAAAGGCCAAAGCCAGCTAGACCAAAGCTGAAGCTATCAAGCACAAGAAGCTTACTTGTGGAGGCTCCTTAATAGATACCCCAATGACACAGGGTGGTAGAAGCAACACTGGCCCAGTTGCTAGGCGCTTTTTTGATCCAAGCAACTGAGAAGCATCTGTAACTTTCGAAGTGAAGCTGGGTGTAGAGCCAGGTAAACTTCACTTAAGTCTAATCTTGAAGACATTTTTGTGCGCATGTTGATAATCTCATCGCCAATTGTGGCAAAATCCCGTCAAGACATCTTCAACAAAAATCGTCAGTCCGCTGTACCACACGTTGAAGCAACGCACGACAGCCTGGCGATTTATTCGATGTTCTTTCACTGAACTAAAAAATTCGGTTTTGAGACGATGAAACTGTTTCTACTTAGTTAGTGGTACTAGATTTGGACATCAAACGAATTTAACAAAGCATATCAAAGTATTAAGCACATCTCATTTGGTTGGACCTTGCAGAACTGCTGTTTCTAATGAAGGTACATTGCTTCACTAAGCTATTGTTTCATGAAAAAAGGCTCTTGCCTTCGTAATTGCATCGGGAATACCCCCTCTTGGTTTTTTAGAACCAATGTTGCAAATGTAGGGCTTGCCCCTCGTAGGAAAGAGTCCAGGCATTGCTACAGTGTTACAATAATATAAGGTAAGAAAGACTGATGCCACATGCAATCTTTAAAATTGCTCTACAAAGAAACTAGAACGATTTGAAACGAGCCCTTTGGCAGGAATGCTCTACATATGTTCTAGTATTTTAACATATTTTTACCTAACTCCTAGAATTACCTAGGATTTTTGTTTTTACCATTAAGTAGCAATTTTTGCGCACTTTGCTGCAAAGTGTAAACATCAAAACAGTGTCCTCCAACTTATGATCCTACACTTAACATAACAATAGTTTCACTAATGTTAGACACCTTGATTACCTTCTGATTGGTGGAAAAATAATGAAAATCGCTGTGGTATGAGCTGATTTATGATTCTTTAAAGTTGGCTCACAACGGTACATTGCACCGGAATTCTAATGCAAACAGCTACTTGACATGTTGAGAAACTTCAAAATTCCATTTCTCATAACTGGATTGTCCGATTTTGAAAATATTTGCTTCCTGTTATGACCAGGGATACCCTCCTTGATGTTGATGTAAAAATTGGTATATTTTAGAAATTTCATATTTTCCTATTTATTCCATAATTTCGACGATCTGGATCACTGTGTATTTCTCTCATAATCCAAGCATTGGGTAAAATTGATTTCACATTCCAACTACATTCTTCTATCTAGCTTTTCCTTTTTTTGCATTGCTTAACTTTCCTACGTTTTTTGAAAAAAAACAGCATCCAGTTTTGGTTCCTTGTCAATTTAATGTTCAGTATCTATAAATCTGATGCTAATACCTCCGCATTTATCAAATACACTTATATCAATACGCTTTCCTAAAAAGAACACAGTCGTCTAAGGAAGGCCAGCTGTTCTAAGAAAGTAAAGACTGCAAGATTAGAAAGGGGGTAGCTGTCCCTTTGAAATGCCAATCTGGCAAGCACAGTAGAAAGCATAGACAAAACTCACTGGAATAAACAAACAGTCCTGAAGTACAAAAGAAATCATTATCATTAGACTCACTGCACTACATTGAAGAAAGAAAAATAGGAATTTTCACTCTTTGGTTTAAAAAGATCTACTAAATCCTTTCTCTCAAACCGAACTCTCTCTACAGCTCATTTTCTGCTGAAAATGGCTTAGCTTCGTTAGAACGTAAGAGAAACTGTCCTACAAGTACTTTGAGAACCTTTCTTTGGTGAACTTTTACTGCCTTAGAGAGGCAGAGGGGTCCTATAAATCATACAGGGTGCAAGAGGGTTACGACTTACAGTAAGATATGAAAGAAGGGTTCTGAAAAATTTCAATTCTTTTGAGACAGCCATAGTCCACCCCCATGATGCTAAATCAAAGCTGGTCAGACAGGTTTTAAAAAATCAGAGTTGTAGTGAAAAAACAAATTATTACATGATACTGGTAATCCAAATGTATCAACAAAGTATTGAGACGAGTCATCTGATAATGCTGAATAAATGATCTACCTACTTCCTCTAGCTCATCATCATCCATTTTGACATTCATGTGCTCTGCTGTTGCCATGCAGCCAAACATGATAGCGGAAGGAAAGGGCCAGCACTGTGATAGCATATAACGAACATTTGAAACAGGCAGACCACACTCTTCAAGCATCTCCCGATGAACTGCAGCCTCAAATGATTCCCCTGGTTCGACATAACCAGCTAGACAAGTGAACAAGCCAGGGGGGAACATTGGCTTCCTTCCAAGCAAGATCTTGCTGTGATCTGGTGATAGTATCAATGCCATGGTTACTGGGTCAACTCGAGGGTAACAGGCATGATGGGAACTAGCTGAAAATGAAGCAAACAGCTATGCTGATTAATCAGTCAAAAGTAAATGATCAAAGAATGGCAAACACTTACTCATTATTATCCAGTAGTACCGTAAATCATCGGATAAGCCCCCGCCTAAAAAATCATTTTTGCAAATAAGCCCCCCTGGTATAAGCCTCAAGGGGCCTTATTCGAGAGAAGCATAACTGCAGAATAATATATTAATTATATATTAATATTACTTCTTTTTACTCAAGACAAAAAAGCAGAAAGAAACGCAATTTTCGTGATGGTAATGAAGAAATCGTTATTGACTAATAAATTTCATTTGCGAAGTAACCTAAATTGTGATTGTTTGATCTAACAGATTGAGAAAACTATGTCATTTTACAGGTCAACCTTTGAAGAAAATGCCAAACTTTGAAACAGCCCCCTCCAATAAGCCCCCACCCAAATATTCATTGTTGCAAATAAGCCCCCAGGAGCTTATTCGAGGATTTACGGTACTGGGCTTAGATCATCTGTGACGGGGTCCCTTGAAAAAACAAGATAAAGCAGCGGCCACAATAAGCGGAGTGACTACAAGCGGAGTGTGTTTATAAGGGTTTAACCAGAGTTCAATTTGCTAAATAGCAGTATAGTCAGGGATGAAACTTCAGGAGGGTATGGGGGGTAAGTCACCCCCAACCTTGAGAATTTGCCATTTCGCAGGGCAAACACGGTAGTTACAATATATTCCTACAGGGCACCTTACTGGACCTAGGACCATTGGTCAACAACTTTTACTGAAAAAGATCACAGATAAAACATTTTCGCAGGGCAACCGCTGACACACCCCCCAAATTTAGTGAAGTTACATTCATGAGTACAGTAGCGTGATTATATCCGGAGAGTGACTGTATGTGGGGTGACTACAACCACGGTCGACTGCCTTAGCTTTTTGACCAGAAGTACCTAAGTGACAAACAATTAGCCAAAAGGCATACACAACGCTATAGATCCTCCTAAACAAGATTTTCCATAGTTGAGCCATACCCAAGCCCAAGTAGAAGGAATTCTGATTTCCATGTGCCTAGAAATCATTCCATCAATAGTTTTTTTAAAGATTCTTTCATTTCATTTTAAATTATTTAAGCTGGGTAGAGTATGCAGCTAAAAGCTGATTTCTATACTGCCATGCAAAATAATGCAAAAACAAATAATCTAATCACATTTTTATAAAAAGAAGAAATTACAATAAGAACTACGTATAATAATACGAACAGAAGCAACAATTAAAAAGTTGTAGAGTTAGGGAGAGGATTCCTTCAGATTTCGTAAGCTTTTTTGAATTGAATTTGAGTTTGCGCATTTTCGGCATCAGCACTTAAATTGTTCCATAGTCATGCTCTTCTGTAAGAGAAGCATTTCTGACCACTGGAATTTTCCAAAAATGGCAATTTAAGATCAGTCTTAGTATTGCGAAGCTCCCTAATGGCATTTTGAGATAACCTTTCCAACAAACTGATATACCGTCATGCCAGTTTCCTTATCAATAAGTTTCCTTATAGTTTGCCATCCTAGTTTCTCCACGAGTAGCTGATACGGTGCATTGTAAGGGCTATTTGTAGCTATCCTAATAGCGCGGTTTTGTAGTTTCTGTAGTTTATTCAAACCTGTAGGACTACACACTCCCCACACCGAACAGCAGAATCTGAATGTGGTTCAATAATGCTTTATACATTGATTGAACTGTTGTTAAAGGAAGATATTTTTTCCATACTATAGCGCTCCTATTCCTCTTGATATCTTTTTGATCAAAGCAGACATATGCTCGTCCCAATCTAGAAAGTGGTCAACTTCAATCCCCAAATACTTAGTGCGTTTTATCTTCGAAACTGGTTCCTGATCGATGACGATTTGTAAATTTTGTGTTTCAGAATTATAAACATCTTTCAAATTTTTCCTAACCCTATAAAAATAGTTTGTGTTGTGGTGACATTGAGGGATAGCTTGGTTTGATTCCAACCAGGTTTTTAAACAGAGAAGGTCAGAATTTACATTTTTGTTAATGTCAGGGATCGAGTCCCACGAAAATCGATTATCTAAATTACATTCCTTATCTGATTGGAACAAGTGATCACTCAACAGCCAACATTGACAACGTTTATGCTGACAAAGCTCTTGTAAACTTTTGCATATATTGAAAAACAATTAAGGCAAAGACCTATGTAGCGCCCTTTTTCTAAAATCCTCTCTGCCAAGATTCAAGAAGAAATCGGAAATAAACCCCTTCTCTGTTAAGTCCCCATACTTTCATACTGTTCACTATTGCAATTCAAATGTTTTAGATCAGGGGTCGGGAACCTTTTTGGCTGAGAGAGCCTTCAAAGCCTGATATTTAAAAATTGAGTTCCACGAGAGCCATACAATCGGGCATTGGTGTCGCATGGGAGCATAAATGTTCCAATTCGTCACTAACTTGGCCAATCGAGCAATTAGACAACTGAAGACAACACCAGTGGAAACCTTGGAAGGCCTTACTGGAAGTATTTGCTGTTTTGCAATACTTTGAAGAAAGTCTGCTGAGATTTGTCTGCGAGTGAGAGAGCCAGATCCAGTCTTGCAAGGAGCCACAACTGGCTCGCGAGCCATAGGTTCCCGACCACTGCATTAGATCAACAAATTCAATCAAATCGTTTCAGATAAGTCCAAAATCCTGGTGTATTTCTGGAACGATGAATCAGTCAAAAATTAAATCTTCAGCTCATAGCACAATTTTAAGCAAAAGGCGATATTTCACAAGCAAACATGGCAACAAAGAGGCACCAATTGTCCCACGATAATCGATGACTTCAATATCAATTGAAATGTAGACAAACGCTACATAACAGGATTACACCAGTTTAATTGAATTTATGGAGCTCCTCCATAACGGTTTTTGTTGACTTACATTCCAACTTTCACTTCTGTTTATCACTATTTTCTGTGCAATAAGGTTTTCTGAAGAGGCCCAAAAAATTGACCTGATGCACGAGAGGGGATTAAACTCAGGTCTCTCCGTTTAAGGCGCGTGATCGCACGCACGCGTCTTGCCACTCGCCTCGATCAGACGAGGTGCGCGTTTCGCCACGCTCCTCGTTCTTGAAAATGAACCAAACCGCGCGCCTCGACAATATTTCTAAAAAGTGCCTGAAGCTATACATTAGCGAGTTTAATTACACAGCCTTGTTTTAAAAGCAATCTCATAAAAAAATTCTATCAACGTACTTTTTAGTTGTTCGGGTAGTTGCATTTGCGTTGAAGTAAAAAATTACATCGACAGTTGTGTCTAAGATTGTTCTTTGTTTATTAAAGACATGTGCTAACGTTGTGGTGAAAGTGGATTATTTGGCTATGATATTCGTACAGCAGTAGCCCGCATAAAAGAGCCTGTGTTTATAAGAACCTTGAGGCTGCAATTTCATCTTTTGAACCCTCTAAATACGAACCCCAAAGAGGCTGAAATGGCAAGTGGTTCTTATGTAATGGGTTTCATGGTATTTAGTTTAAAACTTCAAATGTAAAAACTATCATAGGCTATTTGTGTACAGATTAATTTTTTTACAAAAAAGCCACACACTGTCACTCTTCCAAATTACAAGAATCCTTAAGACTTTTTCAGAATTTCTTCGTCACACACTAGATTGCAAGATTATTAAAACAAGAATTCTAACCTAAAGGTGTTCTTATGAATTGCCAAGAGTTTTCGTGCTGACAACTATGAACTTGCTAATGTGTAAGGGATTTACTGTATATAAGAGTGCTACTAGGTAATTTTTTGCAAAGCCCTACCAAGCGAGGAGAAAATACTAGCATACTATTCTGCTATGGGATGTGCATAACGAGTAATAAAAGCAAATAGCGGTAGGCCTAAATCGCGTACCTCGGCGCAAAATTTCGCTACGAGATGCGCAATCGGTCGCGCGCCTGCTACAATCTTTACGGGAGACCTGATTAAAATCCCCAGTTGAGCGAGGAAGCGCAGAACAAGAACAAGGGAGAAGAACAAGGGTAGTTTCAATTGCTTCGTTCATATTGGATTTGGCCCCACAAAAGACAAGGGTCAGTCTGTTTTCCTGCATTCGTCTTACTTGGTCTAGTTTTGCCATTTTGTGGGCCTTTGGTCCTTATGTGTAACATGCACCGCGTTGCATTTACAACTGTCAGAGGCTGTGAAAAATTAAAGTGTTGCAAAGGTACCCCCTCATTTTGTTATGGAAAAATACCCCCTGGTTTTAGATTGCACGTTAATTAGTATCGTATAGAGTGGAATAAGCGAGTTAAGTGTACTGATCGGGTAAAGATAGTTATGGTGTGATCAACAGCGAAATTTAGTTAGCAATGTTATGTTATGTTCTCATAAAATCATAAAAATTACAAGTGGAATAATAAATTGTCTCTATCTCTAGCCCATAATTACAACATAAAGTTTTCAATGTCGCATAAGATCATGGAAAGTCAATAAAGTACGTATGCACTGAAGGTTAGTGGGTGGGTAAGATCAAAAAACATACTCGGGTGGATTGGTAAAAATTGTGATGATTTTGGGCGCGCGTACTTTCTGGATGATACCTCATTTTCATTTCATGTTAATTTAGACAGTTAGGGAGGGGTGGACTTGAGTTTTACCTGTTTTTCAAGAGGCCTTCTGCTAAAAACTTATAAATTAAAACTCCGTTTACACGGGAATGGTTCCGAGTGGAACCGGACCACGGGAACTGATGGAACCGTTCCAGACAGAACCGCTAGCCATATCAGAACGGGTCCACCTAGAAAGTAGTTCCCGCATGGAACCGAACCAAAAGGTTCTCGTGTGAATACCCAGAACCGTTCTCATCAGGTACCCTTAGAACCGAGGCAAAGGGAAATTCGACTGACCATAGCTGACGATAACTGAAAATCTGCTCGCGAAGAAAGTTTTGGGTAAGGCTTAGAATAACGTATGGCGGGAAAACTTTTTCAAGCTTTTTCTTGTTCCCGTTGAATGGAGAGAGAGGCTGTCGTTCGGAACTCTTGGTGCGTGACTACACTGAAAGGAGCGGTTCTGCACAGAACGGTTTAAAGACATGGCGTAAGCGAGAAGCCTATCCGTACCTACACGGACGGTTCCATATAGAACAGTTCCATAGTTCTCGTGTAAACGCAGCCTAAAAGTCACTTCAAAACTAAAATGAACAACCTAATTAAAAATTGAAATTAAAATACCAAGTAAGAAGCTGATCTAAACTTCTTAAATAATAATACAAAACAAATGAACTGAGAATCCTCCAGCGATCTGGGAGCTAATGCTGCCCAGTTCCTTAAGCTGAAAAAGCGCTGATATAGACAGGGGAAGCAGCCGTTCGATCACTACAAGGGTCCCCAGTCCATTACATATTGCTTTTGAAACACAAACGGAAAGAGACTGCTTTGATTAAGTCGGTAGGCTAATCCAGAGTTTCGCATGTCATTGTTTGACATTTTCTGTGGAGTTTTCAAATCAGTTGCTGTTCAAAAGAGGTTCTCGTAAAAGGTTTACGCAAGTACTGTGGAGAAAGCCCATTGATAAACTTGTAGAAAATTAGTTGGATTCTACATCTACAAGCTCAAAAATAGTCTCCCAACCGAGGCTCTTAATGGTTGGTCCACTAGGGGCACTGAGGCTGCTTTCCATCAAAATTTTTGCAGTTCTGTTCATCAGCTGAGTTGATTAATGGTAGTTGCGCCATAGCAACTCCATACTGGACAGCAATAACGGAAATGGAGCTCCACAATACTTGTGTATAACGTTTTCACAGAAGCAATAGGGAGGGTGTTTTTAGCATATTCTAGAAAACCAATGGCTCTGGTAACTTTGGAAGATATCTTTTTAATGTGTTCTTTCCAATCTAAATGTAATGTATTGCTGTTACGTTGTCAACTTGTTCAAGCTTTAAATTCTCTGCAGCATTATTGAACGCTTGGTGCCATGGCCAATTAACATTGATTGTGTTGTCACAACACTAGCGAAAGCATGTTCTCTTCAATTCTGCAAAGCTATGTTGACTACAGCATCACTTTTAAAGCTTGTGTTATATTTAAAATTGGACAGTGATCTTTTATGGTACCCTCTTCTGCAAAACAGCTTGCAAAAAAGTGGAGAAGCCAGTGCCTACCACCCCCCTCCCCCAGTTTCGATGATCATGAATCAGCTCAAAGCTCAAACTTGTTGATAAAACTCAAAGCTGTCTGGTAGAAAGCGAAGGTTATTGCTAGAAGTTACTAGCATGCTCTCTGCACCTGCTATAACTCCCTCTGCAGCGGGAATAGCAGTGTGTGTGTGTGGTCTTGCAAGGCCTTTAAACGAAGTATGTGTGCATGGTTGACTGGAAATGATGCACCAATATGCATGTTTGTACTTCAGTCGAATAACCCACAGACACTCCAGAAATTGCATTGATAACGGATTTCACAACACCAATTAAAGGTCAACGTCAAGGACATTATTCTGAATCTCTTATCTAAGATGTGCAGTAGACCACCCCCATACTGATTTCCAACTTATGTAGTATTCCCAGTCCTTTGTATGTGAGTGTGCGCAATTGAACGCTTTCCCAGCAATGGCCCGGCCAAAATGAATATAAAACATTTTCACATATCAGAGTATGAAAATGAAGCCGGGATTCAAATTTCAAGTTATTGGAGCATGGAATGCTCACAAAATCATAAATGCTTTGTAAAACTTTTTTCACTTACTAGCCGTAAAGGCTGCAAAACTAATTGTGCAAGGACTGCAACGAGTTATAAAAAGTGGAAAGAAGCAAGTACCATGTCCAGAGGCATGAAGTGCCTGCTTAAGAGCTCATATCACAATATTGACAAAATCTGCAGAAACCAGCTAGGGACTGTTCAATTTTATTGTCACGACACCCTACTTTTTCTTCTCATTCATTCTAAGATTCCTTCTCTGCGTCATGACATTCCTTTTCACTTCTCTTCCATACCTTTGCGGCATCTCTGACTATACCCTGACTAATGATTTTTCTTATATTTCTCATACACACCTTTCCTGTTTTTCTTAATTGTGCATGATTCAGTTCAATTCATAATCCCTGTTTTATTGCATATGTACGCTCTAACTTCATATGTAAGTTCAGTTTTACTCTATGCGATCAGCTAGCTATAATTCCGTGTCCTCTTTCGGGGGTTCACGTTTGATGTGAATTAAAGCTTTGAAAATTAAGTTGTAGTTTTTTTACCACTCGAAGCTATCTGCCATCACAAATGAACAAACCAATATTTCTACGCACTTGCAGCGATAAATACTAAAAATCCGGGAGATATAGAAGGCATGTGCCCCGTTTATCACATGTGCAGCTAAAGTGTCCCTTTGCAGCTTGCAGAGCACCGCTTCAAGATGCACATAATGATGCTCAACATCTCTACCTACTGGCAGACTGCGCGCCAACACGAGGTGGGCGTACGTTTCCATAATCAATGTCTTAGAAAAAACCCAGTGACTGCGTCAACAATTTCTCGAGAAATAGTTTGCAAGTCAACTTCCAGTCGACGAATTTCTCTGCGAAATAATTAATTTGTCTCGTGGACTTATCGTGCAAGGAGAGTTTGATCTTGTTCGTTTTGCATCGACATTAAAAACAGAGAAATAATAGACAAGGGCCCGGGATCACCGAGTATTTTCACAAAGAAAGGAGCGCATAGCAATCTTTTTATTAATATGCGACGTTATGACTCTGTTACACTCTCCATTTGTCTACATTCTGACCCTCCATTTCATTGTTACAAATTGCTTAAGGTAAAGACCTTTCATAATTACCGTAGTTGCATTTTCCGTTTCATTAGATGACGGATTTCGTGTTGCCACTTCCATTTAGGCCATTAGGCCATCAAAAAATGAAGAACACAGGAATGCTGTTCTCAGGAAACATTTGATAAGTGAGAATGAAACTTTTTAGCAAATTCAAGATTATACTATTAAAATAGTACATAATGACGCAAGCAGGAGCCAAGGATCGCATCAAACGTAAGCACGATTTGTAAAAGATTTTTGACTGCAAATATCACGATGATTTTACATGATTTCTGTGATTTTTTGTGACTACAGGCGAATTTACAGTTTTTTAAACATTTTCGTGTGATTTTTCGTATGATGTATTCAGTGTTTGATGCTGTTTTTATTTGAAAGGGAGCACAAATACTTTTAATGATAAGTAGTGCACTTTTGCTACGAGTCCAATCTGTCTTTCCTACGATGTTTTGATACACAGTACTCTTTCGTCGATTCTTTTCCATGGTTGCATTGAGGTTTTGACCAGAAACGGAGAAGAAGCTTCATTGTTGCTAAATTTCAGTGCAAACATAA
>OLMO02000294.1:7556606-7568004 GCA_900291935.2 Cassiopea xamachana | reverse complement strand
TTAATACTCTAGACCGTATTGTTCAACAACTCAAATCAATTGTATGGTAGAGTCTTTCTACTTCAAAAGCACTCTGCAGGATTCCCACAGCAATCCTTATCCAAAGCACTATTAACTAACGATGATACATGCATAATAAGTTGTCATTGAAAATCAAAACTCATCCAGTGAAAACTCAAGTTCAGGTACCTAATGCCACTACCACAAGAAGGAACCTCAGGCCACGTTAATACTGCCACGGGTCAAGATTTAAACGGATCAAAAAGTGATCCATAGCAGCGTAAAAAGCATTGACTGTCAAGAGTCCGGATCACTTTTTATCCTTTTGCAAAAAGGTTCAGAAGTTATACGGCTAACCGTATAAGTTCTGCTACGGATTGTTAGGAGTGGTGCAGACGGAAGGCCATTCCGTATCACCTTGGATACGGATCTAACTGTCGAGTAATGAGGTCTGGGATTTAATCATTTGTAGGAGATTGGACCCGAATATCTACATATTGCTTTAGTGACTCACAATTTTGGATAGTAGTCTTTTCGATGCGAATTAGTAACGCGTTTTCTGCTTATTACGATTTACGCTTCATCGCTATGTATATAGTTGTTTGGATATAACAAAGTTCTTTATACATTTACAAACTTGCCTACTCTCTGGACTCTCCACATAAACAGTGAGCCTTAGCATTGTAAAAGAGGCCTCATTGTACGCATTTCCAACAGCAGAAAAACTTTTACATTGTCTCATTCACCATGGCATCTCCCACAAAAACTAGGATTCCCTTAATGGACTATAATCACGAATCCATAGACATATCCATATCGCTAACAAAACAGTTTGCCAGTTTTCTACTTGGAACAACTTGACAATAATAGCTACCATGGCAACGTTCCACGTATCAGAATAATGCACTGTAAACATAAAATATGTATCCGGCTGCTTTCTTCTGTCCCTCCTTTTCCTCTTACTTCTTCTGCTGGTCTCTTTCTCGATATCTTTTTCTTTTTTCTACTTTTTCTTCTCTTTCTCCTCCTTAGGGGCGGGTCATTAATTACTTGCAGGGAAGGGGTGGAAGACATTCTCAAATATTTGATAGTATTCTCGTCCCCCTTTCAGTTTTATGCAACACTTTTCATCCCCCCTCCTGCACTTCAGAAGGAACTCCATTGCCTTTCTTTGAATAAGTTCTTTAATTTTCATCTTCCCCCCTCTGAGTGTAAAAAATTTGGTCACCCTCCTAGATCTCTTCCATCCCCTCCCTCAGAAGAACTAATGACCAGCATCTTATTTTCCTTCTCAGTTTCCTATTCCTCATTTCTGTTATCCTTTATCCTTTTACTTTTGCCGCATTGTATCTCCAATATTATTATTATTTTGTGGGTCAAACAGCTCAATTAAAGACAATAAGAAGACAATGCAATGGATATAGAAATGATTTCTCGCGTGCTACGAAGTTATTAATAGGTCCAACAGCACCCTACTTGCCTACTCAATGTCAAGCTGAATTGTTTGGCAACCCCACTGAACATGCTTAGTGCAGCTACGCATTGGTTCTGTCACCCTCTGCTGAGCACAGCCTAGAAACTCTATTCAAATACTCATATTTGTTAACCACCTCTTGGTTATCATTCAAATAGTTTATCATGGATTAGTTCTGCACGACAATGCCTATGATAACCAAAATAGACACGAAAGTAGAGGTGATTGCGATGAAGAAGCATCCTTTAAACAACTTCGTTTCTACATTACTGATAAAATTATGGGATATTTTCGTTATGTAAAAAACTCCATATTAACTGAGACACTTTGTATCAAACTTAAAAACCCTTTTCCTTCAACATGTCAAGTGCTAATGAATCGTTACCATTGTCTATTTGCTTCTTCATATTGCAACGATTAAATGGGACGTCCATTATTCTGTGTTGTGGAAAATGTACTATGCAGCATTTCTCAAGGGTAAAGATCCAATTAGAGAATGGGTGTAGAAGTCATTATGGAAATTTGCGCTTCTAGAATTGGGTTGCAGCGGAAAAATTTGAAAATGGTGCAGTTGTCTTATAGCGCATCAAAGGAAAAGGTTATTTCCAAAATGATCTAATATAGCAAATAACAAGTGACAATTGCAACCTCTCAGCAGTAAGCTTTACAAGCAAGACTTTCCTTACCAAGATTGCAACTCAGGAAACACAAACACTATACTGTTATATGTCTAATTTCGCACCAAAGAGCTGCAATGCTTTAGTCGCTAGCATCACCATGATTTTGGAATAGATTAAAGAGTAGAAGAATGGATCCAAAGATTGAAGTTTCGTAACCATTTTGTGCGAAATCCACTTGTAGTGGCAATTATTCGAGTAATAATTGCATTGATAGTATTGACGTCATTGTCTATCTTCATCAAATACGGGAAATAGTCAAAGTAACAATGTGCTTCCTCTTCGCGTTTAACTTCATTGCTTTGATTCAATGACAACGGGAATGAAATTATCTGGCAATTTAACACAGACAAAAAGTTCGCGCATGCAAATTTTAAGTATTCTATTTGCTACCCTGAAAGCGATAACGAAGGACACAAAAACTATCTTAACCATGTTTGCCGAGCTTATCGACCTGATTAGGAATGCAGGTTATAGATAACTAGGCTTTATGCTTAATTTTCAATCTTGAATAGCCTACCTACTACCAATCGTACACTTGCAAGATAGTTTTGTGATGTCAAACAGTGAACAAACAATTGACCACCTCTGCATTTTCCCAAGGGTCTGCTAATGGTGGATTGATGTTTTTGGTGGCTTCTTGCTTCATTAGCAGAAGACTCTAGATTTTACACATTTTTACTTCATGTTCACAACAACAAAAGAGACCAGGAATAACTCAATGCCCCATACTAATACTAACTAGTTTGGGACATTGAGTCTACACAAATAGCATTTTCAGAGCAAAGAGGATTACTTACCATTTCAAAAGTAATGCATCTTGCACAAAGCAAATGTCCCCGTTCTGTCTAAAACCACAGTACTCTGATGTGCTCTAAATAGTGATGCGGCCCAATTATTCTGTTGTCAAAGTCAATTATAAGCGTTCATCCCAATCAAAATTCTTCTTGCTGACATTCATCTAGCTTACCAACCTACATGCAATGAAATACTATCATAAAATACAGGAACCATCAATAGCTGCATTGAGATTCTTAAATACAGTTGCTTCAGAAATACATCATTCCTTTTGCAAATTATGCTGTCAACTATCCTATTCACCTTGGAATTGAAGAAAATTAAAATCCTATATGAAAAAGAAGAAACATCAATATAATCGAGTAAAATGACCAATTAAACAATATCAGTCTCTACATTTTCATATTTGGACAACACACATTTCTGTAGCTTCTTTGTCAAAATTGAATTTATATACTTTGATCTTTTTCAGTCATTCAAGTTTCTACTAATTTAATTAGATTACTTCAATACTGAGGGCTCTGTTCAATACAATTCTGCTCTCTGTTTTTCAGTATCTTACTCGATCACCATTTTCTAAATAAACTACTGATATACCCTTAAGTGTTATCTCCAATTGAGCACCATATATCGCTAGAATTCCCAGCTAGTGTGATACTTCATTCATTTCAGTTCAAATATTTTAAGGAGATGACCCTTCCGTAGTGCTGGTTTTCAAGAGGCCCTCCATAACATAAATTATAAAGTAAGCACACATTTGTTAAAACCAAGTAAAGTAAACCTAGAGCGATCTAAAAAAAAATTATCAAACATCAAACTTAACCCTAAACTTTCTAAATCACCAAAAACGCCCCTAGTAACTAAAATGGCCATTAACGATAAAAAAGTGCATTTAAAAATTGCTATTCGCTATACGCATTTTTTAAAGCTAGAAAGGGACGATGCTAGTTTCCCCTCAGCAGAGAGGCCTTCCCAGATCTTAGCACTTCTGAGACACACATTTTTGGCCAGTTTTCAAGTTTTCTTTTGGTAGCCTTAAGTCCTACGTCTTAAGTTGGTGTGCTTCTAAGCACTTTAGGGCTAGCTTGGATGCTCTGATGAAAAGATTAAACATATATTGAGGAGCCAGTTGATGGAGGGGTTTAAAAACCATGATACTAGTCTCACTGGTGAATAGCTGATCTATGGTCTTCCAGCCAAGCTCTTTAATAAGTGGCTGGCAAGGGGTGTCAAAACTACTACCAGTTACAGTTCGGGCAGCACGATTTTGCAACTTCAGCAAATTATTAATCTCAGTGAAACCAGAACACTCCTAGGCTAAACGAAAGTAGCGAATATGTGGTTGAACGATCCCTGTTTACAAGGTCTTATGAGTCTCTTCTGGTAGTAAGGACTTAGCATGCCAAAAAAATCCAATTGCTTTTGAGACTTTGGACAAATCTGCCTTACTATGCTCCTTCCAATCTAGGGAATCTTCTATCTGTGCGTCGAGATATTTAGTCTTCTGGACAACTTCAAGTTCACCTTCCCGAATCTTTAATCTCAAAAAAATTCAATATTTGTCACTGACAATCCTAGTATTGTATGAAAATCACTTTTTTGCTAGAGCCTCAATTTTCTCAACTTTTTCCGGAATTGAGGTTGAAATGTTCTTAACCCTATGGCAGTAATCTGGATACACTTCAACTCATAAGAAGTTATCTCTCTAAGAGACAGTTAAGAGTAAAGAAGAATAATACCTTCAGTGATTGGAAAGATATCAAATTTGGAGAATCTTATGAGTAAGTCCTAGGGCCTTTAATCTCTAAGGTATTTGTAAATGATGCTTTTTGTTTGTCAGATGCACTAATATCTGTAACTATGCTGCCGATACAACTATCTTTGCATGCCATCCAACTCTTGAAACTATTATTAGACAATAAGAACAGGGAGTGCCTTGGTTGCAAAATGGTTTTCTAAGAATTACTTGAAATGAAATGATGACAAGTGTCACCTTATGATATTTGGTGACAAATGCTCTAAAGCAGTTACCACTACAAGTTCGACAGGTTATGAAAGTGAGAGTGAAAAACTGTTAGGTATAACTTTTGATAAGAAATTAAATAAGAAATTAAGCTTCAGAAAGCATCTTGAAGAATTATGCAAAAAGGCCAACCGAAATCTCAATGAACTTTGCCCGCTTGTCCATCTATTTCGATCCTATGAAACTAGACAATTTAGTAAAATCTTTCATCAAGTCACATTTTATATATTATCCACTTGTATGGATGTTCCATGATAGGGTGATGAACTCAAAGTTAAATTTCATCCAAGAAAGGGCGTTGTTACTAGCATGCAAATTTAGTGAAACGGATTGTGAAAAGCTGATGAACAAAACTTTAGCCACTTATCAGCATAATTTGCAGTTGCTAATGATTGAAATATACAAAATGAAGCATTATTTGAATCTAACTTTTATGAGTGATGTCTTTACTGAGAGAAATAATCAGTACAACTTGAGAAATGAAAATCATTTCCAACTGCCAGTGGCAAAAACAACAACATACGGACAAGAAAATGTCTAATACGGAGGTTATCTTTTGTGGTGTGCACTGCTAGAATAAATTAAAGATCCTAACTCTCTATCTGAATTAAAACAGCAGATTAAAAAATGGGATGGAAACTCTTGCGTCTGTAGATTATGCAAAAGTTTTGTTAAAAATTTAAGGTTTTTGCAGCTATCTTTCAATACCCTATCTTTTGAACATTGTAATTAGGTTTTGCTATCGTTAATTAGCTTTCAAAAACATTTGTATGTTTGCCAACTGTAAAAAATTGATAATGATAACAATAAAAAGATACAAGTCACAAGTCTGTCATAATCCAAGTTTGAAGGAGCAATCTCAAAAATGCAGAATGAAGAGTGAATTGTATCAACATTGCTTTTGAAGTTAAGGCAAAACGGTTACTTGTAGGTGGAACTTCATTTGTGGAACAAAATGACCATATTTTCCCCACCCTAAGGAGTAGATACCAGACTATCCTGTGTAAAGACTCGACTGGTTTACTTTGAAGCAGAAAGCAGATTAGTTGGGCTGAGTTTATAATCATTTTTCCTGTTACATGAAAAACGAATTTTAATTCAACTCAACTGTGAAATTTAGGGAAAAAGAGAGAAATAGAGAGATGACGCTTGCAATATCATCTTCATGATCGTCGTCGTAGAATTCTTTGATGCATTCCTTCGGTGGTCAACTTTATACTTGGTCAGGATTTCTTGATGCACGAGCGGTCTTTAGAACCGTAGTGGAGAGAGTAGACTTTTTAAAAGCTATTAACTTTTATCTTCATTCCAACTTTACTGTACAAATGGCTCGGCTAGGTGACTCGCGTCCCTGCTATTGAACCTATGAACTCTAACTCATGATTCACATAGCTATAGCTCTAATTCTCTAGTTCTTCAATAATCATAGTTCTTCTTAAATCTTAGCTCTTCTTAACTTATTTACCACAAAGGATGCACTTAAATAGTGTAGAAATACTGATTTAGGATGCATCAGCATTTTTGCCGACGTACAGTAGTCGTTACTCAGCATAAAATAGAATAGTAGGGTAATGCTTGTTTATTCTATTATGCCTAGTCTAGTCTTGTATGACGCAAGGGTAAATAATCCTTAATCCTTAAACAATGGAATAGAATGCTGCATCATGCACAGTCATTATTATGGGGTTTCCTATGGTGTGCCTAGCTTCACGGAATTACTACGTTTGTGTTACTTATATCCAACCTAACTTATTTCTTAACGACTAATATAAAATACTTTTGGACATTTACGTACGTCTTACAATTTACTGAATAGAAACTAGCAATATTCACATATGCTTACATTCTGTTGGCTCAATTACAGTCATATCGACGTATCTCACGAACAACTAATATGAGATGGCCCTCTCAACCTTTCGCAAGCCTTGAGTGTACAAATACCTAATATATCAACGCAATACGACGTAGTCTTCTGCAATCTTCTACAAGCACTGAGAGGCTAAATACCAAACAACGAAATGTGAGACGTCCTAATACAAGATACAAGTACTTTCGCAAGCTACTTTATCTGTCCTAATCTTCCATGTATAGCTCCGTACTTTCATTTATAAATTAGCAGTATGACACNCAACTAAACTGCTTTAAAATAAACCAGTCGAGTCTGTACACAGGCTAGTACTTTTGAGCAGTCAAGTAATACTTTCTTTCAAACCAGAAAAAAGAATTGTACAGGACACGATCTAAATAGCAAACAGAGTGAGGAAAGATATTATTTAGTATGCAGGGACGCCGGAGCATATTTTACGTGAGGGGGCTTGGGACGAGTGGACAGTTCCTATTTGGAAGTGGCAGAGGGGGTTAGGGGCGGAGCCTTTTAAAGTTTGTATAGCTACGCTCGTAGATTGCAAGGAAACCACTTTTTGAACACCAAAATACATTTTATCTTCGATAGAAAGGGCTAATTATTGTATGACATCATCACTAGCAAAAAAGTGGGAGGGGGAGCTGCAATCCCCCGGCTCCGGCGTGCCTGGTATGTAACACATCTACTGATCCATCCATCTATCCATCCATCCATCCATCTATCCATCCATCCATCCATCCATCCATCCAACCATTCATCCATCCATCCATTCATCCATCCATCCATCCATCCATCTATCCATCCATCCATCCATTCATCCATTCATCCATCCATCCATCCATCCATCCATCCATCTATCCATCCATCCATCCATCCATCTATCCATCCATCCATTTAGACGCATCAATATCAGAGAAAACATTAAGGTCACAGGGGCATTTTGACTGATTCATTAATGCCATACTGCCACAATCATTCGTAGCTTCATTATTCTGAGCACCATATTCATCATTTGCTTGGAGAGATGCACAAAGTTTGAAAGGTTAAAGGTACCTGGGCCACACTTCATGTCAGAATATCAAGATACATGCAGTGGTCTGTCACTTCTGTCAGAACACCTCATTTCTAACAATCAGTTTTTATCCTTCTAACATGTGTAAGCCACTCCATATTATTCTCCTTAAGGTAGTGACATGGCTAGCATTGACTATTTTTGGCAAACTAATTCTCAACATCCTGCTTATAACTAATTCGTTAGCATGTGGTTCACCGAGTTCCACATTTAATTCGTTGTTAATAGTTTTCTATGATCTATAGACGAATCTGAGGTCTGAGCCTTCGCTCAATTGCAAGGTTCTTTATGTGAGATAGATGATGAGCTAATCACTCGAACAAAATCATCCTTGTCACTTTCTGTCGTCGGTATGACCATTGGGACAACCAAGGACTGCTTGTGTCCTAATAACGACTTTCACTTTTCACCTCTCT
The DNA here is from genome assembly GCA_900291935.2 of Cassiopea xamachana. Classification (NCBI taxonomy): domain Eukaryota; kingdom Metazoa; phylum Cnidaria; class Scyphozoa; order Rhizostomeae; family Cassiopeidae; genus Cassiopea; species Cassiopea xamachana. The sequence goes on along the minus strand of OLMO02000294.1, from coordinate 7,559,680 downwards.
CTTTGATTCTAGGGCTTAGCATCATGTTAATAGTCAAAGCTGCCACCTGTGTATGACCATATAAAGATTTACAGTTCTGTGTCTAATTGATACACTAAATAAGGTTATTCAAAACAACACTGGCAGTTGCACTGAGAAGGCCTCTAAGATTTTTCTTTCAGCACTACTTCAATCGCTTATGATTTATTCAAAGTCTTGTTCCATCAAGCTACTCTGCTGGAAGATATTCTGTCATGTAATTCCGATGCCTTGCTACAGCCGGAAAGAAGAAAAGAGCATGGAATAATTCTACGTCAAATTGTAGACTAAAAAGCATTCACATGCTCTTGATTGTGCAATGTGTAAATACATATGTGAAAGGAATAGAAGCTGACAGCAGCTATTCTGTAACATGGCCTGCAACATAGCCGGATTAATTTTAAATATGTACATTTGCAATAGAAAGATTCCTGGTGGGATAGACTTTTTTGCAACTGTCCTAGTACCATTGCAATTACAGAGCATGCAAAGCAACCCCATTCGAGAACCAAACTGATAGCAAAAAACAATGCTGCAAACACTAAAGTAGCTACAATCATCACTAGCATATGACAGCAACTGGTATCTGGTTGGTGTCTATTCTCTCCAGGTCTTTGTGAAAGATTATCCATTACTACAATAGAAAAACCCCAGCTAATTTATTAGAACAAAGTCACTGAATAGAACAAATATGTACTGAAAAACATATATCATTTTCCCACACCCCATATACTTTCAGCTTTCTAGATTTCCACAACCATCTGCCCTTTCAAATATATCTCTAGGGATACGCCTTACGACCGATAGAGGATGCTGGTAATTATCTACATCTTAGCAATCGCTCGAATATTAATAATTCATCATCTTTATCAACAAGTGGATAGTAGGATTCAAATAAATCAAGCAGATTTAGGAGGTACAGCACCTCCTCAATTTCACAGCCAATTTATCATTTGGTCTATGGGTGCAACCATCTTTCAAAATGCGGTTCCTTTATCTTGCATGGGCGGAGAATGTCTCTAGCATCTAACTACTGAATTAATTGTGCGGTTATTCATGTTCATTCCTATCACCAGTCAATGCTATCTCAACTGAAAGAGAATGAATTTGACAACCAGTGCCCTTAGCCCTTTCAAATGTATCACTACAATGTTTGACCGCATGTCTAATATGTGCAAATCGTCAATGAACAGGTACTCTCTATCCAAGCAAAATTATTGTTAATACGTTGACATGACCCTGCTAATATACGTTTCTATCCAATGTCGCACTCTTCTAGCAGGTGGATTTGTAATAAAAACTGTGGCTTGGGGATACAGGATGCAGAGAAATGGTCTCCTTGGTAACCCTCACTTGGAGACTTTGAATCTCTGCTACACGCTCTTTTTTTCTATGAGAAACGTAGCTAAAGGCCTAGCACCAAAGGTTTCTTAACTTTGGGCAAAGTTTTAGTTCTTATGTGTTTTAAATGATTCTTAACATACCGAACCAAATTGTAGTGAAAACCTAAACAAAACAGGAATGAAGCAAACTATTAACAGTATAACAAAAAATGTGTCAGTGTGAGGCTGCATTCTAAAGCAATGTCATGTTCACACTGTTTTGGTCCAGCTTTACCTGAATTGAATTGAACTGAATTGAATCAAATAACGATTTTAATTTGCTATTTGTTCAAAGTTTCTTAGCTCTTTCCTTGTTGTTCTAAACTATTCTTAAATTTTATGAGGCCTAGTACTAGGCTGCTTATAAACTGATGTCTTTTAAAAAAGAACGTGTATTCCATATTGTGCAAGACCATTGCCACACCAAGCTATTGTTTGGGCAAATTCGTGAATGCATAGTCTATATTCACCAATTGGTCAGTCAACTTACAATTGGGTGCCCAATAAACGACCCTTCCCCCACTTACTGAATTTTCAATTATCTTCTAGCCCCTCTACTCTTATCAGGGTCCCACTTACTAATTTCTATTAAAAAGTTTTAGAAATAGGTATGTTGAATAAATCTATCTATCTGTCAGCATTATTACCGTGTTTCTCACATTTTCACAGCCATTCACGGTTGAACTACAAAATAGAAAGCATCATGGTAGTGCTATCTCATATGAAACCCTTTCCTCCTTCACTGTCACGTAAGAAAATTTTAAGTCTGAATCACAAAGCACTGCGCGTGCGCAGTATGATTGACAGATTGTCCTTAATATGCGCCGCTTTGGTCATGACGTTCAGCTATGCAGAGCTTGACAGTGATGAGTTTCACATGTCAGACCCAAAGGAATTATTCTAATTCCCCCGCGTTTCTTCCGACCACCCCCGCCTATCAGGAACGTAAGAGACAGAAAGTCAGAGAATGTAGAGTAGGTATAAAGAATTGCCCAATCATCTTCCCTATTCAATAGAAAAGCCTTCATTTATGATTGACTTTGTTCAATGACCCGTTAGCCAGGCACTTCACATCTTCCATAGCTCTTGCTGTTTACCATAGAAATGTGGAACAACTGGTACCTGGCTAAAGCTCTGACACTCATTCCAAGAAGGTCACCAAACCTTTTCACAGAAGGCCGGATAGCTAAATATCTATATTTCAGCGTGATAGATAAGGGAATATTTGCAATAGCAATATCTGCAAAAAAAGAACCACATTCTAATAAAAACAAAACTAAAGCACTATTGGCGAGCCTTATGTGCCCTTGCTGGCCACATCCGCCCCGTAGGTGGTAGCTTGGCAATTCCTCATCCTGTAGGATGGGCACCTTTTTGGAACACAGGCTTACGAAGGCAATAAATAAAAGTATAGAAGAACTAGAAGGTCTGTGCAGTGGGCAAGTGAGATATGGAATTATGTATTATCTATTGCGTGTCAACTACTGCGTGCGTGTTTCAATAGAAACATAAGATAACAAAAAGTGGGTTGAATGCAGATAGAGTAAGGGGATGAATAATCAATTAGCTACTCTATACAATACATATGCTTAAAAGCGTGTGTGTATTACATATATATATATATATATATATATATATATATATATATATATATATATATATATATATATATAT
>OLMO02000294.1:7515489-7548430 GCA_900291935.2 Cassiopea xamachana | reverse complement strand
TCATTTGTATATGCGTGTACCAGATCTGAATACCTTTAAACACGCCTTTCTTGTTACCATTGAGGTTAATCAATTTTCCAAGTCTGAAAAAGGTTATACGTCTCCCTCAATTCATATACAATTAGATTCAAATTTATCTACATTAGTTATTCCTATTGGGAGTTCACCAACCGTAAGGGATTATTCACCCGTTACGTAGCGCTAACTTTACTGTTTTTGAGACCCTCTCCTCCTCTCGTAACGCATTTTAGCAAAGCCTTCCAAATGAATTAAGCAATAGCGAAACAAATCAAGGGACAATCCTCGCGAAAGGTGCTGTGTAACTGGCGAATGATCCCTTATATAGAACATAATCTAGATGAGGCCACCCCCAAAGAGAGCATATACTGGCAACTAGCACGAGCCCTCTTGTTGCCAAACAGTCGTTTTCCTCATTCCAAAGACTCCTCCAAGCGTAGGGCCTCTCTAAATAATGTTTATCATTCTCTAAGACATAAAGCTGAAGTATGTATAAGAACTTAGAACAACGGTAACCGTGCAATCTTTGCTCTTCAGCATACTCCAACAAAGGGCCAAAAATTCTATTTTTAAATAAATAACATGTACCCTCTTTTCTACAAGAATTACTAATTTTTCACTGCGTCTCAATGCTCTTAAATTTCCTTGATCTTCAGCCCAGGATTATTCTGAAATTATTCTTAGGTACCAAAGCGTAACTTCGCCTGAAAATCAAGGAAATATATTCAAGACTTTGTTGATGTTTCGTTTTTCAAAAAAACAAAGCAAGAGCGGAGCAGAACAATAAATAATGTATCGATAATACAAAACTTGAGCCTTACATTTTTCTCAAATTATTCTTAAATGTCAATGCTTTTCAGCCTGAATATTCTCAGAAACATATTCTTAAAAAAGAGTGCATTTATCCAGTAGGAGAGCTTTCTCGCCCTTTAAGCATCGTCAGTAGACTGAGTAAATGTTATTGTTCTAAATGATCTGGAATACAAGCCCATAGCCAAGCCTTTGTTTCAGGAGTGGCAAAATTGTCCTGGAGAAATTACCTGGTACAAAATCTGACAAAGACCAAATCTCAACTAATACTCAGGATATCTCTCCTTAGCTTCAAAGATAAAGCAACAATACAAAGTTGCAAGAAAATTCCTAGAGGTAGCAAAAAGCTAGCATTCTGTTGCCCAGAGGTGGCATTTGCCACCCCAAGCCACCCCATGGCTACGGGCCTGCTGTAATAACGAATGTGTAAAAGTCAAACAATAATGTGAAGGTAGAAAATAAAATTTTCTGCAACTTTAGATCAACACAACGTAAATGGAACACGAGCTGCATCCACAAAACATGATATTCGTACAATGATAACAATCATAACTGAGGTAATCATGGATTCCTTGCTTGTCTAGGGATTTAGAAATCAAACAACAAACCACATTAGCTTTCCTAGGACTTCAGTACAAACTTCTTTTAAGCATTTGCTTATAAAAAGCACATAAATGCCTATCAACGGTTGGTACTTCACATCAACTTATTACTATTTGCTTTAGTCTAACGTGTATGTTCGATTGATGATATCTTGGGTATTTTTTTATACGCACAATTACAACGTTAAATGCAAATACAAAATGCAAAGGTGCTACAGGGAGCATGGAACAACATAACAATTAACAATTAACTTGATGTCAGTTCCAAAATGGGTGTCAGGTGCAACAGAGTCAGAAATTCATATCGTAGTTATGATTCAGAAATGTATATATTTGGGCCAAGAAAATACTTCTAGAAAAATGCCGTATACTTGATCGATACCAACATATAGTTAATATATATATATATATATATATATATATATATATATATATATATATATATATATATATATATATATATATATATATAATAGATACCTATATATATATATACATATATAATAGATACATATATATATAAATACATATATATATATGTATATATACATATATATATATATTAATATATATATACATATATATATGTATATATATTAATATATGTATACATACATACATACAATAGATATACTATATACCTATATATTTACACACAAATATAGACACAATCGAATCCAATCCGATACTTTGCAGTGCAATTGTGAACGAAATTACGAATAGTCTCCTTCGTAACTGAATGGAAGAAGTGGTTAGTGTTAAATAAGCTCCATATTGTGCCTTAAAAAATACATTGATGATTGCCACGATTGTGGTATGAAGGCCATCAATTTCTTATAGCTGTACACAATATATCTGATACCCGAAAGCTATATTCAACTTCTTTCGGGAGATGGGAATAAGAGACAGGAACCTAGAGGGCCTTGGTAAACTGCAATGTTTGCAAAATCACTCAAACTGACGCAATACAGGAGGAGGTAACATTTTCCCTGAGAACCAACTCTCAAATCAAGGACTTCTTTTCTTGGATGAGCCAGAGTATTGAAAAATAATAAATATGGAATGAAATTATCACAATCCTTGGGTGAAGGTATGGATGATCAGAACAGTATTCAAAATATAGCCTTCCATCTTATAGAACGAATATATTACAAATGAAAACAAAGAAAGGAAGAGAAAGTTTTCTTAGGTTTTTCGTGGGTTTTTAAGAATGTGATTGCATTGCTCTCGACATAATGGATATAGTTACATGTCAGTTAATCGTAGAGGGAGTTTGTCCGTTTTGTGAATAATTTCTTATGAAAGGTAAACACCCACTGTATGTATTTCCTATCATCGCAGCTTTTAAACTTTGAGTATACTGGCTCTTAGACTTCATAAGACCGTCTTCATACCAATGAGAGCACTACAAATCGCTGCTGTTTGTGGGTCAGATGGATAAGCGAGAAAAACTAATAATACAACAGGTAGCTTGTCCACTGGTGAAGGGTTCACATTTTGCTTTATTTAGCCCACAATGACGTGTTCATTTTCATTGAATAGCCATGTGTACCGCTTTTTCAAGCACTTCGAACAAAAATCGAACGCATTCTCCGAGTAGTCTAATAAAAATATGGCAATTTACCTGCTTCCCAATTTGATGCAGTAGAATAGAATGAAAATTACTTCCTCCTAATGTTATGAACGATCTTCTTAATTCAAAGCCATTGCACTCACAACTGCTTATGAGTGAATTCCAGCATATTTCAATACAGTCTTGCTGTATCTAGGAATGGTTTCGCAATTCGTCGGAGGACAAATCCTCCCCAGAAACTGCATGTTAGATATACACAAGAAGTAAATATAACTTCAAACCATTTCAGTAACAGCAAATACGCATAGCGACAGCTTTTGCTTGGTACACACCATGTCTACGCATAAGGGAAACATGATGCTGGTTTCAGTTTCAGCCAACAGAAGAGGTACAACCAGATTTTTAGGGTCAATTTTCCTTATCAACGACCTAGCACCGAGATCTATTCACCCGAAAGACTATACGTAGTGCACCATGTTGGCTATAAACAACTGTTCTAGCAAGAGGTGCCGGGTTCGTCGAAATCAAAACAGAGAAAATATATTATATATTAATACATGGTTGAAGAACTACAAGCGAATGCTTAAAACTTTTATCGTGACCCAATCCTTTGGATAGAATTCTTGATGATTATACTGAAAAATGGTCACTCAAATGCAAGTGATTATCTTTTAACAATTACACCAGAAGCATTAACAGCTATACTACCTACTAGAAAAGTTGCAAGTTTACCAAACAAAAATAGTCATGAATTCCATGCGTTAATTAATTTATATCTCGGCAACTCAGTAAATAATTTGTTTTTGTAGGAGACATTTAAACCAGTTCGCCATTCTGTTGATGTTTTCAACTGGTTAGTTAGCAAACAATACAATGCCAAGGCGGTGATCTCTTCTTGTTGCTTACCTCCCTAATTTAAGGAGAACAAACGATTTTCTACCCACTCAAAAGCATCAACTCAATGTGAGAATCATTTTTGCAAAACTGTATAGAACTCATGAAAGTTGGGATTCACAATACTAAATTTCGTAGTCCTCATAAGCGACTACACCTAAGAGAAAATCTAATGCATGGGTACATACATCACACACAGCCTGATATTTTAGCCCACATTTTCACGGTTTTTTTGAATAACAAAACCGATCTATAAGCAATTTAGTTTTATACACCCTTAGATTTAAGAAACATTTAGAATTAAAAGGAAAGAGTTAAGAAACTTCAGACATATTGCAAATTGGAACCATTGCCTGATTCAACGTAAAGTTGAACCAACAACCACGCGGGCATAACTGTGCTTTAGATATCAACTCGCACTGACGCATTTTTGTTTGTTATGATACTAATTGTTTGCTTCGTCCAAATTTTGTCTACATTTTCACTGCAATTTTGTTCGCGATATTAAGAAACTTTTACTGCTAGGCCTTGACCAAGGTTTCCTATAAAATAAACCGTGTACCTCTTTAAACTATACATGTCACAGAGAACGAAAAATCTAATTAGTGTTCGTATTTCTATATATAAGTATGCCAACTATCTCTGAAATCCTTTCATCAATGCCGATTTTGTGAAAACTGTAGTCTATATGTCCTAGTTTTAGTACACATTGTATTTCTGTTTGCATGTCTCAAAGAAAAGTTACCGAGATAACGGCCGTTTACATTTCCAATAACAGTATGCGGGGAAATTGTGCTATTTATGATGACAAATACTAAATGTTTTGATTACTTTCTTAGTTCAACATTTATTCTATGACATATGAAACTGTATATTTAAAATACTTTGAATCCTACCACTCCCTTGTTTGCAGAAGCATCAAATAAAACTCAACGTAGAAATTATTTCCTGCACCTTGTTATGTTAATAATAAAGGGGGTAACCATTTCTTAATGTCCTTGAAAGTGATATCGAATGTCGTAAGGTCTTTAAGGCAAAGGAAGCACTATTGGTCTTTAATAATATCACGTGGTCCCAACCAATACTGCCCTCTACCAGGTACGGTAACAGACTATGCCAGTAGCAACTCTATAGCCACCAGTGCCTTGAAGTATCTCTTGATAATAATCTTAAAGACACAAAATATCATATATCGGATCAAAAAGACTAAGCTGACATTGCAGCACATACACTGAGGGAAACTCGGTAACTTGAATCCCAACTATAGGCCAACTGCAACACCAAACAGGAACGTGCCCCCTAAACAACTACTCTGATGTCTAAAATTCAAAGAAAAATTAAAGATCACAGGTATGAACTCCAGGGGTGAAGGATTCAACTATATTGCAACTAGAGAGTAAAAATTTGGGTTTCTGGAGAAACTACTTCTCAAAATGGATAGTTGGATAAGTAGCGATACCATCATAACAAAATGCCGCAAAAAGTATTTCATCGACAATACAGCTGTACGTTCCAAAAGAGCACGATAAACCAATCGGCATAAATCCTTTAACTTCATCTTCAAAAATCGTTGATGAGCGGGAAACTTCATGCACCTGCTGTATTGTTTCGAGTGAAGGAGTTTTGCGAATAGAAAAATAAACTTATTGTAGTTTTATAAGGCAATAAAAGATGAAGCATATGTTGTATGTTGTGAATTGATATTACTTAATTTGAACTGGCAAAAGTGTGTCTATATCAGTTCGACTTATGGCTTTTAAATCTCTTTCATTCACTCTAAGTATATCTTCAATGTAGTAGAATGCAACGAGTATTGCCTAATAGGAAAGAAATTAAATCCTAAGGAGGTTTTTTTCAAGTTAGGACCTCTCAAGATATCGCAATTGGGCAAAAATAAACCAAAACACAGTTGCAAGCGAATCATGGCACTGCTTCTTAGAATATGGACAATTAGCATAAAATCATAAATGCACCCTGACTCCAGAAATTACTTTATTTTAGGTAGTAAGAACGAGAAGAGTATCTACATTTATTGATAGATAAATGTTTTCCTACTTATGACAGTGTGGGTCAGCATCACACCTATCAATGGACTATTACATATCTAACTATATAACAATTGCTTGAAATACTGATGATCAATAAAGTAAAGATTCATAGCCTGTTACCACCATACCAAGCGGCCATTTCACAAAATTTAGAGGGGACATGGCTGAATTGTAGCCATTAAGATTATCATCAGTTAGACAATACTGCATAAGTCTATGGCATCAAATGTAAGATGGTTCCAACAAAAGGGCGCCGGATTTCATTTGACCACCCATAGATAAATTATTACAGCACAAAAATTAATGATATTTATTCTTTATACTCATTAATGCTATTAGTAATATGCTATAAGAAAACAAATTATTCAATCACTTGAGGTATATTCACTGGGCTTAAACATATCTTGGGCTTTCCTACAATGGCCCATGAGCCATATGCTTTCTGGAAGGCAAGATACCTTACAAAGGCCTTTTCTTGAACAAAACAGAAAGTGGAAAACACTCTTCAAAGGATAACTAGGTTTACAAAAGAGACCAAGAATATTTCTAACTTCAAAACTTCTTAGTATGATGTGGACTATATAAAGGAGGCCGATAATACTTTTGTTTTAAGTAAAATGTAATCCAAGATTAAGTAGTTATAGAATCAGATGTACAGGAAAATGCAATTCTTAGCAAAATTTTGTGGTTCGGTACAAAGCTATTCCTGCAAGACCAAACAAGTGCTTTCATACTTCGGTGATTCATGTGGGTACAAACAAAAAGCAAGCTTCAACAGTTGAAAAGCATATAGAGACACATATCGCTTCAGCCTTTATGACATGATGCATTTGCCAATACACCATTTGCAGGTGTCTTATAAAAAAGCTGCTGGAAGGAAAATCCAACATCTTCCAAAATTCACATTCAGATAATTTATTCAAGCCATTGGACGTGAGCGACGTCAATATGAAATATTTCACGCGCTCTTTTAATAGTAATCGTATTCAGTCTCTTTTCTCTATAGGCACATGCCACTATAAAACTTTTGATTCGCTCATAGAATGCCGCAAAGGCAATGTCATGCAGGGAAAAACTAGCTCGAATTATCACAAAGTACTCGCTACTGTGGATTTACAGCGTTAGTTTTAGTGCTCTCTACTCATGTTTTGCCCATGATCAATTATTGATCAGGAATGAAACAGTATCATCTCATGCATAAAAAGAAAATCGCCATTTATTGCATATGCTACATTCTCACAACGATTAAAATGTTGTCACATTCTATAAGGTGTTGCCTGCTTAAAATGTATTACTTGTTAAAAATATTAGCATCCTATGGGCCACTCAGAGCACTACATAAAGGACAATTTCTTGTATCTTACAAACAAGTTGCAAATAACTAACTTGTAATGCAAATGACTGTAGTTACTTATAGAATGCGAATGAGTCTTTCAGGCAGCCCGAAAAAGCTTCGACCAATATGCGTAAGAAACTAGCTATCTTTTGAAGTGTCATTTCGCTCTGACGGACAACCACAAATGCACGACACGAGACAAAAGCATCGTAAATGGGAGAGCTGCCTAGCTAATGTGATTCCAACAACAATTTTATTTTTTCACTATTATTCTTAAATGCAACTGTTTGTAAATTGAAAGCAACCGCCAATGAAACTTATAAACTATCATGAGATAAACCAAATTGGGAAAATTACTGCTTTACAAGCTTGTCAGTATTAATTAGCCTTTTTGCTGTTTATACAAGCCGATGTCATACTATGGCAGATAGTAGCAGCTGAAAGTCTAGAAAACAAGAGAGGAAAAGAGTAATTAAGATAAAACTCAAGTGCTTCCATTGCGGAACAAGGGAATGCTTTACCTCAAAGCAGTTCTATAATTGAACATTTACCAATAAAGACGCTTACGCAAGTGGCAGTATTGGATAGTATTTATTGTAGCAAACAGAAACTTAAGCTTTGCATGGTGTACTGTGGTGAGAAGCTGCAGTTAAAAAGTGTCTCTAGAGAAATCATGCATTCCCCTTTTACCACTAACCAATGTTGCTAAAGAAAATTAGACAGAGCTTGTGCCAAAATTAAAATTGCAGCAATCAGTGTACAAGAATATACCAGTACACTGGAACAGCATACACGTTTTTTTAAGAAAACCATCATTTTGCCTGAGCCTCAATTTTCCTAACTTTTCCCGAAATTGAGCCTGAGATTTTCTTAACTTTTTCTTCACTTTTAATGAAATAAACTGGCTGAAATGGTTTACACTTTCGTTATTGATATTGCATACTTGAATTTGAATTCCATCTTCAACATTTTGAATGCAATAACGACGAAATAAAGGGTTTTGGCCTATAAAAACACTTAATTTTGGAAATTGAGCCTCGTGATTTTTTTACGATTTTCTTAAGATTTTGACGGTTTGAGCCTCATTTTCTTATAAACTTTGTTCTTATAAAAACGTGTAATCAAACAACGCCAATGAGGAATCATCCTTTTGTGTAAACACCTCCCCAAGAATCTCAGAAAGAGGGGATCATTCTATTTGCTACAGCTGTTATGTGTTGTGCACCCCTATGAATCCAGTTCTATCAGCTAGGCCTTATCTTGATGTTGAAACACAACTTAAATTTATTTGAAAATAAAAACAGTCACTATCTATTAATATAAGGAACAAGTGGCGCTATGTGAAATACCCTATACTAGTGACAACAAGCCTTGATACGTGATCGAGCCGTTCGGGAATACAGGTACTAAACAGAAGCATACATATGGCTTGGCAATGTGATCATGAGACTTGAAATGTTCTAAGGCAAGTTGAACTGATCCACAATGACTTTCGGTCGAAAGTTTCGACAGCATATTAACTGAAAATTGCCTCCATCTGTACATATGTCTTCATGCTCAGATTTAAAATCAAAAGACACCCGTAATACATTTCAAACATTAACGGACTGTAGTAATTTCAAATGAAGATTGACAGTCATATACTGGCAAAAAGCGGAATAGCTAAACTAACCTAGCAGCTATAGTCCTTGGTCACTTACTTGCCCGTTTTCTGCTAATTTAGAAAACTGTTTTTGAGCATCAAGGAGATGTTTTAGCAAACGCTAAGCCCCAAAGCTATCTTATGGGTAGATACACAATAAACAACTTCACGCGCACCTGCTCTTATCTCAGAATAAAAGGGTAGCCGTAAAGAGTATACTATATACTACTTCTGAATGCAGTCGTGCGAACATGCATTATTACACTTGAAACTCTCGGCACTCTCGATTGTTGATGCTACTACGTGTTAACAAAATTAAGTAAAGAATTTTCAATACTTGTTGACAAAAGTTATACTTAGAGTTAAGTTCAACCGGCGCATTTTATTTAGATATTTTGTTTTCGTTATGATCTTCTAACTCTCTTATCGCTTCTAAATATTTGAAACAACAGTAAATTCAAAGTCCTTACTTTTTAAACCTTTTCACAGGCATAGCAACAAACCCCAGTTCTTACAACCTTGATCGGAATTTGATAGTAGTTGCTTGCCCCCGTCAAATGATTAGCAGATCATAGTCGCCCCCCTTCGCTATTTCCGTCTATATACATGTGACTTTTCAAGCTTGTCTACTTTACTTAGAAACTTCGCCTGCTACTGAATTCGCATCCAACCTGGTGCGGGCTCCATCCAAAGATGTCATTTTGCTACGGTTGTACGGAGCCAATAACAGATCAATACATAATACGTGTTGCACCCAACTTACAATGGCACTCATTCTGTTTGAAATGCTCCGTTTGTGACAAAAACCTGAGTGATGCCCCATCATGTTTTATGAAGAATGGCAAGCCTTACTGTAAAAATGACTATGAGAGGTATGTATTTTAATGATATTTATCCAAGATAGCGATAACCTGCGTACTGCAAATGTTTGCGTAAACTTTCTCCTTCCTTCACAAAAGAACTCTTACATATCTGCCATCTCGTTGGATTGAACTAACTTACTAACTCTTGACACTCGAGGTTGTCTGGTTGTCTCTTTCAGATGTAGTTGTGAACAATATATCTCCGTAAGACACAAGTCTAAATCAACTCTCAACTTCAAAGCAAAGACATTTCGTGGTCATATTGGACACAACTACTGCATTTGCAAATATTTTCACTTGGTCCAAATTTCCAAGAATTGATGGCTGCAGCTACTACTCTAGCTATAGTAATAGCTTCCAACAATTTTTGATGGCAAAATTTAATAGATTCCCTCGGAGGCGTAAATCTACTCCCATCCAAGCATTGTATTCGTCCATTGAATTATCCATTCCTATCCAATCCTCCCAATTACATGCGAAGTCAATTCTCCTTCAAATTTTCTCATCACAATTTTCAAAAGCTTTCTCATGGTATAAGGTAAAGGCATGATATTGAAGCCTAAACTTACTATAAAATAGTCTTTCTTCAATTTATATCTCATAAGCAACTTCAATAAGANACAACCTAAGTCACAGAAAGAAATAGAACCATGTATGAAATTTCAATAGCATGCTAAATTGGAAACTGAAGATAGAAAAGGGTGTTTTGCAACACTTGTTGATGAACTTGCATTGAAGCAAAGAGTAAAGTTCTAGCGGGTCTGACTTCGCAGGACATAATTTCCCACCTTACTTCATCTCATAGAGAACTCCTTGGGAAATGCTAAGTTTTTCTAATGCAACTTCAAACTGCTCTCAAATGATTTCAGAAGAAGGCTTCAGCATTCTGTAAAAAGGAGACTAGACCCTTGATACATGAAACATTATGTAGACAAAAAGCGAAATATCAAAAGGAAAAGAGTCCAGCTGGCTAAGAAATAGTCAGTTGAGAAGCATACAAATAATAGTAAGCTCTTAAACTGTCAATAGGTGGCAGCTGGAGAAATCTTCAGATAGTAATTCACAAGGAATCGCTATGAAGTGCAATGAATTACAAGTGCAATAGGTCCTCTAGAAGCAATATTTGGTCACGCTCATCTATAGCTTACCAAGAGGAGAGGCAATATACCATAGCAACTTTCCAATAATTTTTGTGAAACATGTGCATATTACTTTGGCTTAGACAGCTGCACTTTAGCAAAGACTAACAAGGACAGATTCGCGGAGAGTAAATTATGCTTCGTCCAATAAATTGTAGCTTCAAATTAATTTTTGTCAAACTATGCTGGCAGCATTTCACACCTACTAAGCCTAGGTTTAACATTCAGAAAGTTGGGTGGTTGTGCAGGCTTCATAGTGCCACGAGTGAAATTCTACAAGAGGTGGCAAGAGAAATTTTATGGCAATACTACTTAAATAAAGCACTGTACAGTTTGGGAAATCTTGAAGGTTGATACCTGTTACTAACCTTCTCTTTAACGCTAGCTTCTCATTCTACAATAATCTAACTCACTTTTGCTTGCCTACCTAGCATTATGCAAGCATTCCATTCTCTCTGAAAAGGTTCTTTCCTTCCTTCGTTTCTAAATTAATAAGAAGAGAAAGAGACCATTAGCCTCTACCATTGTTAATCTGTTTATATGTATACAGCAAATCAGTCACTAATGCAAAATCATAACAGCAAGAGGTAGAGTGATTGAAGTATACTTGTGTACTGTAGAATTTCAAATCTTATTCTACAACTTCAGTGTATTAGGCAAAGTACAAGATTCTAAGCAAGGGTATTAAACAAAGCATGCTATAGCTGCTGACAAACATTAATTCAAGTGTGTGTAAAATTTGAACTATGCACTCCAACAAATCTGGAGAGAAGCTGCTTTGATGACCTTTGATGGGTCCCTAGGTAGTTACCCATCTTTGTTTCCTTGTTTGAGCTGGTACATTTGAAAAAGCAAGGCATATATTGCATGGGCAAATTAATAAAACCTTTACACTCATAAGCAGAAATGAGGGTAGAAACTTTTGACACTTTTGCTCTCCATTTTAGCAGTTTAACATGTTTGTTCTTCTTGGAAATTTGATGGAGAAGTGCAGAAAATAACATCTCTACATATTTGCTTGCTGTGATTATGAGCTATCTGGAAATGAAGTGCTACTAATCTCATTTCAATCTAATATTTATCTATCTGGTAATCTAGGTGAATTTAATTCTCACTTTCGACAAGCTTTTCCGTTAAACTATGAAGAAAAGCGACTAATTAGTATCAGTCAAATAAATTCATTGAGAAACACACACTACCACGCTTCACACGGCGACGTAATGTAAACTTTCTGCAGACACACGTTGCCAGTGACATTGTTTGTATCAGATATGCTACGACATTAACAGCAACCTCATACGGACTATAATTAGACATTTTAAGCCTATGTTTTACAAAAAGTAATTATATCAAATTCTAAAACTGAGGTCGCATATATTAACTTTTGAAAAGAAGCATACAAATTTTCATTACGCGATAACACTGTGTGTGGGGTCAGCGGAGGGCCGCATCAACTAGAAAACAGTAGGTGGGGGCCTAAAGCACACTCGACGTACAAAGTAAAATGAATATTGCCTTTAATTGTTTATTTTGCTCCATAGACATAAAAGTCTCCATGGGCCGGATAAGAAGGCCTCATGGGCCCCATCCGTCCTGCGGGTCGTAGTTTGAAGACCCCTGGCGTAATGCGTTATGCCATACTCTCAGCTGCATGACTGTGTTTCTTTTAAACTCGAGTTGAATATGCATGAATAAATATAATATAAGCCCACAAATATGCTATGAACATAAGCTTAAGGCAGGAGTTGGCGGTCTACAGCTCATTTGCCACATTTGGCCAGCGAAGGGAATTTTTGTGGCCCATGAAGATGTAGAACTAAGATTTAAAAGTACATCAGACCAACTTTCAGTTTTTATTATTACTAGATTCTCGTCGTTGTTTGTCTTCCACCTTTATCCAGCCTCAAGGAATTGCTTATCAGATGTGGCCCACTCTCTCCTAAGAGCTTTCCTACCACTGCTTTAAGCCAAAATAACCTAGCGCATTTATCCTTACTATTACAAGTTTCACTATTCTAGGGAATACTCCGTGAGATGCAATGGTTGCCAAAATATCATTGACAGAAGTTCTTTGGTCATGGTAGCTAATCAACTCTTCTACCATGTTAATTGTTTTAAATGCAACAACTGCAATGAGACTCTTGTACCTGGTGACCAGTACTCTGTCTCTCCGGAAGGACAACTTTTCTGTCGGTCCGATTCATGTGTCCAAGAAAGATCATCAGATGATGGATGGAGCGATGCCAATAGCAACACTAGCATCAGCACATACAAAGAATCAGGTTGGTAATCTCAGGTCCTTAATTCATTTATTCAGTTGCATCCAGGGGTGTCGTGGAAGGGTGGCTCAGGAGGGCTCAGCCCCCTTGTTAAAATTAGGAGAAATTTGGGGGGCTGAGCCCCCTTCATCGAACACCTTTTGGAATGGATAAGTTCATAACTACACAGTTGCCAAAGGAGAAGAAAGGAAAAGTGTGCTTCTATAAACAGAGGAAGAATGCTACAACCGTATACTTGCTTTCTCCTTCTTTTTTAATACTTACACGTACACTGGTATGACAAGCACATTATTGTCATACATGCAAAATGGGCGTGGTTAAAGGCGTGGTTAAATGCGCGGTCCACAAATTTCCTACAACACAGCCGCCGCCCTTATTACAGTTTTAGGATGATACCACTGGCTGCATCAGGTACTATTCCATCCATTATATCAACCACCCATTCTACATTCATTCATTTATCAACCAACTCCACATTTATTCAAACATTTGTATACTTAACACTTGTTTGCTATCCCTATCATCACTGCCACCAGAAACTCCGGAGCACCATCAGGGTAGGAGGAGGCAAGAGTTTGGAGAAAGACCAGGGGCGCCTGTGCGTAACTAGGGCAGGGGGGAAGGCTTCCACTGAGGGCATATCTATGTACATATATGTCCCTCCACAGGGGTAGATTTTGGTGTTAAACTTCTCTTCCGGAAAGAAAACGCTTGATATATTGTTTTCATAGCAATAGTAGGCTATTGAGGGGATCTGGGGGGTTTGCCCACAACATCGGAGAATGCCCCTTCACAAGACAGGAGATATGGAAATTGACATGAACTTGAAGTTGTCTTTTCGAAAAATAATATTATAAGATCGGCAGATGTAATGGCCATCTGAGAAAGAGTTCGTTATGTAGGGCACTTCTTGCCCCCCTTGGAAGAGGGCAGAGGGGACAGCTTCCTCCCTTCTGCCCCCAGTGTAGCTGCCCCTGAGAAAAGCACTTGCATTAGTTCTGATGTCATACATTACATTAGAATTGTCACTTACAGATTACTTTTCACACACATATGCTTGCAAATATTAGATTTCAATATGCTTCCTTTATCTCTGTTGAAACCTTCCAGTATTTATGTTGTGTTGGACTAGCACGCTCCGTCCTAATGACTTCTGAGGCTTCTCCAGTTTGTCTTTCCTTGCAGTGTAAAGGTCAATTGGTTAAATGGGGGCCTTTCCCCGGAAAAGATTTTTAGAATTGCGCTACAACGTCCGGTAATGCACCATAGGAAGATAGGAGATGTAGCAGAACCTCATTAGACTAACATTCAACTTATGGCTTTTCACCAAAACAAGATCCTAAATGAGTTAAAGGTGCTCATTTGAAGCTTATATTTTGTGATCGTGCACAATGTGCACTTAGGAGCTCTCCGCTACACACCTGAGACTCAAGCAAAAGTGCCCTTGTTCAATGGGGTCATTATCTACTACTTGTTTCAGCAGTGGGAAATCGAAACCAAGAATCGGAGCTTTGGCGTCTTTGCTGGCTGATAAGTTGCAAACATAAATTCCTAAAAATACTTAAGCCAACGTGTAAAAAGTGTAAATATGCCGAGGTACAGCAGGATCAGGACTTCTGTACACCACATGTTTGTGGCGTGGCCTACCTGTATTGGCCTGTACACATTACAAATGCACCAATGCTACAGTTATATAAGCCAAAATTATGAAGGGGAGAGCCTTCCGTCGCCCTCTTAATGCTTGGCGCTGATTTAGAAGTAAATAGTTCGTGCCAACTGGTGAGTTCCTCAGGTTAGAAAGAGGGAGAACTTGAGAGAAGAACGAATGTAAAAATAAAATGTTAAAAAAGTTCATCAATAGTCAGCAAAAAAAGGGTACTTTGCCCCAGCTCTTCAAGGATAGGGAGGCGTTGCCCTTCTATTGCCCCTGTGCTTCGGAGAAATGAAGGAAATATAGGAGTAAGCCTTCCTTTTGATACAGATTCAGTGATAAAAAATCCATTAAACTGCTAATCAAGCATAATGTTTTGTACATGTTCACAAGAGATATGAAATTCTGCTATCAGCTACAACATGTCCACGCATGAAATTATAGTGCTATATATGTAATGCTGCATAAGCCCATAGCTGTACACATTTAAATTCTATAACAAAATACACTCTTGTTTTTTTATAAAACTAAAGTTCATAAGAACGTTGAGGCTCAGCATCAACGTTTAAGAATACTTTAAGAATAATGTGAGGCTCAAAACGACAATTTTTTGTAGCCTAGTTATAATACTGTTTTCAGATGTACTTTTGCATTATCGACACAAAATATAAAATCTTGCTTAGTTCTATGATGTACCAACACATCAACAAAGATTGGAATATGTTCCTTAAATTTTTAGGCGAAGTTACAGATTTGGTATTTAAGAATAATTCTAGGTTCAAAATCAGAAAAATTTAAGAACACTGAGGCTAGGCAAAAAGTTAGGTATTCTTATAAAAAGGAGTATGGTCTTTAAATTTCCCCCCTAATTTTCAGGCGAATTTACACCTTTTGCAGCCCAAGGATATAGAATTTTTGAAGCTCAAAATCAATAAAACTAAATATAAATATTGAGGCTCAGCAAAAAGTTCAATATCATAAAAAAAGATGTCTTTATGTACACCATTTACACACATGTTCTACATCCATAATTGCTAGTACACCATATATAAGGGAAAATTGCATCCGCCCTCAGAGTATAAAGCAGCTAGACGCATCCACAGTTGGCACTAGGGAAGAGATGTTAGGGTATCAAATCCAGCCTAAGTGCCAACAATGAGCGAAGCAAAAAAATTGCAGTGGATCACGCCCTTGAACTATGCTTAGAAAAAGAAGCGCTGGTCGTGACAGTACTGACGGTGAATAGAAATTTTCAAAAATTTAGATTCCGATGGGGGAGCTCTGTGTAATTTTGTAGGGATAAAGCCCACCAAGCGTTATTGATAGCGCGGTCCCTGGACCTAATACACTCTTTTTCTAATAACACTACCTAATTCTTCGCTGTAGCTCAATATTCATAAATATCTTTTGCTCTTGAGCCTAAGATTATTCTTCAATTATTGTCAAGTGCCAAAGGTGCAGCTTCACCTGAAAATCAAAAGACTGTATTCACATGTTTTTTGATGCCTTGTTTCTTCATAAAGCAAAAGGAAAATGGAAAAGAACAATAAATGCTGTATTGGTCATGCAAAAGCTAATCAAATAGCAGTATTTCAGTGTCCTTAACTGCACTCTTTTATAAAAAAAACTAATTTTCGCTGAGGATCAATATTTTTGGTTTTGAGCCTTAGGGTATTATTCTNTTAAGTGCCATATTCTTCGCATGAAAATGAAAGGAAAATATTCAAAATCTTTGTTGATGTCTTACTTCATCATAAAACAAAGCAAAAGTGAAACAAAATAAAAGCAGTACTATCTCAAATACAAATAATTCTTAGTCTTAATGAAGCTTGAGCCTTGCATAATTCTTAAATTTCAGTGATTCTGAGCCTTGCATAATTCTTAAATTTCAGTGATTCTGAGCTTTGATCTTCTTGCAAACTTTGTTCTCATATAGAAAAAAGACTAGTATTCTTTGTGGTGTCATCAGAAAGATAATCAATCCATCTCTGAGAAGCCGTATTGAAGCATGGTCGACAAACCCCACGCCAANAGTTTACTCAGCTTTCTAAACATAAATCAATAAACGTGGCCATGAAACGAAAGGAATCCTCTGTATGTCTACATCAAGCAACCTTGCAAGCATCACATCTTCATAGTTCTAAACCATTTCGATTAAGTAAATACCATTACAAATTGAAGATACTATGGAAGATCGCCCGTGGACAGGATGATTCAACAAGGAAGCCATATTGAAAACATTTGTATGACCTATAACCCTTGTGGCAAGGAACAGAGCAAAGGATTTGCATGCAATTAAGAAATTATAACATGAGACCACACAAAATAAGATCCTGCTAAAATCTGGATTAATACCAGGTTGATATATAGAGAAATCCAAATGTTTTTGCATAGGAAAATTATCTTCACAGCATAGCAGAAAATCTATCGGATTCCATATATTAATTCAAATAATAAATCCATTAAATCCATTTGCGAATCCTATAATCACTTAATCAATATGATGCGATGCCAGAATCCTTTATTATGGATTCTACAGAGAACAGATACACATTTCTATAAAAAATACCTAATTTTTGCTGAATCTCAGTATTAGGTTTGGCCCTTAGATTATTCTTAAATCATTCTTAAATATCACAAGTGTAACTACGCCCTGAAAATCAAAGAAATAGATTCAAACCTCGGTGGATCTGTTACTTAATCATAAAGCAAAAAAAAAGTGGAGCAGAGTAGTAAATATTGAATGCATAGTGCAAAAGTTACTTTAACAGCAGTATTTTGACTCCAATATACACAACAATATCTAAGTCTTGATGAAGCTTGAGCATTGCGTTTTTCTTAAATTACCATAAAATTTCAGCGATTTTGAGCCTTTATATTCTTATAAACTTTATTCTTATAAAAAGTGTGTATTGAAACGATGTAAGGTTGAACCTCATCATTTGGCATTGCAAACGTTCCCCTTTGTAATTTATAATACTATTGCCAGGAACAGAGTACAATGAAATTCATATTTCATCTCTTATTTTTCAAATAAACCTTGATAAAATGGGCTTGACAACTTGTTCTGCTTTTATCTCAGTGCATCTTTCATATTCACAGATGCTCTATGCTTTGCGTTGAAGGCTGGTACTGCCTTACTTCTTGGCAGTGAATACTGAGATAACAAGGCTTCAGCCTGAGTAGAAGCATGGCAATTGGTAACCATTCCCAATGAATATAAGAAAAACTGATCACTGCGGAGCTGAAACACAGCGTCATAAAGAAGAATACATGTGTTAATAACTGCTCTTAGAGCGAGGCTGTATTACTATTTTGAGACTTCTAACAGCTTTGAAAATCTATGCAGCCTTGCTATATATTGAAACAGCAACACAACCAGCTTGAATTTTCTCACACTTTACATTTCTCCATAGCCAATTCGGTTGATCTGGAAAATTCACCCTTATCCTCAAATCCAGAGAAAGACATGAAAACTGAACTATTATCAATTGAAAGCAAGACTCGATCTGCACCATCCACTAAAAAGACTAACAAGGACAAACCTACCAGGGTCAGGACTGTTTTGAACGAGAAGCAACTGTCAACACTGAAGAGATGCTATGCAGCAAATCCACGTCCGGATTCAGTTTTGAAAGAGCAGCTAGTTGACCTAACAGGGCTCAGTCCTCGTGTGATTCGTGTCTGGTTTCAAAATAAGAGGTGCAAAGATAAGAAGAAAATGATGTTAAATGGAGGTGACAATAAAATGGGAGTAAGTCATTTTGAAAACAACTGTTGCAAACAGTAGCGTGCTGGGAGGGTACTCTGTGGGAGGGCACTTTCATTATTAGGAAAAATGGCGCCCCCTCAGACATCAAATAAGCACCCTTTCAGACTTCAAAAAGTTGTTGAATATCGTTTTATCACTTTAGAGCCCCTAAAAAGTCATTCTCAAGGGGGGCACGTGCCCCCGGCCGTGGTCCCCCCGGCCAGCACGCCACTGGTTACGAAGTAAATTCTTCAAGTTTGTGTGATATTCTTTCTAGTTGTTAGTAGCGTATCGAGATCAAGTAATATATGCAACAACAACTGCAAATCTGGTATTACTACCAAGAAAGGGTAGAGAGCTAGTATGTACTCCTACTGATGTAGTAAAAGATCTTCTAAGAAGAAATTGATTCATAGTGGGTAGTAACCAGTAATCAAACACTTGAAATACATGCACCAGTTGTAATTAAAGATAAATATTTTCGAGTCGATAACTTGGAAAGTTTGCATAGTGCAAACGCCATTGAACGAAATATAAATATTCTGAGGGATGTACATCATTGTATTTGAGCACCTTGGTAGTACAAAGGCTGGCCAATGACTTGTGTGCCAACCCAGTGCAAGCTTGTATGCTTTTAATGCCAGCTGATTCAATTCTTGTAGATTATCTTTGATAGGGGGGTTAAAACGAAAACTAGTACACTGAATAACTGCAAAAAATGAAAAATCTGATCTGAATTGCTTGAAGTGTGAATCCGCAGACATATTTAAGGGTTCTATATTACGTATTTTTAAATAGTGATACAATAGGCTTATAGAAATGTCCTATATATTTTACAGGAAATTCTACATAACCGTTTGCCAATTCATTCATCACCAATAAATGAAGAAATCAATCTCCCTGGGTGCTCTCCACCTGTTCATTCGACAGTGCGCTCCTTGCAAAATCCTACCATGTCAACACATACAAGTACCTATGTTCCAAACTCAAATCAAGACCCACGGCTCATACTACCGAGTCAGGAATACAGGGAGGCTGCCTCGTATCCAAACTATGGTGTGTGGAACAAATATGGAAGCTATGACTACTCATATCAAGACAATAACATGCAAAACAACCACTACCAACAACTTGTTAGTTAAAATTTGATACCGTATGTAGACTCACTAGTACGGCTTAGTAATCACAATTCCTATATGACAGCTACCCCTCTAATGCAGACTCTAAAATGAGCATCCATTGAAGGGCAAACATGCTTATGAACTAAACTGTTCCATGTTAATGGTAAAATAAAATTGATAGTAATATATTAACACTAAAATGCTAACGATATTGAGTATGAATATGTTGATACTATTCCTTGAATGCTAGCCATCAAACATACGGTGTTGTAGTTTATTCTCTCTCCCAGTGTAAAGAAGAACCAATATATCAGCCCATTGGAGTAAGGAAAAAACACGTTTAAATGTTTTTTTTATCAATAGGAAATCTTTCTCCAGAACATGAATCAAACGACATGCTCTGCCTTGCCACAACGTACAGCTTTAAAAATAATAGCCCATCACTTGAAGTTCCTACCGATCCCAATATCCCAATCGTACACAATCCGAATCATTCAGTGCTATCCAGTTATCAACCAAGTTGTCCACATCTTTTTGTTATTCCAAAAAGGAGTTATCAGAAAAGGTCACAGCCGGGTTTGCATATAAAATCAGGCAAAGTTAAACAAATTCCGCTTGCTTGCTTGATCCAGTGTGGTACAAAAGCTACGTATAATTACATT
Organism: Cassiopea xamachana; assembly: GCA_900291935.2. Classification (NCBI taxonomy): domain Eukaryota; kingdom Metazoa; phylum Cnidaria; class Scyphozoa; order Rhizostomeae; family Cassiopeidae; genus Cassiopea; species Cassiopea xamachana. The sequence goes on along the minus strand of OLMO02000294.1, from coordinate 7,528,041 downwards.
AGAACTTAGGAAACGACAAACTCATAATGAGAATATTCAATTATGCAGGTATAGAAACAACTTTGTTTTCTATTCAACAAGAGTCAAATATTCAACTCCAGTAATCCAATATCTGATAATTGCCCAACTAGCCATTTCATGTAAAACTCAATTGAGACTGAATGAGCTAATTTGCAATTGTCTTGTTTCATGTTAACTTTTGTTCGTCAAATGTCTGCTATCGTTCCTAGCATCTCTAGCAGAAGATATCAGCACAGGAGCATGAATGCATTTACAAAAACAAAACGAAGTAAAAAATGTGGTGCTCAGCCTGTTAAAATAAGAACTACAAGATTTACAAAAGGCACTGTTTGGATGATTATGATAACAGATCCACATTCACACGTGTGAGTATATGACATTAATCACTTGACGCAGAGGACCTACAAAGTAGGCAAAGCTCTGTGTCCAGTTGACCAGAGGACAAAACCAGCAATCTGAAAACCGCTCAATGCTGGGCTGGAAAACCTATCACTGAAATCATGTAGAAGATCAATCAAAATTTCGCAGACTTCAGAAAAGATTTATGCAAACCAAATTGCATGTAACAATGAAGTATTAAAAGGCAAAAATTGCATCGACCCTAGTAAAGTGTTTCAAGGAAAAAGAAATAAGTCGTGCTCGTATGAGTAAGCAAGAATACAAGGAATAGAAGTTAAAACACATTTCAAGTAATAGCAAAATCGAACTTCCTGATTTGGAAGAAAAGAGTTGACTTCAAAGTTCCATTAGTTCTTTTTTGATGTCTTGAATGTAATACGCATGTTTGCAAGTTAAGCATAAGGCTGCTTAAGTTTCATTTTATTGTGTACACCAAGCAGTTTCACCTTAAGCGTTGTCATTGAGCAGTCTAGTAATAGTAGTAGTCTACAAAATCTCAGTTGACACGTTAAATCGGCGAGATCAACTCCACCGCTCAATTTCCTACGCCGTGGAAGAGTTAGTGTATTGGAAAAAGTGAAGTACTTCAGTAATACAACAATTAAATTGCAGTGAAGTATGTTATTTCTGATAGAGACGAAATAATTGTATATATAAAAATTGTAAATATCGGTCTTATGTTTAGAGCTTGTAGTAAATAAGCTAATTATAATCAGTTTTGTTCCAATTAATAAAGTCAAAAATATGTAGTATAACTGGCTTGTGAATCTTGAGAAGACAGTTACAGATCTCAATTTCTGAGTTTTGGCCTTTTAAGCGTAACTCAACACCCAGTGACAAGCAACTCATTTGGGTAAGGCAATCACCAACTGTAATCGAAGCCACTTTGAACTAGGCAAGTTTAAGAAATGGAAGTAAATAGAAATTGAAAAATGGAAAATGATGGAAATTTCACTCTGGGAACCAACTAAATATAATCAGCCCAATCTTCTTGCGGTAAAAATTAGCAATTTTGGCTAATATATGGAAAATAAAATGCATGTTAATTGGAATCTAGATACCCTTTTAAAGGAAAGGTGCCAAGAAGAGCGTAAAACAGCAGAAGATACAAAACTGGTTAATCCGAATATACTGTCGTTATAAACCTTATTTACTTTGCCATTTGGTGTAAGGCATGGCAATATACAACACAATTAGTGTGCTATAGAAGGAAGTAGACATTCTGAATCTACAGATATAGAACTCCAGCTGAAAACTGCCTCCGACTTAATTGTTAAATTTTGCGGTTCGATTAAAAGTAAGATTTTTTGAAGAATCCTGCTATGTCACACTAAAAAGCAGTTACTTAGCTTGCGATCAAAAGATAACTCACAAAGATCAGCATTGAAATATCTAGATAAGCTTATCAAACATTCAACTGGCCACACCTCCGTCACTGTTACTGCATGTAACTATTTGGCTCCGAAGCCGAAATCTAAAAAAAAGTGTTAATGACATGTCACATCTCCCTGTCAACTTTTCACTGAAAAGTTAGTCCACTGCAATTAGCATCTTTATCATCCATCCCCTCAACATGCTTATTTAATAATGCTTTTGTATATTTGTTTAGTATTTCTAGTTCGTTTATTAATTTACACTACAAAATTGAAGATAGCCGTTTTGCACTAGCCATTTGACAGGGTTCTCTAACAGTTGCGTATCAATGTATCATCAAATATGTACAACGCAATGAAATTAGGCTACAGAATAGAAAGTAACTCTCTAATCTGTTCTTAGGCCTCTCTCTCTCGAGCACCCTTTTCCTAATCAACATCTTATAGATGACAAGAACACTGAAAAATTGCAGCACAGAGTGTGGTGAGATAAGAACTGATAGACATGGTAAAACAGAGAAACAAAAATTATGTATCTTTCTTTATCCAAGGGGCGGAGCATTACACGACAATTCTCATTGCATAATCATAAAACATACGCAAAAACACACCCTAAAGAAAAAACCTACTCAAGGCCACAAGATAGTGACTTTATCTAAATGTAGATACTGATAAAGTTTCTTATAGGCATTAAGAAGGAATGGCTAGATACTTTCCAGCGTCTTGGCAAAAACTTATCCTAAGGAGTATACGAAACAAAGCAATAACGCCAAAAGGCTCGATACTTTTTCAAGTCCTACTGTTCAAGTATAGTGAAGGTGTATCAGTGACTCACACACTCTATCCATGGCATTTGAATGAAATCAGACTCTTTCGTGGAAAAATTGTTATGAGAGCAGTACACTGTCCGCGCAAATAAGCCTAGGAGAACAATTGGGCGATAAAACTTTCCACTTCGTAGGTATCCCCCAAGTAAGTCAAGAACTTACAAGCTATGAGTCTGGCAACAAATTGAGTCACAATTGTTGGGAGCTAAATCTGGCTTCTGCGAGGACGGTCAAACGCCTGTGCAGATGGATCTGCAAATGCGTTTGTGAAGGTGAAGTCGATCGCCCGCCTAAAACGAAAAGGTCTGGTGAAATGGTGAAATAATCGCAAATATGAAATAGCATTCAGTATCGTAAACCCCTGAAATAAAAACTACTAACGGAATATGGATGAATTTAGTATTTACATCTAGCCTATATGGAAAGTAATTTTGTACCTCTAATCTGTGGAATCTTTTAAGGAAGCTAAATCATAGACTATGAGCTGCAATCTGCCGTCGCGCTGCTAATATAATATATTTTAAGGCATCAGCAAGTTCTTCTTTGGCGTACGGTTGGTCCAGACACGGTACGTGAACAAATAAGGTAGGTGCAAGACCAGCTCTCAGCGATGTGTAATATATAAATTCACATAGGTATCTACAAGAGAATTATTGTTTAAAATGTTTTACAAGCATCCTAGAATTACAAGCAATTAGTATCTAAGCTCTTAGGGGCTTGGATAGAAGGAAAACGTAGAATCTTTCTCAACTTGTTAAAAATTTTCTGCCAAGCTGTGATCAAAGATATTAGAAATTTCATTGCAGTTATAATTAGAGAGCAACTGTCCTGTTAACAAGCAAAGAATTTAAGGATAACTTCCTGAAGCCCATATGCTAGATATAAAAAGCTCTTACTAGTTCTATTCAAGTTGCATTAAAAAAAAGAGATGAAATTATACATGAAAATGCTGAAATTTACATTGACGTAAAGCAAAATCAAACTTCTTATGGCTTATCCCAAAAACAGGTGCTTAATGTGGCAGGGACTAGGGGTGATTTCTAAAACTTTTGACAAGGGGGCTCTTGGTGTACTGTCATAAAATAGGTGTAATGGCCTAGCTTTAGCCACACCTATATTTTCAAAGATGGAGACATGACAATTTAGTTTAATTATGGTATAATATATCTAACATTCAGAAGTATCTCAATGATTTCGGGCAAACGCCACAAGGCATCCTCTGACATTTAATTCACATAACTTTATCTAAACCTCCTTAGCTTCTATCTCATTGGAATTATGCTGCTTTATATGGAATCACTGGTAGCTAATTTCAGGATGGACTGAGGAAAGCTGCTACAGCTGCAAGGGATCTATTCACATGAGATTTATTATGATGAATCATTTAAGCTTAGATTTATCAATGAAGGATGATTGGCAGCTGAAAAAAGCAATTCACACAACGGCATTAATTACACTTTACGCAACGGTAATGGCTTTGTTTCATTACTTCTTTAGTATAAACCAACGCGATAGCAATTATTTCTGCTATGATAATTGTAGTCCTTGACAAATAAAGAATGTCTGTAGAATCGTATAGCAATCCTCACCTTCCAGCATCTTCTGACCGTTCAATACGACAACTGCAACAACATTTATCACAGAACATACGAAGGTCAGCAATGTCCAGTGAAGTTGTGAGACACTCTAAGCGTGCGTGCAAATGAATAAAAGATTATGGTGAATATACTGGAATTCTCTATTTATTACATCATGAGCTAATAATTTCATAGTGTAGGCAATAATAAGATTCATTTTAGTAAGAATCAAAAATGTTTTGGGCTCACCAAAAATGGGGAGTCACCAAAAATAAGAGTCACAACAAGGGGCGCATTAAAAATAGCCTGAAGTTTTCTCAAAAATATACAAGATTAGTTAAACTGTTATCTACATTGTCTACATTGTCTGCAATGGTCTTTCGTTATATACAATATTCTTTAGTAAAATTTAATACTATCTTGCGCACGAATCCATACAACACTACTAGTTTTTATTTGTTTAGTTAACTTATTCACTATATCTATAATTAAGACCCTTATTTGTAATTAGAGCTTTTGTATTTTTACTGAATGGGTGTCGTGATTAGATAAGAAATTTAAAAAAATGTAAGATATACGTTATATGTTATTGTCACTATCATCATTATCACTGTTTATTTGCAGCTGAATGTAGATGAGCATAGATAAGGGGTCATGTAAAGGAACGCCAAAATCTACAATGCAAACAGCACTAATAGTTGAGCCACCNCACCGGTTGATTATCTCATGGGCTAAAAGTTGCTTCGAATCAGATTTGCCAAGGGTTGCCATATTGGCATATTTGAGGCCAAACTTAACTATTTTGGCTACTTTTTCTTCTTCAAAAACCTTAAAATTTAGTCTTGGAGTAATTTCTAATTATCGCTTATGTTCAGTTTCTTTGAAAAGCTTACAATTTCGTCTTCTAAAGCTTATTATATGCCTATCTAAGCTGCTACTTACTCTTAAGTCCAGAATAAGCAGGGGTTGGTTGGAAAAATTCTTAGATTGAAAAGGTTGGGGGCTCAGAAATTTGATCTAAATGTGCACCAATTTGTTTATTGAGTAGAATGTCTAGTCTAATATTCGTCTAGGAAAATGCTAAGAATTTGAATTACTTTTCAAAACTCTTGTAGTACTTCTCTCATTCATTACTGGGCAACTCGATTTTCAGCACCTAAATCTTTTTGTAGGTTTGTTCTAGAAAAATTTGCTAAGCGTGTCCCCAAATAAAGGCGGGGAATTGCTAAAAGTAAGTGGGAGAACGCCTATTCCAAACCCAAAGTGGCTCACATGTAGAAGCCAGCCTATACAGATGGAGTGGACGACGAGGAGGCTATATGTGATCGAATCGCAAAGATGGCAAAACAAGACATTTGCAGTTTCAAGCAGGATGCTCAGGTTTTAAAATGGGCATGCAGAACAAACCGCAAACGCCATTGCATCGGAAAGAATTGTGGGGATATTTTGCTACTTTTTTGATCAAATACGAAGAAATTTTCTACCAGATCATTTGGCAACCCTGGATCCGCAAAACTTTAGATTTTTCATCCAAGAGATTCAAATCCTCGAAAGATGTATAACGATTCAGTTAAAAGGGTGAATACTAACCTTGATCTAAAGCTTTATTTGGAAGATTGCCCTTTATGTCACCACGCACATATCCATAGCTGTGGGCACGCTCTTCTATTTGCAAGCACTCAGTAACTCCTGAGACTCCAACGTGGATTATGAGCTAGAAATGAAAAAGGAAGTTGAGGCCTAGCTGCATTCAAAATACTTATACCAAACTGACTAACTGGGTATTACACGGCTTTTGTAAGAAGAGTTGACATCATTCATTAGTACCTAACAGTACACCTTCACGAAACATCTGCTTTCCCCTTGAACATACTCGGTTAAAAATAGAAACTTGGTGAAATAAAGTACATTGCAACTTGCTTTACCCATGTAGCTCAATAATGACAATTTCTAGGCTATCTGATAACATGATGAAGAGGGATGAAGGTCCGTCGATACATTGTAATCTCACAAATGCAGCAGATGAAGTTTAATAGTTTGAACATAGCCCTAACATAAATGAAAAGGACATACATCAGGATTGAGCTCTTTTTCTAGATTTGGAATTTCTTCCTCAACGTATAAGTATTCAACAGGAATATCTTTGGTGTGAAGATTCACGCCATCGGGGAAGTCTCTTTTTGATAGCTCCTGCAAAAAAATCGTATGAGCATCGTCACGAAATTGCTCACTGAAAATGAAATAGGTGATGAACGAGTAGAAGCCATAAAAATAACATAAAATGAGCACAGAACAGCAGGGCAAAGGATGGCAGAACATAGTCAATAAAGTTTAGGAGTAATATAAATAGGCAAGCTTTGCTAGGTTTAAAGACAGCATTACGCAATACAAAAGGGGTCTGTAGACTTTGCATTAACAAGCAGAATGCAACAAAACTTTTTAGAAATAGGCTAGGCGGGAACAAGGTGGCCAACAATCCCAGGAAACCCTGGACGACCCTGAAAAACCCTGGATTTTCTTTGCCCCTGGAAAAATACCCTGGAAAACCTTGAAATTACATCCCACCTCTGAAAAGTAATGTCCTGAAGCAGATTTTCTACGTATCAATTTTTGGCCTTGCAGTGCTGCTATATTTTTCACTCCCATAACGCAGCGGAGGAGGACCTATAAGGTTATTGGGGGGAAAACAGCGTACCATGTGTCGTGTGGCAAGCAGCCTCTTTTTCCAACAATGGACACAAAATGTCAAGTAAAACGCAGAATTAAAGGTGGATGGGTACAAGCAGAAGATCTATATGTGATAATTATGTTTTTAGAAAATATAGTCATAAATACCCTGGAAAGCCCCTGAAATTTGGCAGAAAATCCCCTGGAAAACCCTGGAATAAAATTTCATTTCACTGTTGGCCACCCTGAGGATTTCTCCTCAGGTAACAATTGCTCTATTAGTATAGTTTATAGACAACTAGATCACGGTACAATCATCAACAAAACTTTTTCAAATCCATCCTTGCCTACAATTATAGCTACTTAGATGTCTTTTCTACTTCACCATAGCTTCAAAATGCAACAATAACTTGTTTAAAAATACTTTAAGTCATCGTTTCAATGTAAAGATTAGTTGATAAAAAGCATTACAGCTTAGTGGCCAGATTTAATCTGAGCACTTGATCATATATTCCGAAGTGCAAAGGTTGAGATGAGAGCCGATGATTTGCTTTCTTGAAAGTGGTTCAGATAGAGAGTGAATTAGCGTCTGCTCTAGGTGAACTCTAATGTAATTAGCTACACAATTTCCAATTACATTCAACCATCTAGACTAACCATTACCTAGGTGAATACAAAAATAATCTCAAAGGGGACTGGTTTCATATTACATAGGAAGTGAATGACGCATTAACATCAAAGAAAACAACCCAAAGTCGTCCTTAAATTCTATAGAGGTGTTATATTAAATTCTATAAAGCTTTTCAGGAAGCGACAAAAATACTTTTTCACGCATATGAAGGACTCAAGTTCAACCTTCAGTACTTTTCGTAAAAAAGGACAGTGTTGCCAATGAAAGGTACATAGTACCTATAGTCTCACTGTATTGGGATGAGTAATTCTGCAAAAAATGAACATTGTATAAGACAACGTGACGATACGCACACAGGCTAACAGATGCTCTCATTTATAAATAAGAAGAATTTATTATTAATTTGGCTGAAAGGTGACAAAATGCAAAACTAATTATGAAACACAAAGTCATCTGGTTGCACTTTAAACTGTTGAGCTTCAGGGAGTCATTTTCCTAAGCAGTAAAGGATGAATAACTTCAGGATGAATAACTTCAGGATGAATAACTTCAGGATGAAAGTGCATGAGTGGATATTCAAGAGCCAAAACATGCAACACTGAAACAATCGGTACTAATGTGGCAGGGAGTTTCATTCTTACGACCTGGGCACAAGATCAAGGCTAGGAGCTCAAGAAACGACTCAACAAATAAATTTCTTAAAGGGGAAAAAGAAGTATTCAAAGTAATGCCATGTGCTCTTTATTCAAACCATGCCGATAAAAATCTAGATGGTCTTCCATCAGCTGGAACAATTTCTTTGAAACAACTATCTCTCTTTGGCTGGTCATTAGATGGGCGGGCATTAACTAAGTTCAGACCAGGGATTATATTAAACTCATTTCCTTCATACTTGTGGACATCAGACAAAATAGGCAGATAACGCTTGCCATTGAATTTAGTTGATAACTGAGAATATGGCATCCTTCATTCCATTTCAAAAATATAAAAGCCCTAGATCTGGTGAATTCAAAACAATTGACACAAGCATAGGCAATGGAGAGTGGGTGGAAGAACGGCTGCAGCCCCCAGTTGGACAGAAGCTCATTGTTGGACAGAGACCCATTGCATTTTGGCAGCTTTTCTGGAAGAACAATTGCAAATTTTCTGACTGCTTTTGAACTCTGTTTACTCATTTGGGCAGAAAGATTACAATAAATTTAAATTCAAAGGGTTCCTGCATCCATGGACAGAAAAATACAAGTCACAAGCTGGAGAGCTCAGGAGTCAGGGGGTAAATTATAGGGGGCTCAGGGGGGCGGAGTCTCCCTTGTTAAAATTACTGTTCATTTTTGGGGGCTCAGCCCCCTTGAAAATTTTTGCACTGTCCTTGCTTTTCAAAGTGTATTGACCTAGCTTCTAAAGTGTTTTGTATTGCTATGATTAATTATTCACTGCCATATGGTAATTGAGACATTTCTAATAGTTTATTATACTTTATTAGTACTAAACTGAAGTATCACATCTGTGTCATGGTTGCACCTAGAGCCCCCTTCTTAAAATTTTAAGAAATCGCCACTGTCAGGCGTCAAACATTTACCAATAGTCATGATCACTCCTGTTGGAAAGGAAGTTTCCATGGTCTTGCGTGATAGCTGCTTAGATAATATTAAAGACAAAAGATCTCTAAAAACTTCATGAGGATTCTGCATATACAGCAGTAAGACTTTTACTTGCAGAGCAAGCAAATACCCATATCTCCATGACCAATTCTTATACATTACTTCTGCATACAGACCATTTTTAAACATATGTGGTCTTCACTTTCACACTGCATCAATCACTTATTGATACCTATCATTAGGGTGTACTCAACATAGAATATTGGAAAATTCAGCAATGCCAGGAGGTCTTAAATACATTCAGGGGGCACCCTCGCAAACAAAAAAGTGGAATTCTGGAAGCTGCAAAGGAAGTACTTTACCAAAACAACTTGTAGAAATTAGAGTCCATATGCTCCCTTGTGCCACCTGTCTGTATGTCTATGTGCATATATGTTGTGTAAATGTGACATACATCAGATTGTGGTACCAACAAAAGTTACTGGTATACATAAGAACCATTTGAGCAATGGCTTTACATAACACCTCTCAGCAAGCAATTACCATAACATAAAAAGAACAATAGAAGTTATGCTGATCTCAATAACAGTAATGAAATAAATCATATTTTATGCAAAGATTGCACAACACATCAATGACAAGAACAAAAACTTTGAATATAAGCAAAAGATCCCAAGAGCCATCAAACAGCCCGATGGCGGCAACCAAATCAAAAAATTCTATGGAATCTTGATAAGACCAATATCCAGACAGAAAATAATGCTGTGTCAAAGGTCACACAAAAATTCTGAGCAAGAAATATAAGATATGGCTGAGTTCACGTTCTCCAGCTCTCCTCAATAAATTCTATCTATGGTTGGGACTAAAAGCATAACTGGAACAATATAAAGTGAAAAGCATAGGTATATGAGAAATATTTGTATCAAGAAGTGATTGCCAAGGTAATGTCAATACATTAGGGAGTTTCCCGCAGTACAAATTACAGTCTGATGTGTTGAAATACATAGTGAAATAGAGTAAGAACTTGGGCATAAGCATAGGAGATGGGTGGCAAGGGGGCTACAGCCCCCTCAGTTGGACAGAAATCCATTTCATTTGGGCAACTTTTCTGAAAGAACAATAGGAAATTCAGGCAACTTTTCTGAGTGCTCTCTAGATCTCTTTGATTTTGCAGGCAGAAAGTTTGCAGCCCCTCCTAAATTTGAAGTCTTCCAATGCCTGTGAACCTGGGCACAGCATCATTTACTAGTTGTGCATCAAGCAGGCTTCAATAAGATCATCGTTTTGCTTGCAAGCATATATCTGAGGCAATATGTGCCTGCAGATAAAAATAGAATGCAAAAGATGGTCAGATACTGATTTGGCGTAAAGTGCCTGCAGAATTTATAATGTAAACATTTATGCCCATTAGCAGTGTTATGGCTCTTGTACATATTTGTGAGCTTTAGCATCAACTAGAGTTTATCGCTCTCAAACTATGAACTTTAGAATACTAGCGAGTGGACAGACCCTGTCCTTACATTCCAAAGATACAAAACAGAGTTGAAATGTACACAAATAACCTAGTTAGTAGTTGTTTCTCGCAAAACAACATGCTTTTATGCCAATAATGAAAGCAGGATTGAATGTGCTGCTCATAGAATCAATGTCAAATATTTCTGCATGAATAGTGCATTGGACAGTACCAATCTCTGTTTCAAGTAGTCACAAAACACATACTGGTCAATGCTAAGGAAGATATAGTAGAGAGCTTGCCCACTAGTTGCTATATCAGGGTTTGTGCAGGATTTTGATATGGAAATTTAAGGAGTTTTGAAGGACTAAAATAAAAACTTTCAAGGAGCTCTAAATTAAAATTCACAGTACATGTGTGAATACATAGGAAGCCAAAACTACCAAAAACGACACATTTCTTGGCATATCACATGTTTCTATTTAAACTTTTTTTGGATACTTCTCTAAATTATCTGAATAAAGAACCATGCTTTAAAGTCAAATATCTTTTACAGCAATGTTTAGAAAAAATACTAACAATAGGCAGTAGATTGTCTAATCAAATAAGTTTTCAAAAAGGTTTGGGCAATCTTCCACTAAATTCAGTTGTAGCCTGCAATAGCATGGTGTCTTATCTCTTAAAACCGGAGTTATGGCCCAGTGGTAGAACGTCTGCCTCACAATCGGTAGGTCGTAGGTTTGAGCCCCGGCGAAGTCATACCAAAGACTTTTAAAATAGTACTCACTGCCTTCTTGTCTGGCACTCGACATATGAGAATGGAGTGGGAAAAGTTAAACACGCGGAGCTACCAGTGGACCAGCCTCCCGCTGTAGCTTTCACTGCGTTCGCAGATGCATGGCCTAGGGCTAAAGAAATGGAAATAGGCGCCGCCATATGTGCCATTGGGCGCAGGAAAGGACTTTGACTTCGACTTATCTCTTAAAACTTCTGACTATTATGGAATGTTGTCTTGATGCAATTATTTATAACTAAAAAGAAAACCCCCTTGTATTAGCATCTGAGGGTATGACTCAGCCTAGGCTTGAACCTAGAACCTTGTAGCTGAAAGGCAGATACTCCAGCCACTACTCAATTTTTCCATGTCAACTTCACTATCACAGAATAAATGTATCAATACAGACCTTCAAACTCTTACACATTTTGCACAAGACACATGCAATTTAAGACATTCTCACACTCACACACTTGGAAGAGAATTTCTTACACATTTTGCACAAATACTAGATTTATTTGAATTATGGTTAGATTACAAACAAATTGAAATCTTGATTTGTTGGTAAAACTGGTATAATCATCATGCATGGAAGTGAATGATATTGTGCTGTGCATGTAATTCTGGGAAATTTCATAGCCTATTTCAAATTTCTGGGAGCACACCCTTCACTCAAAAACCTTTCAAGCAGAAGCGCTCTGAATGCATGGTTGTCAAAATTTTACAGCAGGGTGTCAATACTCTCCCTTAGAAAAAGATATGATTCCACCTTGCCTAGAATCCTCCATCAAAAAGTCTAATGCCCCACCCCATCAATTAGTAAATTTCTCATGCATTTCTAGCATTGAAACTTGACAGGTATCTCAATATGGCAGTAGTACTTGCACATCCTGCTATTCATAATACAAAACAAGTAAATAATTTATCCATTGTAAATCCATACCTTCACTGCTTCCCAACTAGCATTGACTGGGTGTCCTTCAAATGGACCAAAACCTGAAATACAAGTGGATAAAATATTGTCAAGGAATACAGATATGGAATATGATGCTAGTAAAGCCGGAAACATCCAAGTTACACATAAGTTACTGCTACATGCAACAACACTCTCTATGACTTGCAATGGCATCCGAATAAGTCTACTATATTTCCAGATCACAATATTTTCACCACTTCATCATTTCTTGAGGTCATTTCCTTTTCTGCCAATATTATAAGTGAAAACCTT